>OY776287.1:6008715-6385746 GCA_963675345.1 Trididemnum clinides | reverse complement strand
GGAAGCTCAAATGTCAGCTTGTGTGCCAGGCAACATCATAGCAGAATTCCAGAGCACTGGTATTTTCCCGCACAATAGCAAAATTTTCTGTGATGACAACTTTGCCCCTTTGGCGGTCTCGGACAGAAACCCTGGTGTATCTTAGATGGTCATCTCAGTGGAGAACAATGAGCAGTCAGCAGAAACTAAAACAACCCAGGGTGTTCCTGTTTCCGTTGCAGTAGCTACAGAGAAGGACATGCCTGGTACTTCCACTGCCAGTAATGAGTCTAATGATTATGAAAGTACACTCAATTCTACAGACCTAACTGCTTGCAGCAGTAAAACAAGTCACTTTGCAAATGACGCATCTAGACATCCAGGAACCTCCTTTGCTTATGTGTCACCCAGCGACATTCTTCCGTTTCAAAAAGCTGGCCCTCGTAGACGAAGGACGTTACACAGGAGAAAAGGAAACACCCGCATTTTGACAGATACTCCAGTCAGGGACGAAACTGCAGCTGCAAGTAGTACCAAGGCAAAGAAAAAGGCAAAGCCTGGTTGTTTTCCTACAAAAAGAAATCTGTTTAAGAAGCCAAGAGAGTTGGTCCACGACGATACATCCTCAAGTGAAAGTGAGTCTTTAGACCACTTGAATGACGACTCAGACTCCGCGGATGAAGATGTGGCTGATCAAGAAATTATTGAAGAAAACTTTGTCGTAGTAAAAGTCCATGGGAAATTGAGCATGCGTCATTAGATTGCGAGAGTGGATGCTTTTGACGGCAATGAGTTTGAAGGAGTCTTTTTGCGGCGGGTGTTGAGTTTGAACGATTTTGACTTTGGATCAACTTTTGTCATCAATGAAGATGATGAAGCTTTGTGGCTATGTCAGGACATAGCGAAAAAGCTACCAAATCCAAAGCTTATTGGAACGTCTCATCGCACGCAGTTCCAATTCCCTAGTTGTTGTCTTGATGAATGGAAACTATGATTTCGGTTGGCAACGGTTGGCCTTTTGATCTTTCAGATCCGATCGTGCCACGACGTCCTGATTAATGAACTCTCTCTCGTTTTTTATCGAAATTGCTTGTGTTGCATTAACTTTTCTGTCTCTGAGTAAGTTGATAATAAACCAAGTTGTTACTTTTGTGAGCTTATTACAAAGCCTCTTCAGTGTGGCTCAACCCTCCTTATAGTGCAGGAGAGTTGAGCCACTTTATTGACTTTTTAAACGGGTAACAAGTTTATCATGCATTGCTGCAGAACAAAAATATCGTACGTGAAAACAACTAAAATAACTGCGCTTTAATCTGGTCGCTTGCGCATCATTCTAACTTGGAAATAAAAGGAGATATTTGCAAAAATGTGAAAAATGGCTCAACTCTCCTGCATCTCCCGTACAAAACTCACTCTTACACCAATACCAGTATTCACAGTAAAAACTCTCACAAGCCCGCCAAATGGCCCATCTGCAAAAAGGTTGCACATCCCTGTCTTGAGATAAATCGCAAAGCAAGTTTTTGATAAGAATTTTTTCAGATATTATTGTCCTCCGGTTATCGAAAAACAGCCCTTTGTGTTTTTGCAAAGAACAACTTGTTCTTTTCAGATCAGCTTCAGTGCTAGACTATCGGTATTGTTGCCTAAAGCAAGCATTAAAAAAAGGAGAAATTGCCGTAAAACAGCGCTTCCCATTTGTTTTTTACCCCGCATCTCATGGGATTGAAGTCGATCTCGCAATCCTCTTTTAAAACGAATTGGTTCTGCTAAAAAATTTAAAACATGTATGAAACAAAGCAGAAAACCAGATAAGCAGCCTTCATATGACAAACAACTGGGAAATTAGCGGTCTTTAACATTGCAATCACACAAAACACAAAAATGAATACATGAACAAATAAAACAAACTGAGAATGCAATGTTGATTAGGTTTCTTGACTTTTCTCCTCCCAATCTTTTGCAATTATCTGTTCGAAACCTGAAATCTTCTAGGACAATGCAATGCGTAGATCAGTTTTGGGGTCCAGGGAGTTGCAGCATTTATTCTTAATGTAAAGTAAAGATAAAAATCCCAATTTACAGAGCCAATTGTTAGCAAATGGAATCAAAACTTGCCATGCTCTCTTTGCCAAAGTTAAATATCCAGTTTGAACGATGCACCAAAAAGTTTCGAGTAAAGTGGACTTGTAGCTCAGCTTTGTCTATTTGCTTGCTTGCATCTCTGTCAAATCATCCTCATCTTTATCTCCCATTCTCTCTCATATTTGAAGGCAAAGGGTTGATGATACAAGTTTTCTGTTTTTCCAGATCTCCTATGGAAAAATATCTGTCAAATGACTATTTTAGCCTTTCCAGTTGTGGACCGATTTCTGCCTTGACATTTCTTTTAAATAAAGTTTGCAGTATTCCACAATAACTTTGTCCAGCAACAACAATTTCAAGAATTCAATGAATTCAAGAATTTATTCTGCAGGATACGCCGACTCCACAACTCCACACGCTTCTGTCTGAAAGCATGCAACAAGTCACAAGCGGTTACAGTATTTACTCTTTTTCCTGGTATTGAAAGATTTAGGTTATTTACATGTTGAAAAACATCCGGCAAGTATGCCAACATTAGAGCAAATTTGGAAAGATTTGAAAGTATCTTCTCAAATTTGAAAGAATTTAAAGATCATTCTGTGCTCTTTTGTTTCCGCAGTGATTAGCTTGAAAATATTTGACAAAAGTTTTGATGGCTTCAGATTGGATTGGAAAATACAACATGCATACAGAAGATGACCTGTGGGTCTGTCGTTTCCATCAATAATAATTGCTTTAGCAAAGCCATACTTCGTGTAATTTCTTTCCACTTTCGAACTTTTCTACTAGTCATAATGAAATAAGTTAGGATAGTGGTGAAACATACTTACTTATGGTTTGGATAGTATTAAGCTATTCGAAAGGTTACAACCATGAGTGTTTAGTTAGTAAGGAAAAACTAGTTGAAGCTGATGTCAGTACTGTGTCAGCTCACCGACCGATAGACTCCTAAGGCACATGTGAGTTGATTTTTCAGTAGTTCGTAAGAGTTACACTAATGACCACTTCTTGGTTTGCTTGCACTGCTTGCTTGCTACCTCTGCCAAAAGCTAACACAAACCACCAATCTGTGGCCTCACATTTTTCCTGTCAAGTGAAGTTCAGTCAGCACAATTTAGCAGGAAAACCTGAAAACAATGCCCATTGTGAACAACAGACAGTTTTTCCGCAATCAGTAATTTGTCGGGAATTATTTCCTGATATTTTGCAATCTGCAGTGTAGGTTTATATACAGGGTGGGCCAAAAGTGGGTACACAGTTATCAAACTAGTTGTGGGATCTGTTGTAGGACCGAAGGTGTTGTAGGACCTGCTTTTTTTGATGGAAGGGTGAATGGAGAGAACTATTTGGAAATGCTTCGTTAAGTAGTAGTGCCACAACTCTAAACCAAACCTAACTGCGATGAACTGTTCTTTTAGCAAGATGGAGCATGTCTACATTATGCGTTAAGAGTAAGAGATTACATTAACGAAGTCTTTCCACAGCGTCGGTTCGGAAGAAGAGGTAGCATTGAATGGCCACCACGTTCACCTAACCTGACACCATTGGATTTCTTTTGTGGGGTGTTGCAAGGAACAAGGTGTATGAGAAAAATTCCAATACAGTAAATGAATTAAAAGATTACATTTATGACGCATTCAGAGAAATTGATAAAAATCGAAATTTATGCCGCACTGTGTGTCAGAGTGTTTTGGACAAGCGTGAAGAATGTTGCAATGTTGGCGGAGGACATTTTGAGCACTTCAGAGATTGAATAGTTTTGGTCTAAGATATAACTATCATTCTTGAACTTTAAAAGTGTCTACATGAGAACTACAAATCTACTTTTGGGCCTAAACCCTACTTTTGATAACTGTATATTTACTTTTAGCCTACCGTTTGGCCTCTACAGGTTTGAGAGAAAAAGAATGGTTTGAAAATGGTTGAGAAAATGGTTTGAGAGATAGTCACCATCTTGAACGTTCAACAAAATTTTTTGAATATACTTCAGCATTCTCGATGGATTCTTGCACCCCAACCACTGCTACTCGCACCCCCCAATCGGGAAGCCCTGCCGTAAAGTGTCTTTCTCGAGGACACTACAGTGTGATCATCGTAAGATTCAAATTTACAGTCACTTTTGCCATGAAATGCGCTTTAAACAAGTTGCAATTAGGTAATGTAGAGGTAATAAAGCGGCAGCTCTGTCAATTATTCTGACATTTAAATTTTCCACCCCTAAAGTGGCTTAGCCATAATGTCCTGATCTGTAATTTCTACCACGATCAACTAATTTGTATGTTCACTTCTAAAATCACGAGTCAATTTTTTGATTAAGAACTTGCAATTATATTGCAATAATTTTGACGAAATACCATTATGCAGTCGTGGATTTAGGAATTTAGGAGTCTAAGGCAAGATCTCATAAGGTGTTCCTCAACTCTTTCGCTCCCGCGATCATCGATTGATGATCTCGTGTTTTCAGTGTTTCCCTCAAATTTTTTTAAATTGAGTTACAAAATTAGTTTACTAAAAAATCGATTTGTGACTTTATTTTTCATCCGATTTCATAAAATTTTCAAAAGATCACGCTTATTTCCTCACGCATCGGAAGATGTATAATTTGTGCCCTAATTCTTGGATTTTTATACCCAAAAAGGGATAAAAAGACCAAGAACCCAGTTGCAGACGACAAAATCTGCCAAATTCTCAGTAATAGCCAACTACACTAAAATCAAATTGAGATTACATCTTTACCACAAAACCAAACCTTTTATCATTGACACAGTCTGAAAACTACTCTTTTGGGGCATCATTTGACAAAATTTCAAGCGATAATAATAAATTTTACGTTTTTAAATTTCCAAATTTTTAGGGGTCTCAAAACCCCCCCCAAACAAATTTGAGTGATAAGTAGATAAAAGTAAATCTAGTGCGTAAAAAATATGATATGTTGCTAAATACCAGTTACATTTGAAAGCTTAGGAAATTTGCTTTCCAGCAATATATACGAGGTGCATTCAATAAGTTTCCAGACTTTTTTGGTATGGACACTTTTATTAACCGTACACACAAAAAACTCTAGTCCCCTTCAAAGTACTCTCCTCCGACATCAATGCACTTGTTGTACCGTTCCAACAACTTCTGGAAAGCCCCCTGGAAGTCTTCTTGTGTGAGCGTGTTTAGGACCCTCGTCACAGTCTCTTTCATGTCCTCAATTGTGGAATAACGATTGCCTCTGAGGTTTTCTTTGAGCTTTGGGAATAGCCAAAAATCGCAGGGAGCAAGGTCCGGGCTGTAGGGACGATGGGGAACCGTCTTGATGCCCATCTGGGTCAAATAGTCTGTGACGAGGATGAAGTTGTGGACAGGGGCATTGTCCTGATGGAAATGCCACTGACCTGATTCGAGGAGTTTTGGCCTCTTCCGACGGAATCTCTTCCTGAACTCCCTTAAAACTTCAATATAGTACTCCTTGTTGACTGTGATTCCAGTGGGAACCCAGTGAATGTAGATTATGCCCATGCTGTCAAAAAAAGGGATCATCATGAGTTTCTGGGTGGACTTGCTCTGTCTGGCCTTCTTGGGTTTGGGAGATCCAGCATGCTTCCACTGGGAACTCTGTCTCTTGGTCTCTGGGTCATAACAATAGATCCAGCTTTCATCGCAGGTTACCAGGGCATCAAGAACTTGGGGATCTGAATTAATGAGCTCGAACATCTCCTTGCTGTCATTGCAACGTCTTTCTCTCTGATCTTCCCGGAGCACTCTTGGGACGAACTTCGCGCAAATCTTTCGCATCTTCAGTTCCTCACGAATGATTATGTGTACAGCTCCCACACTGACATTAAACTGTGCGCTTAGTGTTTCTATAGAAACACGACGGTCCCTATTCACGAAATCGTTTATTTGGCCAATCATCTCTGATGTTCTGACTTCCCTACTCCTCCCACATCTCTCATCATCCCTCAAGGACTCCCTGCCTTCCTTGAATCTCTTGTGCCACTGAAAAACTGATGATCGATTCATGCAAGATGGACCATAAGCAGTCTGAAGCATACCATACGTTTCCGTGGCAGTTTTTCCAAGTTTAAAACAGAACTTGATCGCATATCGTTCTTCTAATCTGTCCTCACGTCCAGATTGCATTTTTGAAATTCACTAGCTGTGACAATCAGGATTTAGTAAGGTGAACTCTAATTCCTACTGTAGCTATAAATTTGCACCGAAACAAGAAAAAATTGGTCAATCATCTCATAAGGAGTATAGTAACAACATACTGAAATATCTCGAGTTTACAGCAATTATAAATGCCTGTACAAAAAAAGTCTGGAAATTTATTGAATGCACCTCGTAACTTTAAATAGTTTAGACTAAGTGGTATATGATATTTACTGATCAAAAATAAGTACTGTATATCATATCAGTTCAAACCCCCCAAAAATTTTTGACTTACCTTCGCTAAATTATAATTTTTAGAAAAACTACACCCTTTAAAAAGATAAAATAAATTGCAAATATTTCACCAGTAAAGTTGTCATTTCGCATCAAGTTTCCAAGGAGACAAAGACTGAAATACAAGTTTAAAAGCTAGCAGAAGTTTGGCTTTCGTAAATCAAAGTTTGCTGTATCCCCCTTGTTTCTCCAGAAATGGGAAGGGTGTAAACAAGCGGCTGCTTTATTGTCAGTGACAGCATATTCTATTTAAACTTGATATTTTCTGAATCTTGAAGAAATTCCCTGTTCAAAACTACCTAATGTTACATGGTTTAGGCTAACCTTTAGCAGATAATGACTGATCATATTTTAGGTACTGAATTTAACTACCAAAATTTGGTACCGGTCGATACCGGTCAAAAAAAGGTCATGTGCCTCAGAAAATTGCAAATTGTAGAAAACCTAGGCTTTTAGGTAAGTTTTGATTGATGTACCTTGAAAGCCTATTTCCTTAGCATCATCTTGCGACCATTTCTAAAAAATTGGTAGAAAATAATATCTGTAGTGATCTTTGGGGTGAGGGTACTACTTTAATTTCGAAGACAACTACCTCCCAGTTGGGGGGGTTAATTTGCATAAAATTTGCATATTCAAAAAAAAATTTTTTTTGTTTTTATTCTATTTGAAATCCTCAAGAAATGTACATTTCAACGATATATAACACTTAATGTAGAAGTAAACAGATGAGTAATGATTTACAAACAAACTTAGGGTATTTTATGATGATTAATTATGATTGATTATGACAAATTATGACAGTTTTTCGCGCTGCCACCTTACGGACATTTTTTTTCGCTATTCACGCGGGAGCAAAAGAGTTAAGTGCACAAGGTTTACCAGCCAGCTACTCCAATTGGACTGTAGAGCGTGCATGAGGCGAAAAACCCAACGGAGTTTCAACGAATGCAAAGCCTTGGCTCGCTACTCTTGACCTGCACGCTAAATAGAGCATATTAGACAATTCTAAAAATAGCAGAAATGAAAGAATAAGTCCGTGTGGCAGTAAATTTCAAACTCACGCTGTCGCCGTCAAACCTACTGGCACAACACTTAAACGAATGAGATTCAAAAAGTCGGGATCAATGCTGGTGTTCGGTGCCTTCAATTTCCAGCTTCGAAGTTTCAGGATGATATAAAAAGTAATTAGAATGTTGGGGGATGTTTTTTTCCGACGATTTACTATATTTTATAGCGATTTTCAAAACCACAATTGAGCTCCTCAAAAAGGGGGGCCTGAGGCGAGTGCCTCATATCCTAAACCATAGATTTTTGAAATGAGATAAAGATTACATTAAAAATTGTTTTACAAGGTGGGCTAAAAGTAAATATACAGTTATTAAAAGTAGGGTTTAGGCCCAAAAGTAGATTTGTAGTTCTCATGTAGACACTTTTAAAGTTCAAGAATGATAGTTATATCTTAGACCAAAACTATTCAATCTCTGAAGTGCTCAAAATGTCCTCCGCCAACATTGCAACATTCTTCACGCTTGTCCAAAACACTCTGACACACAGTGCGGCATAAATTTCGATTTTTATCAATTTCTCTGAATGCGTCATAAATGTAATCTTTTAATTCATTTACTGTATTGGAATTTTTCTCATACACCTTGTTCCTTGCAACACCCCACAAAAGAAATCCAATGGTGTCAGGTTAGGTGAACGTGGTGGCCATTCAATGCTACCTCTTCTTCCGAACCGACGCTGTGGAAAGACTTCGTTAATGTAATCTCTTACTCTTAACGCATAATGTAGACATGCTCCATCTTGCTAAAAGAACAGTTCATCGCAGTTAGGTTTGGTTTAGAGTTGTGGCACTACTACTTAACGAAGCATTTCCAAATAGTTCTCTCCATTCACCCTTCCATCAAAAAAAGCAGGTCCTACAACACCTTGTTGTTGTTGTTGTTGTTGATTACCCGACCCTTTCCGAGGGATGGGAGCATAGCGGAAGACCATCGAGCCCCAGAAGCTGGGCAACTCCCAAGGGCCTGGACAATAGGTCGTAAAGAAACAGAGAGTCGCCAAAGAGTGAACGGCGCAGAGAGTCCGTAGCTGGACAGTGCAGAATGAGATGAGAGGTGTCCTGGGACGAGTGTCCGCAGGCGCTGCAGAAAGGGCTCGGGCTCGATTCTGCCAATCCTAAAAAAGTAAGAACTTAACAGAAGGCTGTGTTAGTTGCAGCGTAGACGAGAGAGAACACAGCGAGCATGACGAGAGAGCTTAAGTTCTTTGGTGGAAACCGGTGTGTCAAAGAATTTTGATGAGATAGCACGCCTCCAGCCCGAGAAAAGAGAAGAGTGGATACGAGAGATAAAAGGAGAGAGACTGCAAAGGATTGCAGAGGGCGTAAGCAGCGCTCCCCGTCTCGCCACCTCATCAGCCGCGTCGTTCCCCAGGAGAAACGCGTGTCCGGGGACCCATTGTAGCCTGATAGAACAGGAGGAGAGAGAAAACAGTTTCTGCCAGATCTGCCAGAGAGTTTGAGGTAGAAGAAAAGATGGAGGAGAGGACAGGGTGGTACGGAGAGAACGAGAATCAGATAGGAGAAAAGAAATGGCAGACTTGTTAGTGTTGCCGAGACCAGCAAAGGGCTTGCAGTTGGCAAGTATGCCAGAGCCGCCTTTGCCAAAAAGAAAAGGAACACCTTCGCTAGATAATGCGCCCCAAACTTTAACACTAGGCGGTTTAGTTTGGTTTCCATGGTAAAATTAGAGTTTTCATCAGCTTCATACACACAGTTATGCTTGTGCATATGACCAGATAGTTTATAGCAAGCTTCATCCGACCAGATGATCTTATCCAAGTTGCATTAAAGTGCACTGCAGGTAACTTCAAACCATATAAAAAATAGTTTTAATAACTGTACACCTAACTTTGGCCCACCTCGTATTTTGCAAAAAATACGACAAATAAGAACGCAAGAACGGGATTGCGCAAGCCAGTTTACTCCCACAAGAATCTTGTACCATAGCCTTTGCACTGAGAGCAATATTATATTCACGTTTTGTTTAAATGTCTCAAGTTGGAATGGGCTACCACGATGAGTAGACTGCTCGGCTACATTACTTGTCTGCTGGAAGGAGATTGAGGTGTGCTACTATGTGCTTTACCCAAAAACACAATAAGGAAACATGTCGGCTTTTTCTCCACACTCTTCTTTTCGTGCTGAGCGCCAAGCAGTGAAACGGTGAACACCATTTTTTAAAGTCGTCAGAGACTTGTCAAGAAAATTGAGCCCAGGTCTACAAACTGCTAGGCAAACACTCCAACGAACACACTACCACGCTTTTCCCAAAGAGTAGGCGGGTAAAGGGCACAATGCAGTTACCGTGTGATTTTGAAATGCATGATCATTTGATCATTGTCGACGTATAGGCCAACTTCAAACTATTCAACCGCGTTGGCAGGTCGTAGAACTTTCTAGCATCTTAAATCTGACACCACTCTTCTCAGCAGTAATATTAATTTCAATTTGAAAATATAAAAAGAGTTCGGAGAATTGAAGCATTTCGGATTCTAATGACATCAAATCGCCAAGAGAACGTGACGAAACACAAAAGCAAATGCCGAGACACCATTTGATTGTTTCGTAGCAAGTTCTAGATGAGAAGAAGCTACCTTGGTCATTTTCTAAATTAAAGCCAAGTGATGCCGACTTAAATAAAAAACCTAATCGTTTAGTTTGTAACTAAACAGAACGTTTTTTGTGTACAGTTAATGTAAACTTTTTTGCAAGCAATGGTGTAGCACTAGACCCCACTTTGTTGAAAATTCGAGGTCAAAAACGAAATATTTTAAAATTGTGTTAAACTCCTTAAAATGATTCATAATTAATTGCGTAGATGTTTCCTTCTCATGTCTTTGCTTTGATTCAATGTAGCTGTCAACGGTGATAATACCAGCCGCTGAGGCCTTCTTGAAATGTATTGGTTTGTTCAACACTGCTACACAGTCATTTCGCCCGGCAAGTCTTTTATGTGCTCTTCTCCTTCGTGAAGCGAATTATTGCCGCTGCTTTGGGTGCTGTTGTTGCTGCTATTAGGAATTGGCATTTTGATCACGTCACCCTCTGCAGATACCTGTCACAAAAATAAAGATGAAAATAGGAATAAGATTATACCACAACTGTAACCTTACTGAACAAGAACGAACGTATTAGCGTCAGAAGTAGATTTACACCTCAAACAGCCTTGGGTACTTTGGGTTAACAAAATCCCTGAAGTTCCCCGACAGAAAGCTGGAAAATGACAAAAGACGTCAAAAAATGTTAGTTTTCTTAAATCTTGGTTGGTAACAAAGATAAATGAAAGCAAAAGTTGCTTAAAAAAATTACCTTCAAAAATTTGTTAGTCCCTGAGATAAGAGTCTTGAAACTATTGCCTTCTTGGCTCTTTATACCCGGCATTGTTTAGTGCAATGGAAAGCACAGTATTTTGCTTATTTTTGTTATCAAATATACTTACATTTCTGTACCGCGCTTTCTGGCTTTGGTTGATTACTACTTCCAAACCATCTTCTTTTCGTCGATAAGCAAACCAGGCCAGAATCGATATTACGAAAACTTCGTAGAAAAAAATGTAGCTCTGGTATACTAAAATAAAGTAACATTATAATTCACATAACAAGTTTGTAACCTGCAGTGACCACCCTTCATATTCACTTATTAAACAAACAATCATCATTTATTTTATAAGAATCACAAAGAATAACTTAAACAGTAATTAATATAAAGCTACTTCTAATTTTAAAATAAATATGTTATAATTTGAAAGAAACATATACAAATAATAAAAATGATATAATACAAATATAATTTGAAAGATATGAATAATAATAATAATAAATGAACAATATTATAATACAAATATATTTAGAAAGAAAATTGATTGTAAGTGCAGAAATGACATAAAAAATAAACAAATAAAGCCTTGAAAATAAAATTCAGGATAACTTACAAAATGCTTGCTCGCGATCTGGATAAGGAAAACCACAAGGTAACGGGGAAAAGCGGTCTACAACTCTGATAATAAATCCTTGAAAGGTGTTGCAGGCAACCACCAAGCTGATGCTTACATATTTACCTAGAAAAAAACGCGCTTTTTGATCGTAGCAGTCCGCAAGCCTTCCTCGGCGGATTTTGTGCATTCAATCAGAAAAAAATGGTACGCACTAGTGTTAGGTTTAAACTAATTAAAAGTCTAGAGAACTAGTGAAGCCCGGGAACATATTTTTACTCTTACTTAGAGATTTTTATAAATAAATCAAAAACCGAGGCATGGTATCAATGTGCTTTCTTCTCTTAGTTGTGCAAACAATCAAACTTACGAAGCTAATATCACGTTGACAGCAAAAAAAATTTGAAGTATTTGTTCACAAATAGCAGTAAGCTTACATCAGTTAACCAGCTTACCTCGCATAAAAAATTGCTGAAGTGCAAAATGCGAAGCTTTACCAAGTATGGCGTATCCGTATAAACAAATAATACCAGAAAGTGTTGACAGCATTCGAAGGAGAAGAGAGAAAATTTGCTGCGATTAAAAGGGTGCTGTTTATATTTCAAAAATCAAGCACAACTCAATGTAAACATTTCAGTTCCAAGTTTTCTTGCATGAAACTTGGAACATCAGACATTTCCTTACAGCCGATCTCAGTCAAGAAGTGTGCGCTCTCTACCATGCAAAACTAGGGACGATTCGTGAAACATACAAATGCAATTACAACAATCTGGCAATCATGCCTCAAACTGACCCTTATATATTTTGTTCCTTTGTTTCCTAAGTCCCGAACTGGTTAATTGTCAGTGGATTCTTATTGATTTTTTGAAACAGATTATTTTTAACTTACTACGCCTGGACTTCTCGAGAGCAGACCTTCAGCTGCAAATAATGTTTGCAAGAAATAAACAACCGGATAAACAATAACCACTTGATATACTAGCCACTCCAGCATGTTAATCCGATTCCTGTCAAATAATCTGGTTTTAAATTGACTCTAGTTTCTAAGCTAAGTCTACAAAAATGGTTGCACTGCGCAGGTTGGTCAGGTTTGCGCAACTAAACGGCAAGATTTCATTCAAAGCACTAGATTATATGTCTGTGCTTCTTCAGAAAAGCATGGTACAGTGCTTGCTTGACATGTTGCAATCACAAACCAGGTAAATCGTTCGCTTTCCCATGGTTTGACATGGGTTCAAATACTTGTCAAGTTTTATGGAAAAAATAAAAAGATCCTTTCTATTACGCAAAAGGTAAGCGAAGAGTGATGCGGAAAAAGAAAAAGAAAATTTTGCAACATGGGCTGCTGGTATGTTCATTTATACATAAAATATTTCCCAAAAGCTGCAAACTTGTTGCAGATGAAAGCAAAAAAAAACTACAAAAAATACGTCACTTTCTGATGGAGTTTTTTGTCCAGCAACCAGTATTTGTAACATCAGTTAAATATTTTCAAAAGCTTCTACTTACACAGTCATTGGCTGCTTGCGGCAACATACAATGAAACAAAAAGGAAACGGATTATGGGATACAAATTCTTCTGCTTGCAAAGCCACCTCCATTTCCCGTTTTCCACCAAAATAGTTGAGAACTAAGTGGAAAAACTTCTTCAAACACACAGCAAAAAAACTGAAACAAAAGCTCTTTTTATGCCACAACCAGAGCCGAGCTATAAAAGTCTCACGCTTAAAACTTCTTGCCTCTATCAGAGTTGAAAGCAATTTGTTTGAGAACAACCTAAATCAATGGTCCCTGGCCAAGTAGGCCCACAGCACAAATGTCGAACGAACCACGTATTGTTTAGTAAATTTTGACTGATAAGGAAAGCGCCAAGGAAGTTGAAAAAAATGCAATTTACATATAAAAAAAAAAACTGGACCGATCTGAATAAGCCATCTGCCTGAAAAGGTTGAAAATAATTTGTAGGTTGTACAGAACTTCGATTTAAAAAATAAGTGGCGTATCGGGTTGCCGATATGAGAGTCATAAAAAACTTACGGCAAAACGGCTTTAAAAAACTATTTTACTGACCACAACAAAGAAAATTTTCTTTGACCTTGCTATCAATTTTGCCACGGGTCTGTGGTTGGCAAATTTGTCTCTGAACACAAAATTCACTGGGATGCAGCAGAAAACGTGAATGAGTGCAGTGCAGGTTAATAAAGATTGAAAAGCGATTTTTCGCGCAGTAAATATAGGGTTACCATACGTCCCGCTTTTTGAGGCCTTGTCCCGCTTTTTTCATCGCAAATCCCGCTTTTTGCTTGAGTGAAACACAACGGATTTAACCACATTTTTGGACATTGCAATTACCTCTCCAACAAAAGCGGGGCGGTGAGATGCGGTTGCAGGCTTGATTGTGAAGGCAAGGGCACAGATCTGTAAATAATGACGAAAATTGGGGTGATCTCCAAAAAAAAAAAAAAAACGTCAACGCCTACTTCGTTTCAACATTTTTCCACTTTTGGGCTTGAAATTGACACAGAACGTGGAACTAACTGGCGATGACCTTTTTTTTTTTTTTTTGGAGATCACCCCAATTTTTGTCTTTGGTTTCAGATCTCGACCAATGCCTCGACAATCAAGCCTGTAACCTCATCTCACCGTCCCGCTTTTGATTAAATAAACGTTGGAGGGGCCATAAATTTCGTCTCGTGAGAATTCGTCATCCAATGTCCCGATTTTTGCTTTTCAAAATATGGTAACCCTAAGTAAATATAACTTTAATTTTGATAGGGAGGATGAATGGAATCATCAAAAACCAGAATTGAACTACAATAAAACATAATGATTTCAGTCTTTTATTGAAGCATGGGGCGTTGATTTTTACAAAAGACCAATGTCCAAACGGAAGACTTCAGCCCTCACCTGCTTGCACCGCCGACGCATAATACTGGAAAGTTTTAAATTGTTTTACGCCCTCGCTAAATATTCCAAGCACATTAGTGCTTTCTGTTACGACAAATAAATTCTGTGACTTTCAAAACTTCTCTTCAAATTTTATGACACAAGCTGTTTGGCAGTAAAAGCGATAGCGAATTTCAAATAATTTGACGAATAATTTGCATCTCAATCAAGCGACGTATTCAAGTTTTGTTTGCGTGATGTTGGTACAGGGGTTGCTGCAAACAATTCATCATTCTTTCCGAACATCTAAGTGCTAGTCTCGCAGTTGAGAGGCCGCAAATTCTATGCTTACATAAGAAATGTGTAGTCATGGCGATTGTTTTTGCTTAATTGTAGCTACAGAATGCGATGGAAATGTTCATAATTCTGAAGCAGGTTTGAACCAAAGTGGTTTTATGTATTGTAACAGTTTTCATGTAACCGTAGAATAATGCTAAGAAACTAACGTAGCATTTTGTAATTTACAAGGGGGCAGGCGGAAAAACAGAAAAAATATTTTTTTTGGCAATCAACTTTTTGAAAGCAGTTTTTTTGCAAAATTCGTAAAAAGCTTAATTGACGATTTTTTTAAAGATCAAGTTTTTGAAAGTGGTTTGGCTTTGAATATAAAATTTTCTAATTTTTGGGGGACGACAACAGTCTGGGAGCACAATTTCTTCTTTTTTCGCACCTATCCAAGAAACCCTTTAAAAGTCACAAAAACCTACATATAATGATAGGGGCACGCAACCTTCAGCAGCATGCGAGTTTTCACCTTTAGTTATGAAGAGAAAAAAATTAATTTGGACCAAAATTTTGCTTAAATCAGAAAGTTTTGCATTCAAAAAGTTGATCTTCAAGAACAAGCGGTCATCATTTTCACATGAACTACAAAAAAGCCTCTAGTTGAAACACTGACGACCGCAAATTAAAATAAGTCTGTAATACGGTCTCTAATAGTAAAAAGGTTAAGCTCCTTATATCACGAGTTTTTCCATTCACAATACCAACCTTTTAAAACGCGTAGGGGAATGAGGAAAGGTGGTCTATAAATGCGCAAGCTAACAATTAAGAGTAATTGTTGTGTTGAAAAATTACACATTTGCTGTAGTAAACTCGAGTTAACTTTGTTCATGCGTTAACAAATCCTACGCCAAGTACAATATAAACTTCGATTTGTCGCTCAACCAATTTGATAACGAAACAATAGCGAAAGTAAAATTGTTAAAAATGGATTATACATTCTTAACTGTCTGCACCAGCTTCAAACGTCATGTTATAGCTAGCTAGAGGCAAAGACATTGCGGATTATAAAAGAAGAAAGGAATCCGATTTTTATCCTACATAAATAAACAGCCCGCTTTTTGCGTGAGCAATACAAGCTGCAGTTTTTGAATTTGGTTGACATCAAAATTTTTAAACAGCAAATTTTATTTATCCAACAAGTTTGAATATTTTACAACTTTATCGCAGACTAATTTGTCGAATTAAAAAACTTTTTTTGCGAGGGAGAGTTGTTGAGAGCGTCCGCATCGCAGTCGGTAGACCTGGGGTTCATTCCCTAAGTCGGGTCATACCAAAATACTTTTAAAAACAGTATTCACAGCTTCCTTGCTTGGCGCTCAGCATAAAAAGGGATAGTGTGGAGATTTAGCCTGCAAGCTTGCTTGTTGTGTCCTTGGGCAAGGCAATTTATGGGACGCCTCCACCTTTATGTGGCAGACAGGTGGCCCACCCGTACTTCACCGGGTTACAGTTGTGAAGTTGATCACCCAGCATGTTGTAAAAGACGACTCTTGGGTACCCACCAGTCGCAGTCCGCCTTGTCGGTGGTGAGGCTACCAGCCACTTATGACTGGCTCGAAATGGGCTGCCATCTTTCCCCTAGCCTAATTTCAATTAGGTTGACGGCATGAACCTAAATTGCCGTTCATGCCGCACCTCCATCCCGCGGAAGAGAAGGGGTAATCACAAACAAACAAACAGGGAGAGTTGTCGCTTTTTTTGCTCGAACTAACACATTTAAATAAGTTCCAGGCACTTACAAATTTCTTCCAAAACTGATCACAGCTGCAGTTTTTGGCATGAACAAGCCTGCGATACATGAGGCTCCGAGTACCTGAACAATAATTTATTAATTAAATCAACGTCGCCATGTAATCAAATTATAATTATCTGGTGGCAAAGCTTATGCTTTATTATTATCATAACGGCTATTTTTTGGAAGTTTGCAAAGCACTATGTAGATTTGGGTTCAAATCTCTCATCAAAACATGCCAATGACCTTAAAAAAGGTATTTACAAAATTACAAATCCTGTGCTTGACGCTGAGCTTATGATAACTCACAGTCAAAAACAACTTTTTTAGAATCTGCTTTACTTGACAGAGGACAACTGCTTTTTGCTCAAACGAAAGCAAGCTTCCGATTTACTACATTTAAAAAACTTTCATTTGTTTGAGGTCGAAAATGACGTCACAGTGAACGATTTATTGAACAATCTGCTTTCGGTTTTTTCTCAAAAACTACTCATCGCACAAACGCGATTAAACCTTTTTTTGGAGATATTGATAAGTGCTTTTGATAAAAACAACTTTACGACAATTAAAGCTTATTTGACTACGCTACGAGCAATTCTTTCTTTTAGCACTTCAAGCCTTCTAAGCATTTTTCTTCTCCTTACACGCCTAAACTGGATCTATGATGTCGTAACATGTCTCGTACGATTAACACAAATGCTCGCTACCGCAGATCATAATATGAAGATATTTTCGAAAATTGCAACGTTTTTGCAATACCAGTTTACTAAAAAACTGATTTGCGACCTAACTTCTCAACTGATTTTCAAACTTTCTTAAAAAAATTAAAGGTTATTTCAAAGCGATTCCGATGGTGTATAATATGTAAAATTAATATTAGTTTTTGTACTAAAAAAACCTAAACTTTATCGCTTCTGGTGTAACTTTTCACCCCTTTCAAAAAGTGGTGAGCTCAGTAAAAACAGATGACTTTAATGCAAAACGTGATAATAAAGTACTAACAATTACTTTCCTTTGTAAGTTTAGGAAATCTGCTTTCCAGCAAAGTGTGACTCCAATTACTTAAGGCTAAGGATTAGTTTATAATGGCTGATCAAAACTTGGTTGCCATACATCATGTTTCATTTTAGTTGAACAAATATCCTACTTGACCTAACGAACTTGCAATTGTTATACAAAGTTAGTTTTTTGGTACATTTTGACTACTTTTCCTCACAAGCATGGTTCTTTTGGATTATTATTTGTCGACGTTTTCAAAAAGATCCATCAAAAACTGAAGTCTCTAAATGTTTATGAAATGTAGTCTACCGGTTAAAAACACACAAAATTTTAGTACCTGCATTTCACAAAATTGCAATTTTTAAAAAAATAAAGTACTTTGGTACATTTTGTCTATTCTTTCTCAATAGCACGAATTTTTGGCATTATCAATCACATCATTGAAAAGACTCAAAGTCTGCAAATTTTAATATGTAGTCTACTCCAAGCAAAACACTTGGTGATCACCCAAGAAAAACAAGATGGGGTAAAGATGGTCCTCTCTTATCGTTTGCAACAAAATGCAAGTGTCGAGCCACATATGATCTAAATGTTGAAACAATTTCCTTTTCAATTGAGCAAGGCTGGCGCAGCAGCCAGCTGATTTGATATTCTTACCTCGACATTATTAATGGGGAGGGGGGGGCGCTACTGCTTTTACTTAACTGTGAGTACTTTATTTCGGATTAGTTTGCTCTGTGCATGAGGCATTTATGCCAGGGCCAAGGAACACGGCCGTTTTCTCAGAGACGTTAGTTCATATTAATCCGTCTACAGCAGAGGTTCTTAACCTTTTTTGTCTCGTTTACCCCTTGCCGAATGAAAAAAGTAAAATTTACCCCATCCTCTTGGTGGCCCCTTGTGATAAATCTAAAGCATCCTTTTTTGTCTTGTTTACCACAGCAAATATCAAAAAAAGTGTTTTTAGTAAACGAAGACGCGATTGTTTTTGACGGGGTCTTGTGAAAATATTAAGAAATACGAGTATAGCCATGCTCAAATGTCCTAGATAGCTATGATAAAGCACACAAGAATGTTAAAGAATTTTCGTTCATTTTAACAGTTAAGACACACAGTTTCAACAGTTAATCAGTGGAACTTTTGTGCTTGTTTCCACAAACAATTTCTGAGATTCTCGGAACAGTCGTTGAAAGAGCTACTCGCATGTCGTCTTTGGGAACTAAGCGAGATCGAAGTTTCGTTTTAATAGTCAACAGTGAAGAGAATCCTGCTTCACACAGATAAGTCGTTGCTAAAGGTATATCAACTTCAAATGCACGCTTAGTCAGCGTAGGAAACTCTTCAACTAATCCACACCAAAACTTGGAAAAGTCACCATTGCACGACATAAACTTGGAATGAAGCGTCGTTGAACATTGAAGATCAATCAACTCATCTTTGCAAAGATCATCGTTAGCAATACTTTCTAACTTGGCTTCGAAGGGCTGAGTTATCCAAGGAGCAGTACTGTTGGTAATTGTACCTTCAAAGTAACCGTCAAAGTTGTTTTTTAAGGTGGCAAGGTGCTGGCATATCTCGACTTTGAGATCAGAAATCTCGTTGCTACTTCTATTGACTTTCCAATCATCAAATGTCGGAAAATTTGCGTAAATTCCTTTTTGAACTCTTCTACTCCACAGATCTAGTTTTGTCTGAAAGCCTTGAATTTTATCACGTACATCTATAATGGTAACATTTTTTCCTTGCATCTGCACATTGAGCTGGTTCAAAGTTGAAAAAATGTCTGCCAAGTAAGCCAATGCACCAATAAATTTGTTGTCGTCAAAATGCTTACTCAATGGGGATTTGCGTTCTCAAAGAAAAGTCTCGATTTCACCACACAGTTCAAAAACTCGAGACAAAATGAGACCACTAGAGAGCCACCGAACTTCTGTGTGGTAAAGGAGAACAGTGTGTTCTGATCCCATCTGATCACAAAGCACTTTGAAAAGACGATGATTAAGAGCATGTGCCCTGATAAAATTCACGCATTCAATCACATGCTTCAATACTGCTTTCAAGTAATCTGGAAAGGTTTTACTTGCCAGTGCATGTCTATGAAGGGCACAGTAAGTAGATACGAGTAATGTGCGGTGCGCGTTTTTTCACGAGAGTTGTAAAGCCTGACTTGGCACCGAGCATAGAAGGGGCACCGTCTGTGCAAAGAGAACCCACATGATTCCAGGATATATTATTTTGTTGAAAAAAGTTATCCATTTTTTCCAGAACATCAACCCCTTTGCTTGTCGTCTCCAAACTTTCGCACATCAAGAATTCCTCTTTCAACTCGCCAGCATGCTCATATCGACAGTAAACCAACAAATATGCACAGTTCGACACGTCAGTTGACTCATCTAGCTGAAGACTAATTCTTGCTTTACTAGCTCGAATTTCGTCTGCTACCTGATTTAAAATATCCTGTGACATGTCACTTATTGGACATCGTATTGTATCGTTTGACAAAGCAATTTTCTCAAGTTTTCTTTTTTGTTCTACTCCACAAACAAGTTCAACCATCTCCATTGTGCATGGTTTGATAAGTCGTTCACCAATCGTATGTGGCTTCTTTTCTTTTGCTATTCTGTAAGCAACACGATATGATGCTTCCAATCCTGCTTTGTCTGCGGAACAGAATCCTAATTTAGGTAGTGTTCCTGCAGCACAAAATCGAGCACGTTTGGCCAGCAAAGACTTATGGTCGTCATGTACATGTGTAGAATGGCATGAAGTAAAATGAGCTTTTAAAATTGACAGCTTCATGGAACCATTACCAAGCACTTTGGAGCAAAAGATACACTGAGGTTTTTGAACATCATCTGTCGCAATGAAGTCGAACCCAAAGTCAACATATGATTCTAAATATGTTCGCTTCTTGGACATAATAACTGCAGGTTGTTTAACTTAAAACCTGTATTTAGTGATTGCAAAATAATTTATTTGCAAAAGACCTCTACAGTGCAGTCTGTTCTTTGTCTTCTGTCTAATATGCTATGAAAAAGTAGGAGACAAATGGAACTACACCACGGTCTACCCATTGTGAAAACAATGCAATTTATTGCGAAATAAAGGAAGTTTCAATCTTAGCAAAGTTGTAACCTACTTTGTGGTCAAAGTCCAAATTAGGTTGTGAACAGTAAAAATGTAGCACAGTATGGTAGTACACTTGCGTAGAGATAAAATAAAAAGACGAGAACTTACTTAAACTATATATTTGCATCATAATCCAGGGCAACACTATCACTTTTTTAATACTAAAAAGTATAGTTTGCTTTAATTTATGATTCAGTAAATTTACCCCCTCAATAGGTGAAATTTACCCCCGGTTAAGAACCCCTGGTTTACAGTGACGAAGAAGTGGTAAGTAGCGATTCTAATACTGTAATAATGGCTCAAAATGCATTGTGAGATCATAATGTTAAATGACATCTCAATGCTTGCCACTATTTAGTGAAAACAGCAGCAGGCAGCAAACTTATCCACTATCAATTTGATAGCGAACATAAATGGTAAAGCTCATTACTGACATTTGTAATTGCAAGGATAGGCCTATCGGTACAAAACACTAATCTTCATTTGGAAGTAGGGATGTCTGGATTAGGGGCAAAGTTAAATGTGATAAAATCCCACATTTAAGAAAAGATCAAAATGAAACAATAATAGCATCAATCTGTAACACTGGATCGATAGGGAATGTTTTTGCTTGAAAAAAGCTTAATAGGCGCCTGTTGCAATAGGTTGTATGACTTAAAGGAATGGCAGCGCGCCTTTTTATGGTAAGGCCGAATTAAAGCAAATAGCGCAGACAAAAATCTTAATGTCATCAATATTAATACGAAAACGGGCCTACCAAATCGTCAAACATGCCTATCACTAAATAGCTCATTACTTTAATTGTCAAAACGACCACCATTTGGGCGACACCATCAATTTTGACTATGTTTCACTCCCCTTACACTTTTTAAAACTACGAATGGTAGTTTGTGTCATCATTCTTACTTTTTGAATACTTCCAGTCTTAATTGATAGACCAACATGATCTATGGCTTATATTTACTAAAACATTTTGTTGTGGCTCTAACCAATGTTTGTACGGTGAAGCTGGCGCAGCTGCATTAATTGATACCTTTTAAATCAGCACAAGGTTAAATAGCACCATACTTAGGAGAAACATTTTTTTCTGTTTTGCTTCATAATAGCTTTGTAGAGCTACCGGAATCAAACCTCAAAATCTGGGAAGAGCAAGAACTTATTTAACTTCTATGAGCATACCTAAGCAAGGAAAAACAAATATGAATCATAATGCGTAGCCAGCAGGCACTTGAGAAAGTTTGAGGCGAAATCAAAATTAACGTCGTCACTGTGTTAAATCGCACCACATGGAATATGTTATTGGTATTTTGCTTTATAATAGCTTCATAGAGCTACCGGTATTAAGCCAAGCATTTGAAGGAGAAGCAAGGATTCTTTAAACTCCCCAGGGCACGTCAAGCTGGTAGAAAAGAACATGCTACATAATGCGTAGCCAGCGAGGACTTGGGAAAGTTTAAGGGGAAATCAAAAGAAAACAGCATCACTGTGTCAAATCTCACCACACAAAAGACATTTTTGATATTTTGCTTTAGAATAGCTTAATATCAGAAATGTGTTTTCTACTTCCTAACTGCGGGAAACGCAAGGCTCCCTTGGGTTCGTGTCAGCAATGAACAGAGCACATAAACCTAAGGCATAGCCAGGATCTTGAAATGAGATATTCTATTAGGAAAAGGAGCACAAAAAGTCGTGAACATATTATGTGTAGAAAACACATAAACTTTTGGTAATTCTTCATACAAGAACCTGATAGGTAAAGCCGGCTTGGCCGGCTGAACCGTCACTCTCAATCCCGACGTTACTGATGGGGACTCTGCGGGTGACGCCGTTGTATATACTATAAAGCTAGGATTTTTTTATGCTGATATGCTGCCTGTTATGGCATTTATGTCTATACTCTACAGCATTGTAATAAAATTTCAAGTTTAAGAAAAAGTCAATATAAAACCATAGCCATAACAATTTGTAAAACTGAATATAGAAAGAACAATAGCCGCTTTGTCGCTATGCCGGAAACAAGACCAATAACGCAGCCAAATTAGGAACTTAATACCACAAATATAAATAGGAAAGCGGGAGCACCAATTGGCAAAATAGACATACCATTAAATAGTTATTTCTTTAATTGTGAAAGCAACCATCATTTTGCCGCTATAATCAGTTTTGATTATGTACAATCCGTGCTCCCTCACAAGTATTAACAATGATTTGTGGCAATATTCTTTGTAAACATTGCCAGTCATGATTAAAAGAATATGATGATCACAATCTTGAGCACAAGAATTGTGAAAGTGCATAAAATTCATTAACTTTTCACTACTGCTCACACAAAAGCCGGATGGGTGAAGCCGGCTTGGCCGATTGAACCGAAATACTAAATGCGGGCATAACTGATGGAGGGCCTCTGCCGGGCGGACGCCGGCTAGTTTGGTTATAAAATAAGCAGCCTATTTCTGGTACTCACAACAGATATTGCAGCTAATAACTGCAAAAACTGCATTGACCATATAATGCTTTACTTTTGGTCATTCCAAAATTATCTCTTAATTTTATTTCAAGCTGCAATTAAAAAATTGTATCTTTATGGGATTTTCCTCAAATTAAACAAATAGCAACACATAAAAAGAAGAACAATTCTACTAGGAAACAATCTCTCAACATTTCGGATAATTATGACTACCACTCAAATCCATATGTTGCAAGTTTACTGTGGCCAAAAATTCACAAAATGGAGTCGTTTCCACGGCTCGGAAACAAACCGAGTTGTCTCTGTGGCCCAAATAAATGATGCCATAAAAGCAATATTTTGCGAGCGTAAACCGCCTTAACTAATCGTTTTCAAATCAGTTCGAACTCACAGGATAAGCGCTCAGTATCCACAAAATCATCCTTGTTCGTTTCAAGTTGACAGAATTCCTAATCCGAAAAATAACGAGATCAACATACAACATAATCATGATGACCAGAAGAGGAAACGGCATGTACATCATTGCCTTAAAATTTGAAGTTCCACCTGAAAAACATGCTTTTTATAATAACAGTTGTTTACCCTACGGCCAGAGATTTGCCAAATTTTACTTTTCAGAGCTTAAAAATTTAATTTCATTTTTTTCAGGGTTTACTTTCAAACCAACGCGAAGTGGGGGTTGATTGGACACACAAATCAATTTAATTAAATCGCAAAGCAAAACTGTTTTGCAAAATCGATTTTCGACAGAATGCACTAGTCAGTTGAGTTAGGACTCTCAGCTAGAGTTCATCTTTTCCAAAACCATTGCAAAGCAACTTTGGTTTTGGTAAGAACTGTAGGGGGAGGCTGACAGTAGAGTTTATTTATTACTAAAATGTTTAGATTCATTATTTTTAAATTAGTGTCAAGAGTGCAGGAAAAAATTTTATTCCTCATCAAAACTGTAAACGTTGTGGGAAAGCGAGGCTAAAAGAGGTAAAAATCATCCAACGATAGGAAGGTGGTGGTCAACTGGTACTTTTAAAAGCACTAGTTTGAAATTTAAGAGAATTCGCCACTAATCAGTTGATTTCAATTGTCTTTAAACGAATGAAACGGAACGCTTTCTAAACCTGGTTTTTAGGTGATTCAAACTACCATTAGTTTCTTCTTTAAATTTGACTATAATCAAAAATTTGATTTTACTGCAACTTTATAAACTGCTTACTATTTATTCTTTCCAATAATTCCCATGATGAAATACTTTGCGCACAAGTCCATTCTTCCTCCATCAAATCTGAGATATTTTGATTAGGTTGTGTTGTAGCTGTCATGATGCTAGCTACTTTGACACTATTATAGTTCTTGCTTGCAACTTCTGCTCAAATTTCTCCGGTGAAACCTCGCGTTTGATTTACTTCGATTCGTGCAACAAGTTTATGAATCAGATTTTTGCGTTTTTTTTATTTTGTGCTGATTATTATCTTTCTGACGTCAATGCTAAGAGATGTTCAGGTACATTCGTATTTACACAGAACATAAAAACACAAAAGAGTTCTACGGCGCTATGCGAAAAAAGCTTTTTTATTTTTCTTTGCAATTCTATTGTACTAGATATTCGAATTCCTACATTCACAAAGCGAGTATTTACCTAAACCAGTGGCTGGCTAACTTTTATCACGAAGGCCTGAATTCTTCCCTAATAATGGAAAGCTCACTCTTACTTGTAAAATTAATAAATAATTGGGGTCACTTACCATGGAGCAGTGGGAAAGGTCAAAAACGATTCCGGTGCGATTGGAACGCATAACCTCTTTCGGGTCATATTGCAATCAGGAGGCGGTGGACTGCGCGACGCATGTAATGCTTATTGATTCGTACTACTATGTGATACAAGAAGTGTACCTCTATACCGAAATTTGAAGCAGGTGTGATACTTGTAACTTGTTTGTTTGAAAGATTTTCTTTTGCTACGGCATTTTCATTGTCGCCATGTGATGTAATCAAATTACATAAATCCTGAACACCCATCATTCGTTTGTTTGTTTGGCGAATCATCAACAGCTCAAATGACAAAAAAATCAAAAACTGTTTCTATAAGCACCAAGCTTATAGAGAGGAAACAAAAATAAGTAATTTGACCTGAAATTCAATACGGATAATACAACAAAATATTTATTTATTTAAGCAAGTGAGCTAATGCCCTGTTTGCAAATCTGTTGTCAAACTGGGCCACCACGGCGGATAGACTGGTTGCCCCATCACAATTCTGCGGGTAGACTGCTTGTACCATCACCATTTTGCGGGTAGGCTGATTGACCCCACCACCGTTCTGCGGATAGACTGCTTACCTCATTATCATTCTGCGGGTAGACTGCTTGACCCCACCACCATTCTGCGAGTAAACTGCTTGACTCCACCACCATTCTGCGGGTAGACTGCTTACCCCATCATCATCCTGCGGGTAGACTGCTTGACCCCACCACCATTCTGCGAGTAAACTGCTTGACTCCACCACCATTCTGCGGGTAGACTGCTTACCCCATCATCATCCTGCGGGTAGACTGCTTGACCCCACCACCATTCTGCGAGTAAACTGCTTGACTCCACCACCATTCTGCGGGTAGACTGCTTACCCCATCATCATCCTGCGGATAGACTGCCTGCCCCATCACCATTTTGCAGGTAGACTGCTTACCTCATTACCATTCTGCGGGTAGACTGCTTACCTCACCACTATTCTGCGGGTAGACTGCTTACCTCACTACCATTTTGCAGGTGGAGTGCTTGATCAAGATGGAGGTATTGCAATAAATGCCTTATCGCAGACACCACCAGCAAACTTTCAGGATTTTATTCACACTTTCCTTTTCTCGCTAAACGTCAAACCGGAAATCTGTGAACGCCGTTGTTTAAGTCTTCGGCATGACTTGACAAAAGAAACAAACCCATGCTCACAGGTCGCGAACCAGAAGCGCAAACCACTACGCCAACGCGCCGGCATAACAAGGTAATATCCAGCGCATTTGCGAACAATATTTCAATCGTTCTATTTCGTGAATCAATATATTTTGCCATAATACGTTAGGAAAGAATTCGAGATCGAACAATTGATTGATGATGAAGGCAGCCATCTCGAATGGAGGTGCTGTGGATCATATGTTATTGTTTTGCCAGTTTTGTCTAATACTATGTTTTGACATGCTTGTGAACAACTGTTACTTTCGTTAAAGATAAATCTAACTTTTAAAATTGCACTAATACTTACGAAAGAATCACACCCAATCGTTAAATTTCCATCCCTAAAACAACATGATTATTTGCTTGTTTCAATAATCGTTGTTTCAATAATCATGCAATCATAAATCTCGAGCTACCCACAGCTTAGTTTTAGCGCTCGTACTTATTTTTATTACAAGAAATGGTTGAAAAAGTTTGTAAAATAAATGGCTGTTTAAGAGTTAGACCAATCTTTTCATAAAATGATCGGAGCTAGGGCTTTGTTTATGAAATTCAAAGTTTGAGGAGGAATCAAAAACAATACTCCTAAGTGAAATCGCGCAGTATAGAAATTTATTTGCTTTAAAATAGCTTAATACGGCTTCTTAAATGGTGTGCAAAATATTTGGGAAACCATGTCACCCATTTTCTGGATGCTGGCATCAGGACACACATAGTTGCTCCCACGAATTTTATTTTACAAATGCAAAAACGACAGCCATCGCTCCAAGGCTCAGCATAGCTTATTTCGGTAATTGTAAAAACAATCGCTAATTTGGCGCCGACCCCAAATTTTGAGTTTGTGATCGCCGTAGGTTATTTTTAAAAGGAATAGTTTCTGAAACAACGAGCCGATTGTGAGTGTGACCAGTCTTTCTAAGAGTGAAATGATCGGGATCGAGGGCACAGTGGCTTAGCCACCCACTGGCGAACAATCTTTTGTTCTTGCTCTCACAAATGTTTTTGCATAACACCGGCGCAGCAGGCTGAACCAATATTGTTACCACGATCTATCTAACTGGCGGCCTTGCCGGCTTGTGACGGCGGGGCAGAACTACATAGGTCATACTCTGAGAGCCACTGAGTTTTATTATTCTTCAAACTGTCGTTGAACTTTCCCACTCATTTACAGAGAAAACAAATCAATCTTGAACAAAGTAAGCTTAATGTTACGCGTTCGTTTCAAAACACATTTTCCAAGCATAAAGACTAGGCAAAAAGGGAATGAAATTGCAAAAAACAGGTGCAGAAGCAATAAATTTTATTACGTTATGTACTTTGTATCTTCGTTGACAATAGCTGTTAAATTTAATAAGTTTTCGGAGTTAACGTTGGTGGTATTAAAAATTTCATCGCAAGTCATCATGTGATAATGAAACATGCCGTAGATGGAAAAAGAAATAAGAAAAAAATTACAGTAACTTAAACAGCATTAAAGCCATAAAATTTTAATACCTCCAAACATTTTCCCAAGCGCGTTTGATGATGTCAAATCTTAATAAAACTTGACCGACAGTTGAAATAACTCTGAATGGACAATGATGCAATATGTGCATAACGAATCATAATTTTTACGGCAAAAAGCACTGAACATGTGTGCAAGCGCATAGATACAATTTTCTGCTCAATCTTCTAAAAAGTTTGAGACCTTTGCTAAAAAGTGAATTTTCGATAGAGTCAAAAAATTATAATTTGAGAAACTGGCTGCAAATTACCTTTAGTACATTTAGAGGGGCCGTTTGCCAAAGATAACCTAAAGGCACTGGTTCTAGATAGTATTTTAGTTTTATCTCAATAATAGTGCCGTATTGTGTAGTTCAGGCGACTAACGTATCATTCAAACAATCTATCTATCTGCAAACTCTACTGGGACTCTGCTTGTTTAGTAGAAAATACTTAACTTGCAAACAGTAGATCTAAACCACTTTTTCTTTACAAACAAACTTAACTTTAACTGCACTACCAACCATTACAACTATTAGTTTCATTTGGCCTTCACAGGCCTTCATTAATATATACAGGTTATTATATCTTGCTAACAGTTAGTGTCTTTGAAACCTTGGGAAATTGGTTTTCCAGCAACATGTAGCTCTAATTATGTTTTTGTTGAACAATTATTCTACTTGACTTAACAAACTTGAATTGTTAGAAAAAGTTAGTTCTTTGGTACATTTTGACTACTTTTCCTCACTGGCATGGTTTTTCTGCATTATCTGTCTACGTTTATAAAATCTAAATGCGGAAGCAATTTTCCTTGCAATTAGATGAGGCAGGTGTAACAGTTGATTTAATGTTTTTGAGCTCGACATTATTAATGGAGGCCCTGCTATTGCTATAACTTAACTGTGAGTGCTTCATTTCGGGTTAGTTTGCTCTTTGCATGGATGCGTTTATGCCAGAATTAACTTATAGTTTGAGAACGCCTATGGTAAAAACAGGGCAAATATGACCTTGCCAGAGACTAGATAAACTTGGGAGACATGTAGTGGCTATGCTCAACCGCCCATAATCTTTTTTTAATCGATTGCATTTTAAGAAAAGTTGATTTTTACCAAAAGTAATTCTACAACATCTTACACTGTATCAAGACGCAACAAGCAATCGTTCATTGAAGTGTTTTTAAGCTTGCTTTTTTTCTGAAGCCCCACGAGCATTCTCAACTACTCTCAATCCACACCAGCATCTCACATGCCAGCCATCCACTGGTTTCCCACCCAAATTCATATCTACTCTAGTATATTGTAGGCTAGTCCATCTGCAGTGTTTCCCACATAAAATCCAAATATGACCTTTGGGTGGGAAATCAGTGGATGGCTGGCATGTGAGATGCTGGTGTGGATTGAGGGTAGTTGAGAATGCTCGTGATGCTTCATTACATTTTGAAATTTGAACATCTGACATTCCATAAAATTGCATACTTTTTCTCTGTCTTAAATCCTTTTGAAAAAAACTGTTACGTCATAATCTTAAATGATATCACAATGCTTATCACTATATAGTTAATACAGCAGCACGCAGCAAACTTATCCACTATCATTTTAATAGCGAACATAAACGGAAAAGCCCTTTATTGATATTTGTAATTGCCAGGATATCGGTACAAAACACTAATTTTCATTTAAAAGTAGGGAGGTCTGGATTAGGCGCGAAGTTAAATGTAATAAAATGCAAGTTTAAGAAAAGATCAAAATTAAACAATAATAGCATCAATTTGTAGCATTGGATTAAGATGGAACTGTTTTGCTTGAAAGTTGCTTAATAGGCGTCTATTGGAATAGGATATATGACTTTCGGAAAAGGCATGGCCCCTTTTCTCGCTATGGTCGAGTTAAAGCAAACAGCATGAACAAAAACTTCATAATCACAAATATAAATACAAAAGGGAGCCCAGTAAATGGTCAAATAGGCCTACCACTAAATGGCTCATTTCTTTTATTGTCTAAACGACCACCATTTGGGCGGCGCCATCGCTATTCACTATGTTTCATCCCCTCCCCCTTACACTTTTTAAAAAGTGTGAATGACAGTTTGTGTCATCATTCTTTCTTTGTGAGTATTATCAGTCTTGATTAATTGACTAAGATGATGGCCATTACGTGCGGGTACAGGAACTATGACCTATATTTTTCAAAAATTTTTGTTGCTGCTCTTACCAACATTTGTACGGTGAACCCGGTGTAGCTGCCGTAATTGATAAGTTTTGACTCGGTGTAGGTGATGGCATGCCCTGCCGGGGTAAAATCGAATCATACTAAGAAGAAGCATTTTTTCTATTTTGTTTCATACTAACTTTATAGAGCTACCGGGATCAAAGCTAAAAATTCTGAGGAAAGCAAGGATTTTTTTTACTTTCTTGAGCACGCCTAAGCAAGGAAAAATCAAAACGTAACGTAATGCGTGGCTAGTAGAATCATAAGGAAGTTTGAAGAGAAATCAAAAGAAAACAACTTCACATGGAAGATATTATTGGTATTTTGGTTTATAACAGCGATATAGAGATACCATAATCAAACCTAAAAATTCTGGGAAAAGCAGGCACTAGTTTAAGTCCCCTGAGCTCGCCAAGTGAGGATAAAAAGACATGCAACATAATGCGCAGCCAGAAAGGACTTGAGGAAGTTCAAGGGGAAAGCAAAAAATAACAGCGTCACTGAGTGAATTCGCACCATATCGAAGACATTGTTGCTGTTTTGCTTCAAAATAGCTTAAAATAAGAAAAGTGTTTCCTACTTTTAAACAAAGAGAAACGCAGCACGCCCTTGGCTTCACGTAAGTAATGAGCCGAGCACGTAGACCCAAGGCGTAGCCAGGACCTTGAAATCAGAATTTAAGAAAGGAGCGCAACAAGTTGTGAATACCTTATATGCAGAAAAAACACAAACTTTTTGTTACCGTTACACAAGTGCCTGATGGGTGAATCGGCTTGGCAGGCTGAACCGACATTTTCAATTCCGATGTTATGGATGGAGGTCCTGCGGGAGACGTTGGTATGTATACTATAAAGTATAAAGCAAAGATTTTTTTCCAGATATGTTGCCTGTTAAGGTATCTGTATCTATAATATAAAGAATTGTAATAACATCCCTAGTTTAAGAAAAAATCAAATGAAAACATAAACCTTACAATTTGTGAAATTGAATTTAGAGAGAATGTTTGTTTGAAAACAACTTGGCTTGATGGGCGCCTACTAGAATATGGTGAACAATTTTGCGTGAGGGCATAGCCACTGTTGTCGCTATGCCTGAAACAAGGCATATAGCACAGCCAAAGAACTTAATCTATACCAATGTTTCTCAATCTTTTTGTGCCGTGGCCCATTTCAAAGGGCCAGAAATTCTTGTGGCCCACTTTCGTAAGAGCTTTAATCTAATGTAACTATTACTATGTCACTGACATAAGCATAAGATCTCGTAGCAGTGAAGTTGACCTCCAAAAAAAAGGTCGTCGTCTCTCAAGTTTACAGGGTGGCCAGTTTACAACACGATGGTGGAGTTGATCTCCAAAAAAAAAAAAGAAAAAGGCATTGTGTCTCTTGGTCACAAGATGGCTACTATATCTCACAGGTGCTGGTTCGTATGACAGTTCATTTGGACCAGTATTGTTCAACCTTATTCGGCATGCAAACTCATTTTCAAAATATTTGTATTTTTTGTATTTGTTCATATTTATCCTCCATTCACGAGAAAGCGAATTGTTTCGCTATATTTTGGACGGGACGTTCGCACTCGCTTGGGAGTTGCCATTTTTGAGGTGTCTGGGCCACCTGTCTTCCACATAAAGGTGGGACGTCCCGTTAAGTGCCTTGCCCAAGGACACAACAAGCGAACTTGCCGGCTTGTTCTCTACAACCTCCCATAAATGCCGAGCGCCAAGCAGGGAAGCTGTGGATACCATTTTTTAAAGTCTTTTGGTATGACTCAACAAGGGGAATGAACCCCTAGTCTACCGACTGCAAAGCGGACGCTCTAACCACTACACCACCGCGCCGGTTTGAAATATACACAGACTTCCGCGGCCCACCGGTTGAGAACCGCTGATCTATAATACAGGGTGTCCCAAAAGTCTTGGGCACATTTCAAGCCCTCATTTCTGCTGATCTATGAATAGTAGTTGAATGAAACTGTTGTCATTTTAATGCTAAATTCATTGAGTTTTTTGTCATGCTGATAATTTTTTCATGTATTTTCATGTAGCTTAAATAACTAAAATAACCTAGATCCACCAGTGGCTTTCACTCAACCAGAAAAAGTGTTTTGTGTCCTTGAACTTTCAAAAACTGATTCAGCGACACTTGATGATCGCGTTCACTTGCCCTGATATCCTAGGTCTCCAGATGTCACACCCTGCGACTTCTTTTTGTGGGTTTCGTGAAAGCACTGGTCTATGCGCCTCCCCCTTCCAAAAGATGTAGCTGATCTCAAGGCCGAAGAACGGAAGTTGTTGCAACTTGCAACCATAGACAACACAATGTTGGAACGCATTTTAGCAGGAATTTGACTATCGGCTTGATGTGTGGCGTATGACTAACGGCGATCACATTGAACATCTTTGAACATTCTATAAAAAACTTGAGACTGCAAGCTTTCAGAATACATCAGATGCATTGTTATTTCCTTAATAGTTTTTGACATATTCAACGTCAAAATGTGCCCAAGATTTTTGGGACACCCTGTATAAAACGCAATTCTGTCTGTCTGTCTGTGTTCTGTCTGTCTGTTTTAACTCCTTTGAAACTCCTATAGGGGTAAGCATCAAACTCGCACGATTAATCACTACCCCGGCGTGAGTGTCATGGGGGTTCGTGACGTCATAATCAAAAATAATTGTTTTAGAATTTGCGCTTTTGACAGAGGACAACTGCTTTTTGCTCAAACGAAAGCAAGCTTCCGATTTACTACATTTTAAAAACTTTCATTTGTTTGGGGTCGAAAATGACGTCACAGTGAACGATTCATTGAATAATCTGTTTTTTGTTCTTTCTCAAAAACTACTCATCGCACAAACGCGATTAAACCTTTTTTGGAGATATTAATAAGGTGCTTTCGATAAAAACAACTTTACGACAATTAAAGCTTATTTGACTATGCTACGAGCAATTCTTTCTTTTAGCACTTCAAGCCTTCTAAGCATTTTTCTTCTCCTTACACGCCTAAACTGGATCTATGATGTCGTAACATGTCTCGTACGATTAACACAAATGCTCGCTACCGCAGATCATAATATGAAGATATTTTCGAAAATTGCAACGTTTTTGCAATACCAGTTTACTAAAAAACTGATTTGCGACCTAACTTCTCAACTGATTTTCAAACTTTCTTAAAAAAATTAAAGGTTATTTCAAGGCGATTCCGATGGTGTATAATATGCAAAATCAATATTAGTTTTTGTACTGAAAAACCTAAATTTTATCGCTTCTGGTGTAACTTTTCACCCCTTTCAAAAAGTGGTGAGCTCAGTAAAAACAGATGACTTTAATGCAAAACGTGATAATAAAGTACTAACAATTACTTTCCTTTGTAAGTTTAGGAAATCTGCTTTCCAGCAAAGTGTGACTCCAATTACTTAAGGCTAAGAATTAGTTTATAATGGCTGATCAAAACTTGGTTGCCATACATCATGTTTCATTTTAGTTGAACAAATATCCTACTTGACCTAACGAACTTGCAATTGTTATACAAAGTTAGTTTTTTGGTACATTTTGACTACTTTTCCTCACAAGCATGGTTCTTTTGGATTATTATTTGTCGACGTTTTCAAAAAGATCCATCAAAAACTGAAGTCTCTAAATGTCTATGAAATGTAGTCTACCGGTTAAAAACACACAAAATTTTAGTACCTGCATTTCACAAAATCGCAATTTCTAGAAAAATAAAGTACTTTGGTACATTTTGTCTATTCTTTCTCGATAGCATGAATCTTTGGCATTATCAATCAAATTATTCAAAAAGATTCATCAAAAAATGAAGTCTACAAATTTTAATATGTAGTCTACTCCAAGCAAAACACTTGGTGATTACCCAAGAAAAACAAGATGGGGTAAAGATGGTCCTTTCTTATCGTTTGCAACAAAATGCAAGTGTCGAGCTACATATGATCTAAATGTTGAAACAATTTCCTTTTCAATTGGGCGCAGCTGGCACAGCCAGCTGATTTGATATTCTTACCTCGACATTATTAATGCGGGGCCCCCGCTACTGCTATAACTAAGCTGTGAGTACTTTATTTCGGATTAGTTTGCTCTGTGCATGAGGCATTTATGCCAGGGCCAAGGAAAATGGCCGTTTTCTCAGAGACGTTAGTTCATATCAATTCGTCTACAGTGACAAAAAAGTGGTAAGTAGCGATTCTAATACTGTAATAATGGCTCAAAATGCATTGTGAGATCATAATGTTAAATGACATCTCAATGCTTGCCACGATTTAGTGAAAACAGCAGCAGGCAGCAAACTTATCCACTATCAATTTGATAGCGAACATAAATGGTAAAGCTCATTACTGACATTTGTAATTGCAAGGATAGGCCTATCGGTACAAAACACTAATCTTCATTTGGAAGTAGGGATGTCTGGATTAGGGGCAAAGTTAAATGTGATAAAATCCCACATTTAAGAAAAGATCAAAATGAAACAATATTAGCATCAATCTGTAACACTGGATCGATAGGGAATGTTTTTGCTTGAAAAAAGCTTAATAGGCGCCTGTTGCAAAAGGTTGTATGACTTAAAGGAATGGCAGCGCGCCTTTTTATGGTAAGGCCGAATTAAAGCAAATAGCGCAGACAAAAATCTTAATGTCATCAATATTAATACGAAAACGGGCCCACCAAATCGTCAAACATGCCTATCACTAAATAGCTCATTACTTTAATTGTCAAAACGACCACCATTTGGGCGACACCATCAATTTTGACTATGTTTCACTCCCCTTACACTTTTTGAAATTACGAATGGTAGTTTGTGACATCGTTCTTACTTTTTGAATACTTCCAGTCTTGATTAATAAACCAACATGATCACCATTATATGTACATGAGCTATCTATGGCTTATATTTAGTCAAACATTTCGTTGTGGCTCTAACAAATGTTTGTACGGTGAAGCTGGTGCAGTTGCATTAATTGATACCTTTCAAATCGGCACGGATAATACTATAGCCTGTCGGGGTTAAATAGCACCATACTTAGGAGAAACATTTTTCTATTTTACTTGATAATACGAGGTGCATTCAATAAGTTTCCAGACTTTTTTGGTATGGACACTTTTATTAACCGTACACACAAAAAACTCTAGCCCCCTTCAAAGTATTCTCCTCCGACATCAATGCACTTGTTGTACCGTTCCAACAACTTCTGGAAAGCCCCCTGGAAGTCTTCTTGTGTGAGCGTGTTTAGGACCCTCGTCACAGCCTCTTTCATGTCCTCAATTGTGGAATAACGATTGCCTCTGAGGTTTTCCTTGAGCTTTGGGAATAGCCAAAAATCGCAGGGAGCAAGGTCCGGGCTGTAGGGAGGATGGGGAACCGTCTTGATGCCCATCTGGGTCAAATAGTCTGTGACGAGGATGGAGTTGTGGACTGGGGCATTGTCCTGATCGAAATGCCACTGACCTGATTCGAGGAGTTCTGGCCTCTTCTGACGGAATCTCTTCCTGAACTCCCTTAAAACTTCAATATAGTACTCCTTGTTGACTGTGATTCCAGTGGGAACCCAGTGAATGTAGATTATGCTCATGCTGTCAAAAAAAGGGATCATCATGAGTTTCTGGGTGGACTTGCTCTGTCTGGCCTTCTTGGGTCTGGGAGATCCAGCATGCTTCCACTGGGAACTCTGTCTCTTGGTCTCTGGGTCAAAACAATAGATCCAGCTTTCATCGCAGGTTACCAGGGCATCAAGAACTTGGGGATCTGAATTAATGAGCTCGACCATCTTCTTGCTGTCATTGCAACGTCTTTCTCTCTGATCTTCCCAGAGCACTCTTGGGAAAAACTTCGCGCAAATCTTCCGCATCTTCAGTTCCTCACGAATGATTATGTGTACAGCTCCCACACTGACATTAAACTGTGCGCTTAGTGTCTCTATAGAAACACGACGGTCCCTGTTCATGAAATCGTTTATTTGGCCAATCATCTCTGATGTTCTGACTTCCCTACTCCTCCCACATCTCTCATCATCCCTCAAGGACTCCCTGCCTTCCTTGAATCTCTTGTGCCACTGAAAAACTGACGATCGAGTCATGCAAGATGGACCATAAGCAGTCTGAAGCATACCATACGTTTCCGTGGCAGTTTTTCCAAGTTTAAACAGAACTTGATCGCATATCGTTCTTCTAATCTGTCCTCACGTCCAGATTGCATTTTTGAAATTCACCAGCTGTGACAATCAGGATTTAGTAAGGTGTACTCTAATTCCTACTGTAGCTATAAATTTGCACCTAAACAAGAAAAAATTGGTCAATCATCTCATAAGGAGTATAGTAATAACATACTAAAATATCTCGAGTTTACGGCAATTATAAATGCCTGTACAAAAAAAGTCTGGAAACTTATTGAATGCACCTCGTAGCTTTATAGAGCTACCGGAATCAAACCTCAAAATCTGGGAAGAGCAAGAACTTATTTAACTTCTATGAGCATACCTAAGCAAGGAAAAACAAATATGAATCATAATGCGTAGCCAGCAGGCACTTGAGAAAGTTTGAGGCGAAATCAAAATTAACGTCGTCACTGTGTTAAATCGCACCACATGGAATATGTTATTGGTATTTTGCTTTATAATAGCTTCATAGAGCTACCGGTATTAAGCCAAGCATTTGAAGGAGAAGCAAGGATTCTTTAAACTCCCCAGGGCACGTCAAGCTGGTAGAAAAGAACATGCTACATAATGCGTAGCCAGCGAGGACTTGGGAAAGTTTAAGGGGAAATCAAAAGAAAACAGCATCACTGTGTCAAATCTCACCACACAAAAGACATTTTTGATATTTTGCTTTAGAATAGCTTAATATCAGAAATGTGTTTTCTACTTCCTAACTGCGGGAAACGCAAGGCTCCCTTTGGGTTCGTGTCAGCAATGAACAGAGCACATAAACCTAAGGCATAGCCAGGATCTTGAAATGAGATATTCTATTAGGAAAAGGAGCACAAAAAGTCGTGAACATCTTATGTGTAGAAAACACATAAACTTTTGGTAATTCTTCATACAAGAACCTGATAGGTAAAGCCGGCTTGGCCGGCTGAACCGTCACTCTCAATCCCGACGTTACTGATGGGGACTCTGCGGGTGACGCCGTTGTATATACTATAAAGCTAGGATTTTTTTATGCTGATATGCTGCCTGTTATGGCATTTATGTCTATACTCTACAGCATTGTAATAAAATTTCAAGTTTAAGAAAAAGTCAATATAAAACCATAGCCATAACAATTTGTAAAACTGAATATAGAAAGAACAATAGCCGCTTTGTCGCTATGCCGGAAACAAGACCAATAGCGCAGCCAAATTAGGAACTTAATACCACAAATATAAATAGGAAAGCGGAAGCACCAATTGGCAAAATAGGCATACCATTAAATAGTGATTTCTTTAATTGTGAAAGCAACCATCATTTTGCCGCTATAATCAGTTTTGATTATGTACAATCCGTGCTCCCTCACAAGTATTAACAATGATTTGTGGCAATATTCTTTGTAAGCATTGCCAGTCATGATTAAGAGAATATGATGATCACAGTCTTGAGCACAAGAATTGTGAAAGTGCATAAAATTCATTAACTTTTCACTACTGCTCACACAAGAGCCGGATGGGTGAAGCCGGCTTGGCCGATTGAACCGAAATACTAAACCCGACATTACTGATGAAGGGCCTCTGCCGGGCGGACGCCGGCTAGTACCACATATATCAATACAAAAGGGGCCGCAAGAGATCATAAATTAGGCGTACCACTACATAGTTTGTTCCGTGAAAATATCTACTATTAGGCAGCCACCTTCCTCTTTGACTGTGTTTCAATCCTCATTCTCCGTTACACTTTTCTAAAGTATTAAAGATAGTTTGTAATACCATTCTTATTTTATGGGCATTTATTAGTTTTAGTGAAGAGAATAAGATAATAACTATTTTGTGAGTAGGAATTAAGGAAGAGTATAACAAAACATTGATTTTTCATTACTATTCAGACAAGAGCCCCATGGATGCTGCCGGCTTGGTTGGCTGAACCGGAATGCTGAACCCCGACGTTACTGGTGGTGGCCCTGCCGACGATGCCGGCTAGTTTTGTAATAATATGTTGCAGACAAGTTTGGTTAAACCTACACTTACATAACATTTAATTGCCAAGTCAAATAACAAAGTATGGTGTAAACATCAGAAATGAAAATAAAATAAGCACTTGTAGCAAATAAACAAACACACTGCATGGCAAACATATATGAAAAATACATGCAGGCCAACATAAGTTAAAGGTCTCTGCGTTCAATAGATAATGTGAGGCGCCCAACATGTATGGTCTGTGTACTTTTTGGCTGGCTACCGTTTATCTATACTGAAACAAACCAACAATACCAAGCCACTAGAAACAACTGACTAGACTTAAACTGTCTTGTTAGATAAGCATGAAAAGAACCATCCTAGTTAAATTACTGATAAGACTGTAAGACCAACAACTTTTTTTTCTTTAAAATTCTGAAAACAGTAAACATTGGGGGCATTTTCTTTGGAATTTTTGTGCTTTTACACAACAAGCAGGAATTTATATTTTTTAGCACTTTTTCCATGTTTTCATGTTTTTTGTTTCCTCCTGATTTCCTCATTTCCTTCACTTCCCATTAAATTGTATTTTTCACTTATCTTAAGATCAAATTTTCCTGAAGAGAAAATGTCCTGCGAAGAGAAAGCCGTGCAGATGCTTCATAATAGACCTACATTAGGCCATAATAGACTAAATTATAAGTTGTGATCTTCGATGTGGCAGCAATCTACGTTGTCAGAGCATGGGTGCTACCACCAAAACTTGGGTATTTGATGCCCAGTGGGGCTTCTGGGATTGTTTTTTACACACTTAAATCTTGAGTTTTTGGTTGTGTTGATTTTTAAATATTTGAACATTGTTAGCAAACATGCTTATCTGTTTTTTGTACTGGCATTATTATTCGCTTTCATTAAGAAAGCGCACAAAAATTGCTGAAATGTTATTTGTAAAAGTAGAACAATATATTACAGCATACTGATATGAATCGACTTTTCAAGTCTTCTTCAGATTTACACGAGGTCAATACTTGGGACATTTTGGCGCCTATGCACAATTTTAAATTAGTTTCTATCATCGCTCTTCGCGAAAGGAATGAATATTTGTTGTTGATAGGCTATTTTTGTATTTAAAACTAACCTCGATGTAAAAGTGGGCAGGTCTGGATTTGGGAAAACGTTAAATGTATTAAATCCCAAGTTAAAGAAAAAACTAAAATAAAATAATGAGCCTATCATTTTGCCCTATTGTACCTACATGGAATATTTCGTTTAAAAATAGCTTAATAGACGTATTGGGATAGGGTGCATGGCTTTGGGTAAAGGCGTGGGCTCTTTTCTTGCTGTGCCGAAACCAAAACAAATAGCACGTCCAAAGACTTAATACCACAAATATAAATACGAAACGGAGAGCACCAAGTTTAATAAAGGCTTACCGCTGAATAGTTTGTTTCTGTTGTGGTGAAAACAATGACTACCATTTTGGTCTTACTAACATTTTTGACTTTGTTTTCTTTTCCTCCAACCAGTGGATAGAACGATTAATAACTTGTGAAATCATACTGTGACTATTAACAATCTTCATTAATAGAGCAAGATGATTTCCATTGTGGGTATACGGGAAAAATGGCCTTCATTCACCGCAACTTTTCGTTGCTGCTCTTACAAATGTTTGTACACGGTGAAGCCAGCGCAGCTGCTTAAATAAATACATTTTAAATCGGCATAAATGATGTCAAGCCCTGCCGGTGTAACATCGCACTATGTTTGGGAGAAACATTTTTGTTGTTTTGCTTGATGGTACCTTTACAAAGCTACCGGGATAGAAACTAAAAATTTGTACGAAAGGCAAGGTTTCTTTTCACTCCCTTAGCTACTCATAAGCAGTAAGCAAGGACCATAAAGGGTTGCAAGTAGGGACTTTAGAAAGTTTAAGGAAAAATCAAAAGAAACAATATACCTGTCTAAAATCGCTCCTTATGCATGTCATTTTTGATACTTCGTTTCAAAATATCTTAATAGTAGCAGGGGAGGATCGAGAAAACTTTTGACGAGAGTGGAGAAGGGGCAAATTTCTACCATATTGAGCAAAAAATGAACACGAATATAAATTCATTACGGGTAGGCAAAACCAACAAAAAGAATAAATTGCGCTCACAACTACAAATTGCAAGAAGAAACAAAAACACTCATATATTATACTTTTGCAAAGATTTCGGCCTATCGGTTGAGCAACTTCCGGTTGCAGACAACAAAAGTTATAATTAATTTTTCAAAAGTTGCAGCATGAGGTTGTAATAAAAATTTGCATTTATGCTCACGCATTTCACGCAGCATCACTTCTTTCAGCAAATAAACAAAAAGCCAAATATCTTGAGTACTTTTAAGCAATTATCTAAAGCAAAATGACGATCATGCTAAGAAAAGGCAAAATTTACAGAGTCTGTTAAAATTTTTCATAATCTAGTTTGAAGTCGCTTGGCTACACAACATTTTGATATTAAAGAATGTTTGCCAGAGACATTCTACAATCGTTTAACAATCATATTCAGCTGAATAGGTCTAACACCAAAGTATAGCTCTGACAATTTTACGTTTTTAGATTTGCACTAAAAAGTTGTAACCAAAAAACAGCTTTAAGATCAATTATTGCATTTCTAAACAGCTAAAGCATTGAGGTGTAGAACCTATAGATCTTGAGTATTTGGAGAGCTTCCCGAAGTTCGACAAAAAGTTGTCGCGCAGGTGGCTGAAAGAAATACAAAGGTTAAACGTCAACGAAAATATCAGGCAAAAGAATACGTAGTGGTTTTTTTGTGAAAATTTTATAACGATATCGGTTGGATCGATTTTGATGTTGCACTGCGCTTACATTAGTGGAAGAGAAGTTCACCTTATTACGATAATTGAGCGCAAATAGGTGTTAAGCAAGTGCTGTTTGTAAAGTTGTCAAGGACCACTGATGCAAAACATTGAAACTCCAACAAGGAAAAGTATCGAGTGTTGAGTAAAAATGGCCATCACGAATAATGGCAAAAACACAACTCCTCACTTGCCATCCATCCAAGCACTAGCCACATGAGAAGAAATTTGTAATAATAAAGGTGATTACAGGATAAGCTAGATTTGTCAAAAAAGCGTTGCTAACATTGTCACAACCTCACATCATACAGAGTGCCGTCGATGTGACGTTGGATGGTGTCAAGTCGGCTTTGAAATCTTAATGAAAACAATTCTATAATATTTGTTGTTGTTGTTGTAAAGCACAATTTATTTTGTTTTTATTTGCCTTTTCCAATAAAGCAATTTATCTTAATTCGTGAGAGTAATCCTTGAGATATGGTATGTAAGTATATAATCGTATTTGCTCACACTCTTTCCAGTTGAGGCAATACGTCCATTGGTGATTGTGTCCTGACAAGCTTATAGTTGAACAACTTTTTCAAAGCTGTTTTGTATTTTTCTTCGAATTGTATTTTTCATGAGTCTTACACCAGCATAACTTTATTCTTATTTGCTTAAAATTCCATTAAGTTCATTTTTTTGAATCACAGCAAACATTTCTTGAGTGTTCAAGCGTCCCTACAGAGACGAACCATTTTTTGCCTTTCTGGGGTGTGAATGGAGGGTTTAACTATGGTCAGGAAGATGCGCCCACATTTGCTTCAACTACAGCACTGCACATAAACGTCTGATCTAACGCTACCAAGTGATGGCAAAAGCGAGCACGAGGATTTTTTGCCGTTTTCAAACTTTGTTGACACGGACTAAGTGTGGGAGTTGCCACAGGCTATATTTCCTGATAGATGCAACATTACGGAAAAAAAGGGGAGAGTGTGTCACTACTGGTGATAACAATTAACAAAAAGTCCACTGCATCTTATTAAATAAACTTATTGTGGTTTAGATGTATAAAAATAAAAGTTTTTGCACTACTTGATGTGTTTGCTGAATTTGGGTCTGGAAAACTTTTGTTTGGAAGCTATTTTTTATTCGCCCAACTTGTCAAATCGAATCAGATTGAATAGATGAAATCTTAAGACGCGATACAAGCACGCAAAATATTTTTAGTACGAATTTTAGATGCGATTTTTTAATACTGAAGTTGACATAGGAGTAGTGGACTGCTTCAGTGCTTGCAAAAATATAAGAGTTTCTATTTCAAAGAGTTTCTTTAGCTTAGCAAATATCTACTTAGTCATTGTAAGTTTCCATTCAATAAAGACAAGTCCTTTAAAAGATTGAAAAGCAAGTCTTTTAAGATTCGTTAAAGCATTGATTACAGATGATCTATATGTGAGCTGGGATTCCACCTTGTCTGTTACAAAACAAATACGCTTATCAGGTGCATTGTTTTTCAAACAAAGGTCACTACGATCAAATTTTGTTTCTACATCAATTATTTACTCATAGTTATTCACCACATACCACCAGTTGTGACGTCAGTTTAGTTTTGTTGCCATAAACGGTTTCTAAGTAAATTGATTTAGTGGCCTATGATATGTTTTGATCTTGTGATACTTCAGTAAATCATCATCGGAAACGTCATATTAGGGTTGAATGTTTGCAAAAATAAAGTTGGCAAATGACATGAATGTGTATAAGGTAGTGGTGATCTTTTGCCCTGTAGCGTCGTAATAAATAAATACAAGTAGCAGAAAACTTTTTGTAGTGCTCATTATTCATCAACAAGCAACTTCTTGACGCTGTCTTTTCATTACGTTTTTTGGTGACGTATTCACCTACTTTAGCAAGATCTTCGTAAATGAAAATGTGAATGAGTTCTTTTTGCAAGCAGTAGTGATTGTTTGGCTTATGTAATGACAATATTTATTTTTGGGCTGGAGCGTTACCTGTAGTGGTGGTCTGTAATGAAATAGTCCTACATAGGTAGGGTAAGGTGGGGTGGGGTGAGTTGAGCCATTTTTGAACAAAAGCCTATTTCGAGAAATATTTTGTTTTTTGAGTAATTTTTTAAAATACATTTATTTTTCTTCAATTCGCGTATGTTGAAAAATGGCCAAGTCAAGAGCAATTGAAATTAAAGTCTCAAATGGCTCTACTTACCCTGTTAGTGGGGTAAGTCATCGGTCAACCGTGGTTTAAACATTTCTATCCCCAAAATACACAGCATAAATTATCAGTACTATAGTTTATTTACAATGTTGAGCAAGAAACAACAATTGTTTTAAAGAGTTAAACCCCTCCTTACAACTGAAAAACTTTTCATGTCAAAAATTTTACAAAAAGTGCTGATTTTTAATAAAATCTTTTTCTTTTAAAACCAAACTTAGAAAGAACTTTAATTTTGATACCAAAGTTCTAATCTCATTACAAGTAACAAACATGTGTTGCTAAAACAGTGAATAAACTTCTCTTTTCCGTAATATAGGGGAACTCAACTTGACCCACCTTCCCTTATGCTTTTAGTAATGAGCTACTTATTTGAGTAGATTAAGTATGAAGTAACGTTACTTGAGTACTTAAACTTTTATTTAAGTAGATGCTAAAAATTTGATGTTTGTTGAATTGAAATTGCATTTAATTGCGGTAAAAAAGAGCTTTGAATTCAACTTTTTATTTTTCAGTCTTTTATTGAAGTGAACCACTTTTGGTTTGGGTTTTAAAAACTAGCGGATGTGCCTACTACTGTTTGTTTTTGAAAACGTTTTAGCGCGAGAAGTAAATTAAAACATTCAGCAATGTTTAGTCTTTTTCTGCTTATTTTTATCTTCCTAAGCGGGAATAAGTTCGTTTGAGAACCAGCTACTGCTCTTGTCAAGGTAATGGCAAGGAGGGGCAATCACCCTGTCAAAAGATTTTATAAAAGTTTTGTTTTTGGCTAAATTCTTTGGTGCCCTCTAGAAACGTCATCATGTAAGGTTAACCTCAGAAAACATTCGAAAAATTTGCTTCATTCCACTGATTCTTATAAAACTTTCGTAGGGTCCGCAAAAATGATAAAAAAAAATTCATTACTAAAAATATGGTCCAAGATATAAAATTTTGCCCCTTCTCTTTCACAAATTTTTAGCTGACTACTTCATTTGCCTCTAGTTTTTGTTGAATAAAATATAAATATCATGAAGAGCTTAGCTGTGCATTTAGAAATAAAACAGTATTGGCCTTTTCGGGTCGCTCCACGTTTTGACGACTTAAACATTAACGAAAGGTACATCATAAGCGTAGGACAACAATCAAAGAGTTTAATCAACTAGTCCAGGGATGGCGAATCTTTTTCATTGAACGGGTCACAAATTAGGTATTAATGTAGGAAAAAGAAAAAGTGAGTCATATGTCGTAAGTCGATTACAAGTTTATCGATGGATGGTGGTAGATTCAACAGTTTCGATGCCAAATCCCCGAAAGAAGTCTTCATGTCTACCTCCACCCTTTTTTTCCAATTATTGCAGCTGCATCCCTCCAAAAAAGGGCCTTTGCCGTTAACCGACCGATACCTTAACAGCGAATCTACCAGTGAGTTGCTCAAATACCAATGACCAGTCACATTGTGGCCCACGGATCCGTGGTTCGTCATCCCTGAACTAGACCCACAAGAAAAAGTAGTAATTGCTCGAATGAAGCCAATGAGTCCGTACTAAATTTTACCATTTAGGTCTAGATCAGCAGATCTCAACCAGGCCAGGCCGTCAAACCGATATCAACTTAATCGTTTACTTTTCCTGAACCCGAGCCTATTTGACAATGGCGAATTCGAATCGAAACTGAACCTCGATTTTTATGAAGCGTTAAACCTGAACCAGAACTAAACCGATAAAACTAAATTTTGCTGAACCTGACCCGGAGTGTTGTTATAACTAAACGGTTCCGCCAATTTTGGAGATCCGTTTAGAAAACTGGCAACCCTTATAGCATTTGTACTTTTATGGACTTTGCCTGATATTCAAAAGTACGATTTCGAAAAATAAAATTGGTAACCCAACTTTTATTTCGGGTTAGTGCGAAAAAGCAAAATAAAGTTATAAATGCAATAAAGATTTTTTTATTACTCTGTAAGGTTGTTGTGTCACCTTAAATTTGTTTTCCTGAAATTGTTTAATTCCTTTCATAGAGCGGTGCCGGTCAATTTATATTATCCGACTTTTCCGCTTTTTTGCTCTTGCGTTTCTGCATATAACGTAAGTTGCATAAGCCTTCATAAAAACATGGACTTCTATACTAGTACGTATATGTAATTAATTTCTCATTTATTGATCTGATTCATTTTATGTTAACGAATTTACTGGGATTTAAATAAAACCTCTCAAAAGTACCGTTATATTTTTTAATCTATTTGGTTTACATTTCAAGGCAATATATTTAATTATTATTAGGGCCTGTAAAACTCAAAAAAGCCAAATTTTTTGTGAAGAAAAAAGTTGTCAAACCTATTACAGTGAAAAACTAAACTGCTACAAGGTTTATTTAAGAAGATATAACGTGTTTTCTGTTTCAGTTTTCTGTTTTAAGTTATGAAACATGACTTGAAAAATGCAAAGATTGAGCCCCCGTACCTTCGTAAATGCAGTTCAAGCAGCTTTTATAGACATTAAAATTTGATCATTCATAAATCAGAGAGGCAATGAAAATTCTCATGTCAAGTTTTACCTAACATTAAAAGCAAGGTTTTTATTATTTTCTACGGTTTAACGGTGCTTGCTGTTTGTGTCAGAGTTGCATTGTAGTATGTCATGTTACATTATTTTTCAACACACAATTCGGCTTTTGAATGTGATAAACACTTGCAGTAGATCAGTCAATGCTAAAATATTTAGAGCCAAGGGTACTTTTCTAGCTCAGATCTTTGACTCTTACTACTTAGTAGCTAAAAGTGAGTAGTGCTTTGTATAAACAAATCGCATACGTTATGCAGTCGCACTTGAACGCCTATTGATTAATTGCATTAAATATTTTGTAGCAAATTTTAAGTGAAATAAAACTGTTTGGTTTGTTATTCAAGCCTTTTATTGTTCAAATTACAAGTAAAATTTTTCCTACGAGTTAATTTCAAAAAATAAAATCACATCACTTGCCTTTTTTAAACCATAAAAAGCAACTTCATTTTTTGGCCAAATTTGACAATCTTTTTAGTCAAACTTTAGTTAAGTTCGTTTTTTTTAGTTTTTCAAGGCAACGGAACTCCTTGCGGAATTCTTTCATAAATACAAGCTACAATAGGAAAAAGAATGCAACGAAAACAAAAACCGTTGAAAAATGCAATGAAAACAAGCGAAAAAACTTGACTCAAAAACCAAGCTCATATTGTTATTCTTGAACCGGAACTCAACCTAAACCACAAATTTTATTAAGCGTTGAATCTAAACCGGAATAAATTTTGCTTAGCCGAACCAGAAGGACCAAATAAAGTCTACCAAGAATTGCCCGGGTATAACTCACCCGTATCAGGACTGATGTAGAATAGTTTCTGTCTTGTGTGCACTAATTAAGCCTTTCTCTTTCATCGATCTGAGAGCGTGACGTGGCCGATTGGCCCAAACCAGAAGGACATTTTAATGATGTAATAAATGTACTTTGGTTTTAATCGGTTCAACACCCTGATCTCAGCTTATTGTTTGGCATCCCGCTTTCCCTAAAAGACAAAAATCAATTTTCACTCTTCTGTTTATCATAATTTGTATCATCGGGACGGATTTCAAATATATCATCCCAAAATAAAATAGTTCCTCCGAAAAAAGATTTTCAATTTAATTTTACAAAAATTCTTTAACAGAGAATTACTTATCAAACTAAATTACGGTATAAACCTTTACCGAGTCTTCTAAAGACAATGTCACCCCCTAATATTGTGTCTCTTGGGGCGTACCCATTTTTATAGTAACGCCATTGCCTGTCCGTACTCGTAAACATTTAACTTGGCCGGTAATGAAAGTTAAACTAAAGCGTGATAGAGAAGTTTGCATCTCTCGAAACTCTTCTCGTATCTTATGTGGTGCAAGCACCCCTTCTTCTTCTTTTGGTAGCGGTCCACATTTTCAGATGCTGGCAGTGATGGTACTCAGCCAGCATCGTGTGTCGACATCCAAAACCGTCAGTCCACGTATTCCTGTAGATGCCCGATGTACGGGGCATGTCAGAATGATGTGTTCTACGGTTTGTTCTACAGCGCCACACTCGCAATTCGATGTAGGAGCAAGGCCCCATTTGTGCATGAACGACTGAAAACACCCAAGACCAGCCCGCAAGCGGTTGAGCCTGACCCATGATGATCTGGGCAGGCCCATCCCCATTGGCCTAGTGTTTGTCCTAGGAATGAAAGCACGGAGATCAGATGAACACTCTGAGTATTCCGTGCTCCATTTAAAGTCAGTCCATTGAGCTGCACGAATATCCAATTCAGTTAGATCTTGCAGTAACTTCCTTGCAGCGGGCACAAAAGGGCGTCTAGATTTTAGTCTCTCTCTGTAGCCGTCTGGGGACCCAACCAATAGTTCATAGAGAATACGGCCAGGGTCCAGACTGCCACGATATGCCAGGGAGAGTGTTGCTCCTAATCGGCGAAGCTCAGCCGGCTGGATACCTGCGAGGACGGGTAGATAGTCCAAGCACCCCTAATTGAGAGCCACTGGTTTAGAGAGATACAGGAAAAACCACTTTTTACTTTAACTACTAAAAGTAGTTTCATTCTCAGATACTTTTTACTTTTACTCAAGAAAAAGACGGATTACTACTTTCTACTTTTACTTGGCTAGCTTCTCGAGAAAGTAACAATACTTCTTTTTAGGTAGATTTCAAGGCGACTTTGAGAACCTCTCAGCGTTACTAGTTGTAAATACTTTTTATTTTATGAAATTGCCAATAATGTTAGTGACGTACCAGCTCTTCTATCTCCATAGGGCTTTCAACAACGCTTATTTTATTCGATACATCAAGTTGGTGTCTTTTGCACGGTGCACCAAACAAAGGGCAGCTGCTTACGCCGCATTGTAGTTCGGTGGAGCAAATGCTCACGAAACTATTTGATGCTATTAAACTTAGTGGAAGTACTACGGAATCAATTTATTCAAATTTATTAAATTGTGTAGTTAGGCAACCCAACAAGCAACACATGCAATGGATGCGAGATCTCAAATTTTTAGACATGGCAATACGCAGGGGAAAACATTACGTAAACAATTATCTTGCAACAAATGAGACAAAGCAAAGGTCGTTTCAAATAAAACTACATATGAGAGCAATTGTTATAAACATTCAGTTCCACGGGCTCGAAATTAAAGACAGTGATAAATGTATGCGCTGTTATCTTCATCGGGAAACTTTGCTATACTTATTTTTCTTGGGCAGTTGTTGTATCTTTTTGAGAAAATATATCGTCAGGAATAACATCAAGACAGAGAATCTCTTTTACAAAATCAAGTTAATATGGTATTTGGTACTGGAAACAGGGATGCTACTAGTAATTATATAAATTTTTATTGTTATCTGTCAGATTTTTAATTTATCGATGTAAAGTAGCATGCACCATCCCAGATATATTTCAATGTTCTCTCATTCTCATTTCTTCTAAACTTGCTGAGTATTGCAATGCAAAAACCAACAAGCTTCAACATTATTTAAAAGATATGGACAATTTTAATGTAATAGACTCGTGTGTGACATGATGACGTACAGGATAGGTCTTTGTGTAAAAGTCTTCTGCGCCTTTTTTTGTTTTGATTTATCGTTTGCGTGAAAAGGCATTATTTTGGTAGAATGCTAAACGACTCGCCTTGTAAGTGCGAGGCTTAATTGGTTGCAAAACACTATCGCGTAGGAAGATTTCAACAGAGGCAAACTGTTTCGTGATCAACATAACGAGTTCGGATGTTTAACGTTAAACCTCATCAATGAGAAGTAGTCATTGGCGAAACTAAGGGGAGGAAACGTAGGGGTCACGGCACACATAAAGGAATTAAGGCATTTTTAGACAACGCGGTTAAAAAACGTTGATTTCTCGAAGCAAAATTTTCCAAAAATTTGATTTACAAATTGACATAACTGCTGGTTAGAAAATCGATCTTTATAAAAAAAAATCACATTATAAAAAAACGATCTTTAGAGAAAAAGAAAATTCCAAAACACCAAGTGCAAACGATATATGTTTGCCCCTCAATAAAAACTTGCCTCTGACTACGCTAATGGATGTAGGTAATGTTTCGTATAACTGTGATTTATACAATGCATATATCACTTATGATTAAAAACGTAATAATCAGGAAAAGCAAAGAAGCTACTTCGCTCCAGCAAGAATCGAACAAAGCCCTGTTTTGACAGAATTTCTTTGTGCTCCCTAAACAAAAAGTTATTTTAACGAAACTTCCGCAAGTACTTTTTAACTTGATTTAATGCCCTCGATTGTCAACAAAATTATGTGTAAACCGAAAAAAATGATGAAGCAAAAAATTTTGCCCCCTTTCCGAAATCTTTGGCTGGTTGCACCCCAAGCCTCAACTGCAAAGCTTTTTAAACTAGTATTAGTAGTACGATGTTTTACTTTATTAGAAAAAGTATGAGAGAAAAATAAGTCTAAACTGGTATCAATTGAAATTATCACAGAGGTTCCTGGCTATTAAGCTCACCTTGGAAACCGAGCAATTTTTGGGTAAATAAGAGGGTCGATTTATAAACAGGAAGACAAAATTTCGCCGCTTCTGTTTACCTAAATGGCTATGGCCGACTATACTTTGCCTAAAGTCGCTAAATCTATTAACACTACTCGAAGTGTGCAACCTGCAGCCTGCGGCATTTTGGGGGAAAATGCACCTAGCGGGTGCTTTAAATCTCATTTTTGAGACATAAAGTTTGGTTTGCAAACATGGCTGGTCCCCGACATTTTCAACTGGTTAGAAACCGGCCCGTCAGCAAAAAATGTTTCACGCCCTTGCTGTACACAACAATCACGGATGATGAGCGACATTTTTTTATTACGCTGCGAGAGATGTCGTGTTGTTGGGCGGCAGCACGATGACTGCATTTAGCCAGCACTCGGTAATTTTCTCAAACCTTATGCTTCTTAAATGAGGCTATAGCCTAACGTCTTGTTGCCATTTTGCAAAATGAAATCAACAAACAGCTTGACAGTTGTCTTGCCAATCGATTTCGGCACAAATAAATAACGAACAGTAGTAACGAAACAGTTGAATTAAAAAGAGGTCAGCAGTGTAACGAAGGGTGAAAATGAAACCGTAGAAAGTGAAAGAAAGAAAGACGCATTGTGACGCTTTTTTACCAAATTTCTAGCAAATGTGATTTACCCTAGCGCGAAAATAGTCCGTAACCTGAAAGAGTTAGAAAACACTGCTCCAGACTTTTGAGAATGGTTTTGATTTATTCACTTCCTAAAACGTAGCTCAACAATCAATAGATTAACTATAATTATCATTTGGTAGTTATAAAAGCATTTTATCCTCAACAGTCTGTTTCACGCAAAAATGCGATCATCAGGAGATCTTATTTACCTTGAATCTATCAATAAACTAAAATAAACTGAATCTACTAACTTCAAATAGATTAAAAAACTTACCTGGTACCTCACAGACTCACTGTGAAACAAGTATGATTTTTATTGTTGAGCTTCAGTAAAAAAAAATATAAGCATTACAAAACTACGACTGGGCAAAATAAAATTGTTGGTAAGCTACAGTTATAAAACACAGAAAATTACGTGATACGTATGAACGTTTTACATGACTATAGTTTGATTTAGTAACGAAAAAAATTTTAACTGCGCAAGTATTGTCTGCGTGAAGAAAACAAAAAGTAAACAATGAAAAACAGGTTACTTGATCTCAACCTACCACTATACGTCTTCGATTGCAAGCTGTTATACAATTCAAAGCACAGGAGCAACTGCTACATACAAACGATTCATGTACTGCACTTAGAAGGATGCTGTAGAAGTGAAGAAATAATTACTAGACCAGTGGTTCCCAACCTGGAGTCCCTAAACCCCTTGGGGGTCCGAAAGAAAGTTTCAAGTGGTCCGTGAATGCATTGGTAAATTTTTATAAAGCTAAAAGCAATTGATTCACCTGATAGTTTAAATTTTTGTTCATAATTTTTGATGGTTTGCACAATCAACTGTGACTGTGGTTGCCAATCTGTTCGTCGCCACACTGTTCGTCGCAACCACAAGCGCGGTCGCCAGAGGTTTTAAAAAACTTGATCTTCAAAAAGCCAGGTCTTTAAGTTCACACGTCAATGAAAATTCCTAAATCGGAACTTTGAAAAGTATCAATAGTGTGTTCATCGAGCTCCAAACAAAATTTGGGTAAGGTTCTGTAGGACTGTCAATTTCTTTTAAGGGGTCCATGACTACAAAAAAGTTGAAAACCACTGTACTGGTCAAAGGAAAATAAAAACTCAAATAAAACTTTACTTTCATTAATCAAATATTTTAGCCATTTTCAAAAGGGTTGAAAAACTTTTACATTCGCCAGCTTGTTTCCTCCGGCAGCATAACATCAAACTTAATCAACATGCTTGTTGTTCAGCTACACATTTGTTCGTTGAGGAACAGCTTTCCCATTTTCAATATGTTCAAGCGAGTAACTGCTGCCGCTCTTACTTTTATATTCTGGAACAGGAAGATCATGATCGGAACCGAGAACCTAAGATGAAGAAAAAATCAAGTCAGCTACAATAAATTGCAAAAAAGAATAAAATAAATATTACCAATTTAAAGCGCTGGATAAATAGATATCTCATATCTCACATTCAACTAAGTTGGTACATTGGAATAACATTAGCACCGTATAATCTTGAATTACATCATTTTGTTGCACACAATGGCAAATTTGTTGCGTAGTAAGCATTTTTATTATTGTGTGTCTTTTGTACCCGCCTGATGAGACTCAATAAGGTCGAAACTGGTGGTGGGTTATTGACATGTTGTAATATATTGTTGTATTTGTACAGTATGATATTGGTGATGATTTTTTGATCAAATTTTCCTTGTAAATCTCATTTGTCTTTAGCCCGCATTTGAGTTGCAACTGCCATTTAAGTAGCTTAAAACCTGATGTTAAAAACAAAAAAGATAATTCTTACATAGTTTTGGGAGTAATCGCAAAGTTAATTTCAGAAATATTCTTTCCCCTCACATATTCCGATACTTTTTATAAATTGTTTTAGTTTCTAATCAAAGTAAAAAAGGAGAAGGCCATGTTGAGTAGTCAATTCAATTAACGAAGTGATAGCAATAAGAAGTGATATCAAGCAATCGGATTAACCTCCAGCTCTTGGAGTTCCAATGTCTCCCGCCGCATCTTCATCCCGTGGACGATGTGGGATTAAAACAATATCTACTAAAGTATTTGTTTCATTGTTGACTGTCTACGCTGCAACTTACATTGGCATAATATTCGGTAGTTGGTGATGATTTAATGACCACCTGCATGCCGTGTTCGTTCCTTCTGAACGCATACCAAGCAATAATTGAAAAGACGAATACTTCGTAGATCAAGATGTAACTTTGATACACTGAAACAATAAGAACTTTATCTGGTTGAATGTAGTTTCTAATTTTATAGTTTTTTTTGGTTCTGATTAATATTAGCAAACACTTACAAAACACGAACTTACAAAACACTTGCTCGCGATCAGGATAAGGAAATCCACATGGAAGAGGAGAGATGAGATTAGCAAGAGCGATTAAGATTCCTTGGAGGGTATTGCATGCGACAAGTAGAACAAGGCTGATGTATTTGCCTAAAAATGCGATGACGATACTGATAGATTAGGAGCATAATATATCGATATTCGAAACAACAAAAAACATTGTGAAAGAGAAGTATCCAAATCGTAGGCTACTAACAACCCGGTAAATATTTCTACTGGTTCCGTCTGGCAATCAAAGGGTTGTGAGTTCAATGCCTTTAAAAAAATTAATGTAATAGTTTCTGTTCTTGGTTGGTAATTCTGCACTGTACTGAAAGAACCGGCAACTCAAAAACGTGTCTGAACAGAGGTTAGTCACTGAATCTTTCTATTCATGTTTTAATATTTATAAACTTGCGTACCTCGCGTAAAAAATTGTTGCAGAGCATAGTGAGATGCCTTTCCAATAATCACAAAACCGTACAAACATGTGAGGCCAGACAAAGTTGCCAGTCCACCGATAAGCAGTGATATCAGATACTGTAAGTTAATAAGCATCAACAATTTAAGCTCTCATTTTACAACGGAAAACTACACAAACCAATCTGAAAAACTGCCAAAAAAGTGTTGATGAGGAGCAAGCCCAATTTCCTAAAATGGAGCAAATGCATGAGTTTATGAATTACAAATTCCAATCATAGGAAATCTTTTCCAACCATAGAAAAATCATGGCCTATCGATTACCATTACTGCTGACATTCAAAATTCGCAAAAAATCACTCATTTTGTTATCTTCCACGAGAAGTAAAATAAATTTTAAACTTAGATCTGACAAAAACAAAGCTATTTTCTGGCAGAAAATTGCTTAAAAAGGAAAAACTGCTACTTTATGTTTATCTTAATACTCGTGTTACGGGAAAAGTATTGCAGCAATATTTAAAAAAACTTTTGCTTAATTGTGAATTTTGCTTAAGAGTGAAGCAACAAATACTGCTGACAAAATGCATTTCAACCTCATACATTGCAATCAAGCAGGGAAAATGACCGTCTAGCGCTTTTCCCCACTGCGCAAAAATTAAACAACGTAAACAACACGTGATTAGAACTGCGTACCGCAGCGATGCTGACTGACAAAAGTCCTTCTGCTACCAGAAAAGTTTGGAAAAAATAAGAAAGTGGATACACTATGATTATTTGATAAATAGTCCATTCAATTTTCCGGATGCGCTCTCTGAAAAAGATAATAAAACAATTTATTTGGAGTTTTTCTCACAAAACTTGTGTCTGTGAAACTGATTATGAAGTAGTCACACACGAACAATAAAGAAGCACCAGACCGGTTTTGCCATTATTGGGGCTCTTCAGTGGCAAGTATCTGTATATGAAACTGATTAGTAGGCTTATTGCAGTTATTTTGAGGTAAGACTCGTATAATATCTATTGGCTACTATAAAGCGCAATTCATGCTGGTTGTGTGTTTTGACTTCTCCAAAACTACCGGCGGTGCAAACATCAAACTTGGACGATTGATCACCTCCCCAGGGTGAGTGTCATAAGGGGGCTTGTGGCATCATAATGACGTCGTAATCAATGATAGGTTTTTTCACTAGCATTTCTTGACGGAGGAAAACGGGTTTTGCTCAAACGAAAGCCAGATCTCAACCGACCTAATTCTGAGAATTTTACTCTTTAGAGTGTAAGATGACGTCACAGTTTACGCTTGATTTTACAGTTTGCACTTAGCATTTTCTCGAAAGATACTGAGCGTAGAAAGGCGATTAAAAGCTTTTTTGAAAAATATCAACAAGGTACTTTCCATAAAAAACTTCTATGACAATTTGAGCTGAATTGGCGATGCAACAAACAATTCTTCATTTAAGCACTTTAAGCATGCTAAGCATGCTTTTTCCTTAAATGCTTTAAACTGACTCCATAATGTCGTATCTCACTGTAGCTCCTGTCTGGTACAATTAAACTGAAAACAGTGCAGTAGGCTGCAGCTGCGCTTGAAGCAGTTACATTGTCATGTCAAAAGCAAACAAAGTACATGCTGTCTAAAAAATAATCAATAATGTTACATTACACTATTAACATACCCGTAAGCCTAAAAATCTGTTTTTAGTAAAGCAATGGTAAGTTAAAATACTTTTGTACATTGTGTCGCAAGCCTGACTAGTCTCAACCTCTAAGACATCAGCTAAGTTCAAGTGCAGCAAAGTTGAACTAATTGGCGATTTTAAAAGTAAAATTTTGCAGGAATCATAAAAATAGTCCTCATTTTCAGCACAAAAGCTTAGTCGATGGATTAAACTTCTAAATCACAATCTAATCTATTAAAACTACTCAGCTGTAAGTACTTGACTTTGGGTTAGCTTTTTCTTTCCGTAGCTGCTATTATGCCAGGACCAAGCAAATTACGCGCAGCCAGAGATTTTAGGTCATACAAGTAGGCCTGCAATTACGAAAAGTCGTAAGCAGTAGTCTATGTTCAATATTTAATAGCGTAGTCCTAGCAATGTACTGCAATCACTTCAGCGCCCCAACTACACTCTAATGTTGGCCTATGCACTGCTATGGCTCGTGATACCACATCGCTTTACTCCGATACCGTAGCTATTCATTTTCTAGTCACGCATCGCGTCCACCTGCAATGCAGGAACAACGTTAATTTCTAAGTCTATGCGCACAACGTCCCCTCTGGGGGCGCTGCGTTGGGTGGGACGAGTCCTTGCTGATGAGGCCAAAAGGTCGAAATCTGGGTCCAGGGATGGTCCCGCCTATTTCGTTCTGCTAATGTTGTTCGGATCGTGACCTTTTGTAAAAACTAATTTTTGTCCGGAGGTGTGTTGCGTCGTGTCTGGTTCCTGTGGGATTCGAACCCGCGTCTTTCGAGTTGATTATTCTTTCGAGCTAATTTTTTCTATTTCGCCGGGGCCCGCTGACATGTGACCACATGCTGCCAACTATGCATTAAAGCACCACATTTAGTTTATAACCTTTGGAAGGTCTTTCTATGCCAAACCACTTGTGGTGTGATCAGCTTTATATAAGGAAATCAGTTTTAGTCCATACTTGAACGGTTAGCAGTAACGTGAAAACGAACCTGGTTCAAAAGTAAACGGTACGTAACTCTTGTGCTTTGTGTTAGATTGTTCGAGTTTGATTCGTATACAGTCCCATGTAGGATATTGTGCAGGTCGAGGGCCACGTAAAGTGTCTTTCTCTCGACATAAGATCTAGTGATGACGATGCGTTTCAATTACCCGTACTTTAGGGATGGTCCTGCCTATTTTGCCATACTAACTTTGCTCGGATTGTGACTCTTTGTAAAAACTAAATATATGCTTCCATGCCAGAGGTGAAATGAAAGAATAGAAGTTTGTGAAATCATTGCCTGTTTCAATTGTCAGCAAGTCCAGTTCCAAAAAGCACCTATACAAGAAAAAGGCCAAACAAGACTTTAAAAACTTAAGGAAAAGGGAAGGAATTAAATTGACTCCGCGCAACCTCCCATAATATTTTTGCATTCAACTCCCACCACAAAAAAGAAACGGTACTGTTGATTTTGGAACGAAAATTGCCTATGTGAAAGAAACATCAACTTTGCATTGCTGTTTTCACAACTACCCACTAGATGAAGCCAACGCAGCCGGTTGAATCAATATTCTTAACCTCCACATTTCCGATGGGGGCTCTGCAAATGTATTAACGAAACTGGAAGTGCCTAACTTTGAGTTAGTTTGCTCTTAGGCTGGCTGCGCTTTTGCCAAGACCACCCAACGTACGGTCAAACACATCCGGGCTTTGATTATACTAATAGTCCTACTTTTACCAAAAAGTCGTAAATAGTGAGCCCAAGTTTTAAGAATATAAATCATAATGATTTTAGGAGAATCTCCACACAAGTGAAATTAATAAATGATGATTCCATTAAGAGTATCAATAGACTGAAACTTTATAGAGTAAAGTTGTGACTGGAATCAGTCAATAGTAGAACTCACACTTTATCAACAAATCGATTTCACTAAAATAGCATCATCAGTGTTCTGCAAAGCAACCGCAACGATAAATTATATATACTTACGTCAAATTGAACGGACGATCAAATCAAATCAATTTGACGTAAGTATATATAATTTATCATTGCGGTTGCTTTGCAGAACACTGATGATGCTATTTTAGTGAAATCGATTTGTTAATAAAGTGTGAGTTCTACTATTGACTGATTCCAGTCACAACTTTACTCTATAAAGTTTCAGCCCAAGTTTTAACAACTTATTTTAAAAATACATATAAATGACATTGGCATCTTCCAACAACTCTGAATTTATGTGTTTTGTGCATTTCATAAAATGAACGCATAAAAGTTTATGAAATCGTTGGCTTTTCAATTGTGAGCAAGTCCAGTTTCAAACACGTCTATTCTGCAAACGGTTCAAACAAGACGTTTCCAAGAATTCCAGAAACTTTGGAAAAAATATAGCAGCTCGGCTCAATCTCCTACGATGTTTTTTCAATCAGTTCCCTTTCAAAAAACGGCGCTTTTGATTTTGGAACGACGATTGTCCATGTCAAAAAACATTGGTCATTGGGTGAAGCCGGCATAGCGGTCTGAATTGGTACTCTTAACCCCGACATTACTGATAGGGCCCCAGCGGGCGATGCTGTCAGAGCCGACTAGTACTCTGCAAAACTACAAATGGTTTTGCTAAGTAGCCTATAATGTAATTTATTTTTAGAACAGAGCTTCCCGATTTGTTTTTTACTTCGCTCCTGATGGGATTGATGAAGCTAATTTTGTACCCACAGTTTTGAACCGGAGTGATTCTGAGAAAAAAATTTTAAATACGTATGAAAACAATGCATAAAACCATATTAGTGCCCTTTATATGGATAACAAATGAGAAAAGCAGTTTTCAACAACGAAAACATACAAAATACAAAAGTAAACCTATACCACAAAGCGCAATTCTATGCGTGTATGTGCGTGTTTCCTCATTCCTCTAAAACTACTGGACGTAAAAGCACGAACATCACAATTAATCACCTCTCCGGAATGAGTTTCATATGGGGGTTTGTGACGTCATGTTGACATCATAATCAAACATAATTTTTTCAAAAATTGCATTTTTGAACCGAGGAAAACGGTTTTCTGCTCAAACGAAAGCCAGTACCTGTCTTACCAACTTTCACAAATTTCCTGTTTTTTTGCATTACTCATGACATCATAATAAACAAATAATTCCAAAATTTGTTTTCATCATTTTCTCAGTAAGTAATGATTGTAGAAACGCAATTAAAAGCTTTTTGGGAGATATTAACCACGTGCTTGTGATAAAACTTTGCTGTATTTAAAACTCATTTGACGATGCAACAACAGATTTTTTATTCAACCATTTTAAACCTTCTGAGCCTGCTTCTTGTTTTTTTTCCGCACGATTCAACTTGCTCTATGATGTTATAATGCTGTGTGGTACGATCAACACGATCCTTCGCTACCAGAGATCATCGTATGATGATTTTTTTAATAACTGCAAACGTTTTACAAAATTAGTTTACTTAAAAACTGATTTGTAACCTCATTTCATAATCCGATTTTCAAGTTTGTTTTAACAAATTAAAGGGTATTTGAAGGCGATTCTGATAATGTATCTTTGCTATTTGATTTTATACTGAAAAAAAATCCAAAAAGCGGACAGCCGAGTAAAAACACATAAGTTTAACACATAAAGATTATTGCAAAGCACTAACAATTAGTCGTTTGAAAGCTAGGGAAATCTGCTTTCCAGTAATATGTAACTCTTAATTACGTAGGGCTAAGGGCGGGTCAACCGTGAGTGTTTTATTTTGGGTTAGTTTGCTCTATGCATGCCTGAATTTATGTCAGGTCCAAGCAACATGCGCAAAGCCTGACGCTTCAGGTCGGACAAATAGGTAAACAATAACAAAAAAGTTGTAAGTGGTAGTTTTAATATTAAATAGGGTGTTCCAGATGATACATATCAATCACTTTGGGATTTTGCCCCCCACCTCACAACTTTCTTCTTCTTCTTCGAGTCCGTTTTGAGCTAGATTAAGTTGCACCAAGCCATTGTGGTTTTTTGGCATTGCTGTTACATTGTAATAAGTCATCCATGGTGCAGGTTGTTCCAATTTTTTCGCAAGTTAACAAATGGTTCATGGCTTGATTTCCTTTTCCACACTGGCAGGTGGTATCAGTGCCGGGGGGTAAGTAGCCCCACTTCAATAGAAGAGATTTGGTCTTGCCTTCACCTGATCCTAAACAATTGAGGCAACGCCATTTGTTCCATTGTAACTTGTATCCTGGGGGGAGAGATTCTTGAACTGGGAAATTTTGGAATATTGTCCGTGTAGTTCTGCCATAAGTTTTGTGTGTTAAGTTGGTGCGTACCTCACAACTTTGAAATTATGTTTCCATGCACTTCATGAAATGAACAAATAAAACTTTTTGAAATCATTGGCTGTTTTAATTGTGAGCAAGTCCACTTTCTAAGTACCAAACAGGACAAGTAAGACGTAGATAGGAACTCCTGAAACCTGGGGAGAAACATAGCGGCTATGCGCAACCCCTATACTGATTTTTAGGCTTAATCGATTTCCTTTGAAAAACGGTATTGTTACGAGATTTGGCTATGTCTACAACACATTATGTTTTTATTAAGCCCACTGTTTCCACAAATATCAATTGGGTGAAGTCAGAAGCCGGCTGAGCCGATATTCTTAATCACGACATTACTGATGGGGGCTCTGCTGTGGTAATCACTTGTTTGTGATTGCTTCATTTCGGGTTAGTTTGCTTTTTGCCTGGCAGCGTTTATGCCAGGACCAAGCAACATGCGCGCAGCCAGAGGCGTTAGCTCATGTAAATAGGCTTACGGTTACGAAAAAGTGGTAAGAAGTGAGCATAAAATTTAATAGATTAATCCTGAAACAACATGTCAATCACCTTGGCGTCCTTTCACAACTTTGATAAGCTTTGAAACACTTGATGAATTTAACCGATAAACATTTATTAAGTTCTTCTTTTTCGTAAGGGCAAGATCTTTTATTTTTGAAGAAGCTTCTCATATTATAAGCTTCTTATTAGCTCTGTTTGCAAGTTTTTAGTTGAACTGGGCAACCACGACGGGTAGACTGCTTGATCCCGCCATCTGTCAGCCACATACAGCTGGAGGTATCCCGTTAAGTGTTTTGCACAAGCAAGTTTGCCGGCTTGTTCTCCACACTATCCTTAATTTATGCTGAGCACCTAGCAAGGAATCTGTAAATACTATTTTTTAAAGTCTTTTGGTTTGACTCGACTTGGGAAATGAACCCCAGGTCTACCGACTGGGAAGCGAACGCCCTAACCACTACACCATCACCCCGGTTGTTAAGTTTAAGGACGCTTATATGATAAAAATAGGGAAAATAAGACGTTTCAAGCATTCGAGAAACTTTCCCAGGGACTCGACTGGAGACATGAAATGGCTATGCACAACCCCACATCAGGTTTTTTTAATCGATTGTCTTTGAAAAAGCAATAGTTATGTTTCGGAACAACATTTGGCTATATGAAACAACATAAACTTTTTATTGCTCTTTTTACAACTATCCATTTGGTCAAGCAGGGACACCCGGCCGAACTGATATTGTTAACCTCCATATTGCTGTTGGGATTACTTTGAGCGACGCGGGCTGAGCAGGCTAGTAAGTAAATAAAACAAATTGAGAATGCAATGTTGCAACAATGCAACGATGCACCAAAAAATTTCAAGTAAATTGGACTCTTAACGCAGCTTGGTCGATTGGCATGCTTGCATCTCTTTCAAGTGTTCCTTATCTTCATCCTGATCTCCCATCTTCTCCAATTTAAAGGAAAAGTGGTCGTAAATTCAAGTTTCCCGTTCTTCCAGATCTCCCGAGGAAAAATGTTCGTCAAATGACTCTCTCTCAGACTTTCCATGTGTTAATTGGTTTCTGCCCTGACATTTTCTTCCAAAGACAAGTTACAGTTTTCCAGAAAAACTTTATCTAGCAAGAATAAATTTGAGAATTTCTTCTGCAGGATACTCCGACTCCACAACGACAGCTTCCGTCTGAAAGCACGCAACAAGTCACAAGCAGCCACAGCATTCACTCTCTTTCCCTGTATTGATATGTTGGAAAACATTCGCCAGATATGCAAGCACTGGAGCAAATTTGAGAAGGTTCGAAATCAAGCACAAGAGTTCTATTTTTGTTCTCGAAGAAATTATTCAATTTCCATTCTGCACTCAAAAAACGTTGTCAATATCCTTCCTAACCGACGCGATGGCGTAGTGGTTAGAGCGTCCGCTCCGCAGTCGGTAGACCTGAGGTTCATTCCCCAAGTCGGATCATACCAAAAGACTTTTAAAAAACGGTATTCACAGCTTTCCTGTTTGGCGCTTAGCACATAGGGATTATGTGGAGAACAACCCGGCAAGCTTGCTTGTTATGTCCTTGGGCAAGGCTCTTAAAGAGATGCCTCCATCTTCATGTGGCAAACAGGTGGTGGGGCTGAGCAGTCTACCCGTCGTGGTGGCCCAGCATGACGAAGACATGCAAACCGAGCATGAGCTCATACGCATGAATGAATGAATGAATGAATGCACTTCCTATGGAGAGCCGCATGACGTCTGTATTGAACAGCAAAAGGGGAGCATCGTCATCAAGATCACTGCAACATGCTTTAAACAATCTGTCATTTAAAGCTCTTCCTTGAATACATTTTACAATTTTGACACAGGAATGCATCACGTTTTTCGGAGTAGCAGGCAAAGTTTTTCATACAAGAGTCTGACGATGAATAATGTATAATGGGTAGCCGTCGCTCTGGAGTTATTTCTCATGCGAGTAATAAATTTGGACTGGCTTTCTAGCATAGCTGGAGCACCGTCTGAGCAAATAGATCTAATATGTTGAAGCGGAATCTCTTTAATGTTAAAGAAAGCTTTTGATCAGATTGAAAATGTCTCTTGCTGTTGTAGTTGTTTTGAGTAGTTTGCAAAAAAGGAATTGTTCCTCAATGGAATTCCCTTTAAGTAACGAGCAGAAACCGTTGGTTGGCTGAAATTTCTGTTACTTATCTAATTGAACTGAGAGCTATGCGAAAGAAGCCTTGATGTCGGATACAACAGCACAGGGAAAGATAGGAGTCTCCGCTATACTGTGCAGCTTTTTTACTTTTGCAACTTCGTATGCAACTTAGTAGAATGCAAAAAGTAGAGGATTATCAACTGGAGCAAATACCACCTTTGAAAGTGTTTCTTTAGTGTTCAAGGAATTAAGACCGTTTTAGCCTTCAAGGAATTAAGATCATTCCCTGCTCTTTTGTTTCCACCGTGTTTAGCTTGGAAATATTGGTCAAGTTTTGATGGCTTCAGGTTGGATTTGGAAAATACAACGTGGCAGAACATAATCTGTGGGTCTGTCGTTTCTATCAATAATAATTACTTTTGCAAAGCCATACTTCATGTAATTTCTTTCCACTTTCAAACTTTTTTATCGGTCATAATGAAATGAGTTCGGCTAGTGGTGAAACACACTTACTTAGGGCTTGGATGGTATTAAGCTATCCTAGAGGTTACAGCCATGAATGTTTGGTTAGTAAGAAAAATTAGTTTATCGATGTTAGTTCTGTATCAGCTGACTACTAAAAAATCAGCAGAAATATGCCATAAGACTCCAAAGGCACATGCGAGCTGATTTTTCAGTAGTTAGTAAGAGTTACACTAATGACCACTTCTTGGTTTGCTCGCACTGCCTGCTTGCTGCCTCTGCCAAAAGCTAACCACAAACCACCAACCTGTGACCTCACATTTTTCCCGTCAAGTGAAGTTCAGTCAACACAATTTAACAGGAAAACCTGGAAACAATGCCCATTGTGAACAACAGACAGCCTTTCAGCAATCAGTAATTTGCCATGTAGGATATTCTTGCTGGCGGGCATTGTGTTGTATAAGCCAATATAGAATTTTCTGAGAGATAATTACCATCTCCCATGTTCCACCTAATTTCAACAGTATAGTTCCACATCTTCGATGAATTCTCGCACCCCAGCTGCAGTTACTCACATCTCCAATCGGGAAGTGCTGTTCCAAAGATGCGATTGACAAAGAGAATTGAAGAATGCTAGTATGAGTACCGTCTTTAGCTAATTCCCGCATTCAGTAATGATTTTACAAGGCAGGGCCAGACAAAAAGAAAAGATGGAGGAGCGGTATGCCAACATTTTACATTTACAACAGTTCATATGATGACGTGATTACAGACTAGCAAAAATGGTCAAATCAAACTAATCTTTTTTCGCTACGAGATTAATTTATAAACCTGGTTTCAAACCTGCAGATATACTGAAGAAATGTTGCACTTTTTAAATGTTTATTACTTGCAACCATTGGACTATTATTGGGCCTTTGAGAAAACTGTAGTTAGTATCGGCATTCCAAGAATCACTAGTTAAACTTAAAAGTTTCTAGCTCTTTTGAAAAAAATATATCCTTTGAGTTTCCATTATTCGTTTTACTTTGCTAACTAGATGCTTTGGCGATGCAATGATGCTAGCATTAGTTAAAACAAAGCTTTTGTAAGCAAGGAAATTTTTTTTATAGATTATTTGAAAAATGTTTACGAGTTAGGAGCAGGGTTGCCAGATCCCAGTGATCAAAAAAAAGCCAAATCAGGTAGAAAAAAAGCCAAACCTTTTTAATAACGTCATAAGTATAATTTTAATTACAAAAGATATTGTGGGAGTTTATGAATGGATTACTACGTGTAAGTGTATGTCGAATAAGCATACTATGTATCGTGAATATACGCTGCCATTTTTGGAGATTTCAGGCTGGATCAGGCAATTTCCGCAGCTTCCTCACCATTGTTGCAGAGGTGATCTCCAAAAAACAAAAAAAAAAAGATCATTAGTAATTTCACAGGCGCCTGTGATACCACTCGACGTCCCTTGAACAAGATTTGACTGGTCGGTGTGCCGCGACACGTGTGATCGAGCACTTTCCTTTGCCAGCGAACAGAACACTTTTGGAACCATTGCCCTGGAGTTTACAATAACCATTATTCAGACGCCTGATCCCGTAGCTCCTGCTTTACTTATGTTTGGTTTCAAAAAGAGCCAAAAAAAGCCAACAAGCCAAACGGCCTTAAAAAAAAGCCAAATTCGAGGAATTTGGCCTTAAAAAAGCCAATATGGCAACCCTGGTTAGGAGGAAATGTCGATAAGGATCTCTGATGTCAATGAAAATCCGTTTCGTAAAAAGAGCAATGCGTTTACTGAATAATGTAAGTACCTTTTTTATTTTGAAAATAATTTTAAAATAAAGGTAAACCTGAGCTTCTGCTGCATAAGCTTGGCCCAAAACAGATAAATTATTACCTCATCCTCGGTGCAATTTCGATGATTTGCACCGCCGAAATGCCGGCTTCCTCCGGTAAAGAGTAATGGCGCAAATCATCTTTACAATTTTTTCTATTTCAATCAGAAATTCAAATTTTCTATCAGTGCTGTTATTGGACCATGCGCTAAAACCATGGGCGTAACATTTTGTTTCTTTATGGGGAGAGGGAGGAGCAGAAGGCACTTGTGTCCCAAAACAAAAACAGGGACATTTTTTGAAGATCAAGTTTTTCAGTGTGACTTTTTTTGCTATTTTCGGCTTTAAAATAAGATGAAGACATTTTTGGCGAAGACCACCTTCTTAACCCTTTAAAGGATCATAAAATTTTAATTTATAAAGTTTGAGACAATTTCTTAATTATTTGGTAACAACAAAGTACAATGAATTTCAGAATAATAGTTATTACGCCATGATGACAGATCAATTGACAATAATGTAACATATGTGTTACATTATCCATCAAAGTATCAAAAAGAGTACAGTATTTCGCCAGTTTTTCAAATTTCTGGCGAAGGGGGCTAAAAACAGTCTGGTAGTCTTTAGCTCCAAAGCCCCCTACTTTTACGCCTCTGATTAAGACCACTGCTTTGCGATATTCTCGAAAAAAGTGATTGACGATAATTTCCTCTGCTTGACAAAAACTTCTTAAAATCAAGATCAACAAATTCAAGCAAAAGAAAATTGAAAGCGAAGTCACAGAAAATAGCTCTGAGGTGTTTTCTAAATAAAAGGTCTTTAACTGCAACATTAATATGAAGTCACAAGCGTGTGACGAAGCGTTCGTCACAATTTCCATTGCGTTAATCTAGTTCTCAATACCGTTTAAACGAGTGGTTCTTAACCGGGTGGCACGCCTCCCCTGGGGGCGTACGTAAATTTTCAAGGGGACGCGAGCCTTAATGTGTCTTGCAGTACAATCTTTATTAATTTTGATATTAACGTTTTCTCGCCTATTGTATGGCTGCCAGTGCTTAAATACTGACTGAGATATGATTGTGAGTAATTGTAGCCTACCATTATATGGTAATCCTGTTTCGTAAACTGCATAATGTATGATGTCATAAAACAACTAAATTATTATCAATCGTGTTTACTTCATGTTCATAATCTAGCAGTTGCAAATCTACATTGTAGAGTAGACTGTAGCCCACCATGTCATGCTAAATTCAGTCAGTGAAAAATCTGAATATTAGGCAGCTATTAGTCAGTTTGTTAAAGTGGTAGAGCGGTATATGTAAACTTTGTAAAGCAATCTAGAATAGACTTAATCTTACAATTGACTAAGTTTATGTTTTTATCATGTTGTCGTGCCTGTGTAGCTAAATAATAAATTTAGATAATGAAAATGGCAGGGAAGAAAAGTATATTGATGAAATGCAATTGAAAAACTACTTTTTTATTAATTTATTAGGGTGGGGAGCGTAAAGCGGTGAACCATAGCTCAAGGGAAGCAAGGTACCAAAAAGGTTAAGAACCGTTGGTTTAAACCAGTGGTTCTCAACCTTTTTTTACCCATGGACCCCTTTTCCCTTCTTTTTTTCTTGGTGGACCCCTTCATAGCTATTGGACATAAGAACAATCACGTTCGCTTGTTCTTGCCACTGACTGATGGGTGGACCCCTAGTGACTAATATTATATTGCTGGTTCCAAGTGGTTACGATCGATAGAGAGCGTCTTATGTGGACCCCGGTTGAGAACGACTGGTTTAAACTGTAATAAGCCTACATTACGGTCGTGAGTCCTGTGTAGGCTACAGCGTGCTTCACCGCCTGCATAGAGGTTGGGCGAAAACTTTGAGGTAAAAACTTATTTCCTTGCCTGATTGCACACGCATCTTTACTTACGCTGTCAAAGATTGCTTTTTGCAACACAAGAATAAACAAAACGGAAAAAAGTTGTGAGGGACAATCAATTCTTCTTTGAGCGCTAATTCCATTTCTTCTATTCCGCCGTAATAGTCAATAATCAGGTAGAAAAACTTCAGCATACTTGAAGCGACAAAGCTGTAAGTAACGAAGGCAACATTTAGTATTTCCAACTCCAAACATGTTGTATTAGAATAAAAAGCGAAATGTGGTTGTCACAATAGACCGTTTTTTTGTACAAAATCAAATACCGCTATCATTTGGATAGCCACCACAAAGTATTTTCTGTGACAGCATAGTCTTTACAGAAAATACTTGGATTGACAAACGCAAATACCTATTGATAGTTGCAAGATTAATGAATTTATAGGTGAGCCTAGTGAAAAGTTTAAAATGTCAAACTTTAGTGAAAATCTAAAACTTTTGCAAAGATAGGAATTTCGTTAATTATATCGTCACATCAAAGCAAACAGCATTCTGAAACTGCAACTAAATCTAGACAATTTTAAAATTCTGATGAAGTTTTCCTAAAGAGACAAAAAACTTCTATGTTTTGTTTTCATTTTGGCAATATCTAGTATATAAATCGTTATTCTGCATTTCGTGAACTACGCTCGTCGCTACTATAAAAATTGCTGTGCAAAACTAAGAAAGTACGAATGCGATTTCACTGAACTAATGTAGTTTTATCACGAACGGCTTTAATAGTTCAACTTCAATTGTGAAGTATAACGCACTATTTCAGGAATTTCAAGCAAACCACTCCCACTGATAGGTTGAACGTTCTGATAAAAAAAGCGACGTCGTTGTAGTAGTCCGCATCGCAATAAAACAAGAAAGCGCTCAGCGAGACGCTTATTTCTCGCAATTACCATAACTTGGATTATCAATTCATCACTCGACTGCGACATAGAAGAAAAACTTCGGCGATATTTAGTGTGTAAAACGTACACATCTTGTTTGATAACATTTGAAAGTTAAAAAACTTAAAAAGTCACCCCTTCCCCACCCCCTTGCTAAAAGTCAACAATATACTCTAATGTACCTGCAGAGGCGCAAAAAAATTTATGTTTTTATTTTTTTGATACTGTTTTGTAATTTGACTTAAACTTCAGAGGGGGCATGGCCCCTTTGGCCCCCCCACTGGCTACGCCTATATGAGCATCATAAGGGGTGTATGACGTCATAATCAAAGTTAATTTTTTTTAATTTGCGTTTCCTGACATGAGGTTTTTTTTACTTCCTGACTTAACGCCTAACGAAGTATTTCATCTTTTGGGGGTCTATGATGACGTCAAAATTAACGCTTGATTACACGATTTGTTTTCGGTATTATCTCAAAAACAACTAATCGTAGAAACGCGACTAAACGCTTTTTCAAAAGTTATAGATAAGGTGCTTTTGATAAAAACAACTTTAGAGCGATTTAAGCTTTTTTGATAAAACGAGTAACTCTTTATTTAAGCATTTTAAGCCTTCTAATCATGGTTTTCTTTTGCTCTTGCACGCCTAAAATTCGCTCTATGATGTCATAAGGCCATCTAGCACGATTAACGGAGCATTTAGCTACCAGAAATCATCTTATGATGATATTTCAAAAATTGCAACAATTTTGAAAAATTAGTTTATTTAAAAACTCATTTGCGACCTCATTTCTCAACGGATTTTCAAACTTTGTTTAACAAAGTAATGTTAATTTCAAGACAATTTTGATGATATATGACATGTACCTTTGGTATTTGTTTTTGTTTAAAAACTAAACTTAAACACTTGCAATGTAACCTTTTAGCCCTCCCAAAAAGCGGTAAGCTAAGTAAAAACAAGTTAGTTTAATGTATAAAGGTTATAATAAGATGCTAACTGCTGGCAATAAGTCATTTGAAAGCTTAGGAAATTTGCTTTACAAAAATATGTAACTGTAATTACTTAGGGCTAAGGATTAGTTTGTAACGGGTGATTAAAAATTGGTCGCCATACATGATTTTCCAATTTTGGTTGAAAAATTATCTTACTAGATTTAACAAATTTTCAATTTTTAGAAAAAGTTATAATTCTTTTGTACATTTTGAATATTTTTCCTTACAAGCATGGCTTTTTAGTATTATTTGTCTTAATTTTCAAAAGCAGTCATCGAAAAATCAAGTTTCTAAAATCTTAAAAATGTAGCCTACTTCAAGCATAAAACATGGTGATCCCCCTAAAACAGGGATGGCGAACCACTGACCCGCCACTGCTATTTCAGTGACCCACTTGTAGATTTCTTACTACGGTATCAGTTTCTTGAAATCTACACCGTGAGAACCTTGGTTTTAGAGATCGAGCATTAAGCAGAAAACATGACGGTAATAAAAGTGTAAACCTTTTTTTTTAGAGGGATTCAGCCGTGGCAGTTGGGGCGTAGTTGGAAGAGACGACCTTTTTCTTGGGGTCTCAACAACGAAATTGTTGAATCGATGACCCATCTTTTCTTTTTTTCTCAGTAAAATTCCATTTGTGACCCATTCAATGAAAAAGGTTTACCATCCCTGCTCTAAAAGAAGAGGCAGGATAAAGATGGCTCTGTTTTATGTATCGCAACAAAATATTACTGTCGGGCTACATATCCAAATATTGAAGCAATTTCTTTTGGAATTGGATGAGGCTGGCGCAGTTAGCTGATTTAATATTCTTAGCCTCGACATTATTAATAGAGGCCCTGCTATTGCACTAACTAAACTGTGAGTTCTTCATTTCGGGTTAATTTGCTTTTCGCATGGATGCGTTTATGCCAGAACCAAGCAACATGTGCGCAGCCAGAGTCTGTTTAGTTTAAAAACGCCTATGGGGAAAATAGGGCAATTTTTTTATTATTGTTATTTGTTGTAGGCACAAAGACAAGAACATAAAGCATATATACTGCACAATGTCTTAATTAAATTACAGCATTTAAAGTTATGAAATTACAATTTGTTATTCTTATTAGCAACATAATGTTGATTTCTTATTGATTTGATTGCGTAAAAGTACTGGAGCATATTTGGGTGTTGTTTTCGAATATTTACGCCGGTAAATTAAGAATCTTTCCGGTAAGAGCATCAGGTTGACTAATTAATTGTTGACATATTGTGCATGAAACCCAAACAGTTTATAAAAGTTATTCGAAGGGATATTAATAAGAAATCTTGCTAAATTCCAATCAAATACATCATTCCAGAAAACATCAAAAATTTTGCTCTTTCAAAATAAATGTTTGAAAGTTTCCGGTTCTTCACGACAAAACGTGCATAAATTATAAGAAGTAATATCAAGAAGGTACCATTGTACATTAGCAACAATCGATCTTAAGTTTAATCTGATTTGAAATGAGCGCAGTGTGGTTTCATTTGTAGCATTTTAGTTATTTTCATAAATAATTGACCAATCAATTGCATGAGATGAAAGTTGCAATATACCGCACCATTTTAGTTGTTTTTAGTTTTGTCTCTCAAAAGTTTATATGCGGTCTTGCCTGAGCCCCTCAGAGCAGCAGTCTGTTGTTTTACAACAGCTTGCTTAAAGTCAGAAAAGACGTAAAAAGGTTTGTGAAAGTTGCTCTTTACAGTTGTAATCCAGGCCTTTGGAATTTTCTTATCTTTGAGTTTTGCGTACAACTTTAGAACATTTCCCAAGATTTTGCATGTTATGTCGATGCTTCTGTTTCTCATTTCTGCAACTCCGATTAGGTTTTCAGTTTCAAAGTTTATTTCTGACAACATTTGTAACTTTCGCTCCCGCGATCATTATATAATGATCTAATGTTTTTAGTGTTTTCCTCAAATTTTTTCCGCAGCAGTTACAAAATCAATTTACTAAAAAATGAATTTGTGACTTCATTTCTCAACCTATTTTCATAAAGTTTTCAAAAGATTACCCTTAATTCCTCACGCATCGGAAGATGCAAATTTGTGCTCTAATTCCTGGATCTTTTTACCCAAAAAGGGTTAAAAAAGCGAAAAACCCAGTTGCAGACGACAAAAATTGCCAAATTTTTAGCACTTGGCAAAAATTAGCCATTTACGGCAGCAGAGCCGGCTTCACCGTACAAACATTGATGATAGTAGCCACGAAAAGTTGTAGAAAATATAGTCCATAATTTCTGTACACCTAGTGGTGATCATCTTGGTTTATCAAGACTGATAATACAAACAAAGAATGTCACAAACCATAATCCATTCTTTTCCAAAAGTGTAAGGGGTGGATGAAACATAGTCAATAGCGATGGCGGCGCCAAAGTAGTGATCGTTGTAATCGTTTAGACAATAAAAGAAATGGGCCATTTAGTGGTAGGCCTATTTGACCATTTGCTGGGCTCCCTTTTGTATTTATATTTGCGATTATGAAGTTTTTGTTCATGCTGTTTGCTTTAACTCGACCATAGCGAGAAAAGGGGCCATGCCCTTTACGAAAGTGATATATCCTATTTTAATAGACGCCTATTAAGCTACTTTCCAGCAAAACAGTTCCATCTTAATCCAGTTTTACAAAGTGATGCTATTATTGTTTAATTTTGATATTTTCTTACACTTGGCATTTTATTACATTTAGCTTTGCCCCTAATTCCAATCTTTCTACTTTTAAATAAAGATTGGTATTTCGTACCGATACAAAGAGCCTATCAAATACTAATATCAGAAATGGGTTTTACCACTTATGTTCGCTATTAAAATGATAGTAGATAATTTCGCTTCCTACTGCTGTTCTCTCTATATCGTGATAAGCATTGTGATGTCATTTAAGATTATTTACGCAACAGTTCTTTTAATATAAAAATTCAAGGCAGAAAAAACCGTGCTTAAAAAACACTTAAATGAATAATCCCTTGTTCCACCTTGATATTAGGGGTGTTCGAAACGAATTTTACTGGGAACATCGAAACGAAACAAAACGAAACAAAAACAGTTTAAAACGAAACGAAATTTCTTTTCAAAATATTTCGAATTTTTCTATCGTCCCTCATCTGTGTCATCGTCCTCCTTCGAAAATGCATGTGATCATGGCAAACTGCCGCTCGGTATGTTTAATGCAGCTCGCGGGTAAAGTGCGTTGGTCACATGGGACGAGTCCATTCTTTCACGGTTTGATTTCGAGCGCCCAACGAAACGAAATTGCTTAAATTTCGAAAGGAAACGCAATTTTCCCTTAAAGAGGTTAATTCGCAACAAAGCCAAACGAAATTTCGAAATATCTTCGTTTCGAACATACCTACTTGATGTTGCGTAAGATGTTACAGACTAACGTTTAGTAAAAATTGGGGTTCGTTAAAAAACATTATGGGCGGTGGGCGCATAGCCACTATGTATCTTCCAAGTTTATCAAGTCCCTGGCAACGTCTTATTTGCCCTGTTTTCGGCAGTTTGGGTGGAGAGTTGAGCGAGTAAGCATGACAGATCACTACAACCCTTCTTTTGCCCAAAGAGTTCGAGGCAATACAGCTGTCAACCTAGCCAGACCAACATATCTGGATATAATTGGGGAAAAAATATCTGCTAGGTGGCAAAGCGAAAAATTGTCATAATTAATCATCATAAAATACCCCAAGTTTGATTGTAAATCATTGCTCATCTGTTTACTTCTACATCAACTGTTATATATCGTTGAAATCTCCATTTTTTGAGGATTTCAAATATAATAAAAAAAATTTATTTGAATATGCAAATTTTATGCTAATTACCCCCTCCCTCATAAGAGCTGAGTTGTCTTCGAAATTAGAGTACCCTTATTTCAAAGATTACTACAGATTTTGTTTTCTACCAATTTTTTTAGAAACGGTTGCTAGGTGATACTAAAAAAATTAGCTTTGAAGGTATATCAGTCAAAATTTGCCTAAAAGCCAAAGTTTTCTACAATTTGCATCTTTCTAAGGCCCATGAGCTTTTTGTTGACCGGTACTGACCAGTACTAAATTCCGTTAGTAAAATTTAGAGCAAAAATATGACCAGTCATTATCTAGTGGAGGTTAGCCTAAACCATGTAACATTATGTATTTTTGGAAAGGAAATTTCTTCAAGATCCAGAAGATATCAAGTTTAAATAGAATATTTTATTACTGAAAATAAAACAGAAGCTTTTTTACACTCCTTCCATTTGTTGTAAAACAAGGGAATACAGCAAATTTTGATTTAGAGAAGCCAAATTTCTGTTAGCTTTAAAGCTTGTATTTTTGGCTTTGTCTCCTTGGAAACTTGATACAAAACAACAAATTTAGTAGTGAAATGGTTGCAATTTATTTTATTCTTTGCAATTTATTTATTTGTAATTTTGGGAGGTTTTAAACTGATAAGATGTACGGTACCCATTTTTGATCAGTAAATGTCACATGTTGCTTAGCCTAAACTAGTGAAAGTTATATAATGCTGGAAAGCAAATTTCCTTAGATTTCAAATGTTACCGGTATTTTGCAACATATCATATTTTTTTAAAAGCCAAATCTACTTTTTTTTATTTACCATACAAATTTTTGGGGTGTTTTGAGACCACTAAGTAATTTAAAAATTTTAATAGATAAATTCTTTTATCATTGCGTTTTAAATCGGCATAGGTGATGGCCCTGCCGTAATAAAATTGCACCATACTTGAGAGAAGCATTTTTCTATTTTGGTTGATAATATCTTTATAAAGCTAACGGGATCAAAGCTAAAAATTTTGGGAAAAGCAAGCTCTATTTTAATTCTTCTGAACACACCTAAGCAAGAAAAACAAACATGCAACATAACGTGCAGACAGCGAGGACTTGGGAAAGTTTAAGGGGAAAGAAAAAGAAAACAACGTCCCTCTGTAAAACCGTCTTACATGAAAGACATTTTTGCTGTTTTGCTTTGAAATAGCTTAGTGTCAGAAATGTGTTGCCTACTTCAAAACCAAGGGAAAAGCAAGGCCCACATGGTTTCGTGTAAGTAATGAACAGAGCACATAGACCCAAAGCGCATTCAGAACCTTGAAATCAGAAATTTCATTAGGAAAGGAACGTACCATTGCGAAAATTTTATGATCAGAACAAACATTAACTTTTCCTTACAGTTACGCAAGTGCCCGATGGGTGAAGCCGGCTTGACCGGATGAACAGTCACTCTCAATCCCGACATAACTGATGGGGGCCCTGCGGGCAACGCCGGCATATACACTACAAAGCAAGGGTTTTTTTCTTTTGCCGATATGTTGCCGGTTGAGATATTTATGTATCTATACAACAATGCAATATAATAAAAAAATCTCTAATTGAAGAAGCAATTAACATAAAACCATAAATCTCACAATTTTTAAAACTGAATTTAGAGAGAATATTTGTTTGAAAATAATTTGACTAGATGGGCGCCTACCAGAATATGGTGAATGATTTCGGGGAAGGTATAGTCGCTTTTGTTGCTATGCCCGAAACAAGGCAGAAAGAACTTAAAATACCACAAATGGAAATACGAAATGGGCTGCACCAAATCGCAAGATAGGTTTACCACTTCATAGTTTATTTTTGTGAAAGCAACCACCATTTGGCTGCCTCAATTATTTTCCATTCTGTTTCAATCTCCCGGTCCCCTTAAACTTTTTGAAGTATCAATGGCAGCTTAGGACAACATTCTTTCTTAGTGAGCATTACCAGTCTTGATTAAGAGAATATGATCACCATTACGTTTTCAGGAATCATAAAAGTGCAAAAAACATTAACTTTTCTTTACCGCCCACACAAGGACCCAATGAGTGAAGCTGGAGCATCTGACTGAACCGAAATACTTTATCCCAATGTCACTGAAGGGGGGTCCTGAGGTCAACGCCGGCAGGGTGGGATAGTCTATGCTGTAAAATGCAATTATGTAATTTTTTCTGTCTGTCTGTGTGTTTTAACTTCTCCGAAACTACTAGGCATACTAGCATCAAACTTCGCACGATTGATCACCACCAGGGTTGAGTGTCATCAGCGGTTCCTGATGTCACGACGACATCATAATCAAAGGAGGTTTTTTAAATTTGCATTTCTTGACAAATGAAAACACTTTTTTGCTCAAATAAAAGCCAGGCCCCGATATACCAACTTCAAAAAACTTAATGCGTTTGGGATCTAAAATGATGTCACAGCTAACGCTTGATTGCACAATTGGTTCTCTTTATTTTCTCAAAAATTATGGATCGTACAAACGCATTTAAATACTTTCTGGGAAATTTTAACAAGGTGTGTGTAATAAAAAAACTTTACAACAACAATTCAAGTTCAGATGAGGATGCAACAACAGATTATTTGTTTAAGCATTTCAAGCGTTCTAAGTACCGTATTTCTGCGGAGATAATCTGCTTTTTTGTGACTCAGTTGTGGATTTAAATTCCTGGTACGGATTATGCGCGGGTGCAGTAAGTTTTAAGTTTTAAACATGAAATTAGGGTTTTGACCTTAGTTTCATGTCTGAAAACGGAGTGCGGATTATCTGTGGAAAAATACCATATGCTTCTTTCTTTTTCCTCCACGTTTTAAACTGGCTTTAAATTGTCGCACTGCTCTCTGCTACGATAAACATTTCCGCTGCTAGAGATCGTCATAGAATGATTTTTTTCAAAAGATGCTAAAGTTTTACAAAATCAGTTAACTTAAAAACTGATTTAAGAACTCATTTCCTCAACTGATTTGCAAGTTTTTTTAACAAATTAAAAGTTATTTCAAGGCGATTCCAATGATAAACGGTATATATCTTTACTATTTGGTTTTATACTAAAAAAATTGAATTTTAAAACCTGTAGCATAACTTATTACCCTTCCCCACCAAACCAAGTTGCAAGCTGAGTAAGAACAGTAACTTTAACATACTAAGAATTTTACTTTACTTTTACTATACCAAGGTTATCATAAGTTACTAACACTTTGTGTCGTTGAGAGCTGAGGAAATTAGATTTTCAGCAATATGTAACTCTAAGTTGTTGGGACTAATTAGAATATAAGGGCTGATTAAAAATTGGCTATGATATATGATTTTCTATGAAGTATAAGCGTGAGGAAAAGCAAGTTTCGTAAATCTAGCACATAATAGGTTACAAAACAACTAGCGAATTTAAGCAAACGTACAGCCACAACCAATTTGACGAGACCATCCCCGGACGCGTTTCGTCCTTTTTGGACTCATCAGCAGGGCACATCCCGTCATACCAAAATAACCCACGTTTGCTGAAATTTCAAACGTATGACTATGACGTCAACTATTCCCTAGGTGGGAGAGCGCCGTGCCTTTGACAGACATGTCGGGTGAATCCACAACAACGAAAGGTCATGCTGCTTCACCTCACAGTAGGCGGCGCCTCCTCAAACGTGGGTTATTTTGGTATGACGAGACGAGCCCTGCTGATGAGTTCAAAAGGGCGAAACGCGTCCGGGGATGGTCTCGTCAAATTGGTTGTGGCTGTAGGTTTGCTTAAATTCGCCTGTTATTTTGAAACCAATTATGTGCTAGGTTTATGATATGATTTTCTATTTTAAGTTGACAAATTTTCCTTCAAGATAAAAGAAACTTGCAATTGTTCGAAAAAGTTAGTTCTTTGGAACGTTTTGACTGTTTTTTCTCGAAAGTATGGTTGTTTGGCATTATTTATCTAAAGTTGCAAGTCCTTTGATTCATTTGAACTGATTATTTGGCATTATCTACCAAAATTTTCAAAGAGATTCATATAAAAATGAAGTACCTGATAATTTTAAAAGGCAGCCTACCAAGGCTAAAAATTGGTGATCCTTCTGCACAAAGCGGAGGTTTAAAGGTAGTCTTGTGTTAGTGTCTAGCTAGTACAAGACCACCATTATATCATCTAAATGTTGAAGCAAGTTTCTTGCAATCAAGTGGGGCCGGCTGGTTTGATATTCTTATGCTCTACATTACTGATGGGCGCCCTGTAACTGTAGTAACTTAATTGTAAATATTTCGTTTCGAGTTAGTTTGCACTTTGCATGTCTGAATTTATGCCAGGACCAAGCACCATGCGCAAAGCCTGAGGCTTTAGGTCGTGCAAATAGGCAGACAATGACGAAAAAGTTGTAAGTAGTAGTTGTAACATTAAATAGGATATTTCTGATAATACATATCAGTGACTTTGGGATTTTGCCCCTACCTCACAACTTTGAAATTATGTTTCCATGCACTTCATGAAATGAACAAATAAAACTTTTTGAAATCATTGGCTGTTTTAATTGTGAGCAAGTCCACTCCCTAAGTACCAAACAGGACAAGTAAGACGTAGATAGGAACTCCTGAAACTTGGGGAGAAACATAGCGGCTATGCGCAACCCCTATACTATTTTTTAGGCTTAATTGATTTCCTTTGAAAAACGGTATTGTTACGAGATTTGGCTATGTCTACAACACATTATGTTTTTATTAAGCCCACTGTTTCCACAAATATCAATTGGGTGAAGTCAGAAGCCGGCTGAGCCGATATTCTTAATCTCGACATTACTGATGGGGGCTCTACTGTGGTAATCACTTGTTTGTGATTGCTTCATTTCGGGTTAGTTTGCTTTTTGCCTGGCAGCGTTTATGCCAGGACCAAGCAACATGCGCGCAGCCAGAGGCGTTAGCTCATGTAAATAGGCTTACGGTTACGAAAAAGTGGTAAGAAGTGAGCATAAAATTTAATAGATTAATCCTGAAACAACATGTCAATCACCTTGGCGTCCTTTCACAACTTTGATAAGCTTTGAAACACTTGATGAATTTAACGGATAAACGTTAGTTAAGTTTTAGGACGTTTATATATTGTGAAAAAAGGAAAAAAAACAACGTTGCCAAGGACTCAAGAAACTTGAACATACATGTAGTGGCTATGGGCAACCCCACTTGATGTTTTTTTAATCGATTGCGTTTCAAAAAACGATAGTTATGTTTCGGAACGAGATTTGATTATGCAAAAAATCATATACTTTTATTACTGCTTTTGCAGTTATCCATTTGTGAAGCAGGGACTTCTGGCCGAACTGATTTTGTTAACCTCCATATTATTGATGGGGGCCATGCGTATTTTCTTCAGAAAGACTTTGGTCACTGTACACAGCATACGTTTTTCCAGTTATGCGCCTTTTTGTTCGGATTTGAATGTCTTTTGCTTTCATGCATTTTTGTACAAACGTTTTTGTTCATTTGGACAATTATATGATGAATGTCGTTTTACGAAAATCCGATTTTGTCCCAAAGTTTCTGCTAAAGCGTATATTTTCTGTAGATAAAAACGTGCAAAAACATTTTTGTTTACCAAACCGATTGTTCACACGACAAATCATACTGTGTGACACCATGAAATTTTTCAAGAGGATGAAAATTTTTGTACAAAAATGCATGGAAGCAAAACACGTTTAAAAAAGGACAAAAACTGCAGAAAAATATGCACAGCGACATTAAGTATAATACAACTCACAAACTTCTTCCAAATGCAACAACAGAAGCTGTTCTCGGCATGTACAGCCCAACAACGCAGGAAATCCCGACGACCTGAAAATAGACAATGAGGCAGTCGAAATATGGTGCTATTATTCAACCACAAAGAAAGTTTTGCGGCTATCCACAGAATGATTTGCAACTTCAGATCTTTTCCCGAGAGCGCAATAAAACCCGTACAATCATTGAACTAGGTTGATTGCTCGATAAGCGTTTTGTTGCTCTACGTCCTCATGAACTCAGAGGAAACTCGATCAGGTTTCGTGTCAATATTCATAATTTACCTTCGCTCTTAAATAACTTGAACAAAATTTCAATTTTTTGTATTACTTCCCACTTTCTCCGAAAACAATGCCTATTTTGCAGGAAGCGAAAGTGGACAAAAGACAGGAGCACAACTAGAATTTACGTAATCAAAATCCTTTTACATTGTTTTGATTGACTTAAAAAAAGACGGAGACGATTTTTTAGAGGTACTCAACACACTTCCATATTTTAGGGCGGGAGGACTGATCCCTGCAACATCCCACACTATAGTTTTACTGCCGCCCCAGAACAATAAACTTAATGTAAAAGTTTTCCTCCAAAAACGCACTTTCAAGGTTAGTAGTTTTTCACTTACAGGAAACACAGTGATGACCCAAAGTAAGAGGCGGGTCCTCTGATAGCTGATTGAATTTCGAATTATGAAAATAAAAAGATCAATATAGAGTATTATGATGATAGCCATAAATGGGAATGGAGCATACATCATGGCTTGGAAGTCCGAGCTTCCACCTAAAAAATATATGCTTTAAAATAACATATTTAGCAGTCGACTTCTTCAGTATAGCTAAGGCCTGTAGTTCGGCCTTTTTTGTTATCACTTGATCGGGATTGAAGCTGTTCGATTGCGGATTGTAAAACATGGGGTTTTTCTTTTATCTTGGTGCAGAGGTGTTGCTAACTTCCGGGGAACCCGGACAGCCCTTGAAGATGATCGCTTTTATCAACCACCGCTTAAATGCAAATGATCAGTTTTTAAAAATCTAGTCTACCAAAGTTTTACTCCTTAAAGTAGTTGCTGCAGGGCAAATGCTCCTTGCTGCCACCACTGGCTTAGGGTGTCGAAGCAATTCTATTTGGGCGTAGTCTGGAAAGATTATCACAGTTCGATTGGTAAAAATGTTTTGCTTCGGTTTATACCCAACGCAAAAATAAATTCGAATAAAAACTTCTTAAACAAAAGTATCATAAATATTTATGGACTTAAAGTTTCAACAAAGTTTTTAAAACGTTGTTTTAAAACACTCTTAAAACTCGGAAAAATCAAAGAATTATATTTTTGAAAAAAAATGAAGTCCTTATAAAATATAATCGTTAATCACTTGCCGTTTCGCTCTCATAAATATTACGAGTGATTGAAAAAACTATAAATGTTACATCTATTTGATTTATAATTGTTACAAGATTTACAAACATCTATTATTTCATTTACTCTGAATTCTTTTTAGCAACTCTGCAGCTGACAGACTTTGATCGCAAGTCCAACTTTCCTGCAAACCTGGTGTGCTGATGTGCGGAGAGCTTGCGTTATCTGTTGCCATCTCTACATCACTGGTTACGGTTGCAGAAATACCTGTTGTTCCAGCCATCGTAAACCAATTTGTAGCGCAAGTGGACGCGGTACTTGACATATGTTCTTTCAAAAGAACGTGCTGGACTTTTATAAAGTTGGTTTGCTTTCCTCGTTTGCATTTATTTTTTCGCTTGCTGTTTCTTTTTATTAGAGTCGACGACAAAATTAGCGCAAACGTAAAATGGTCATAGACATCTCCAATGATAAAACACAGCGCAAAATTTGATTGCCTGTACATTCGAGACCTCGTACCAGCTGATCTTAATTCTAATTTTTGGCTGCACTGATGTAGTGCAAAACACTGTTGTTGGTAGAAGTTTCACTAAATGAGTTCGTAATCAATCAATTCAAAAAATTTCCATCAAAGTGTATTTTGCAACCTTTAAACGCCCTGTAGGCAAAAAAGTGAGGAAGACTATGGTCAAAAGCAAAATCACCCTAATTTTCACAGTAGGCCACTGATAGTTCGCTAATGACACAAAATTTTAAAATAGATTTACAAACTTTTTTGTTAAAAAGTTTTCGTTACTCCAAAATCAAACTCACTTATTGACCTGACGCGCCTCACCGCTAACAGGATTGTCGCAAGATCTTTAAACGTTAGCGGCACGTTCTGACGGCGTTGGTTAATATGAGAGACGCCTCAGGATGGGAACTTCATGACCAACAACACCGCAAAAACTACCATTAAGGCAACATATCATAAGATATAAATCTCACTCATTCGTTACTGCATCTTGATCGTGACGGCTTATCTCTTTTGGGTGATCAAGGGTTCATTAGAGACATATTCATCGTTTACTCTATTTTGATTTCATATGTGAGCTTTATTACTTGAGTGGCCTTGCGATGTAAAATAAAAAAAACTTGAGCTTTTTCCTTAACTCAGCAGACATGCTATCGTAGCAAAACAAACGCTTTTTGCCGATCATTCCATTTGTTCATACTGTAGTTGTAAGCATTACGTCATTCTGCATGTGAGTAATGTTTGATAAGCCACAAAACAAAATTTTATAAGGTTGAAATCGTTCTTATTTACTAAGTTAATACTGTACAACTACGGCCATTAAAAATCGTATTCATGAAAGCAAAAATTGAGATTTTGCTGAAATAAAGAGAAATTTTTCGTAAGTCAATTTAACTTTTATTCCATAAAAAAGTAAACAATGTTTTACAAGAACAACAGAACTTCGCCGTTTTCTAACAAACATAGACAGCGTTTTATCGATTTCATCTGAATTAAGCAGTTGCGCACATAAACGCTTGTTTGAGGAGGAAGTAAGTTGAGAGCAAGGCCATGTTTAAGGAGCGCTGTTCAAACCTCTTCCTCGTCATGAATGAAGTATTAATTTACAGGCATCATGCCTGTCGCCGAATACGGTTAGATCACCTGCCCTGTATCCTAGTGACCGGCAGGCGACGATTTGACGACTAGAAGATAGCTCGGTAGAGTTCAACGACTACCTTCTATGCCCTATCCTTCGGCCTAAGGACTTACGCTTATGAAGCTAAGTTGCAGCCCACTCTTCAACACCACAACTTATATTAATGCATAAGCGGTCGCACTCCGACAATCACGGACACCACGCTGTAGCAGCCGATAGTCCCCCTTCCTTCTAATAGTACTTGGCCCTTGCCTTCTAATTCTCCACCCTTCTTCCTTCTTTTCTTTCTTCTCTGTTCTGTCGTCTGTTTGCTTTTATCTCTTTTTCCTTCTCTCTCCTATTAAAATGACCCACCCGTAATATATATGCTTCCCATTCGAACGTAACCGAAACAACATTCCCAAATAATTTAGCCAATCAAAAAAAAAATCTAGAAACTAAAATTAACAAGAAAAGGTTTGAAAACGGGGGAATACCGGAAACTGCTACCCAAAGAACAATCAATAAAAACGCATATAAAATCAATTAAAAAGGCTTGTCTACGGGGGGAGTACAGGAAATAACTACCAATAAAATTGCTTTGAGAATGAAATACATAAGCGACAGTTTGTATACGGAGAAATACCGGAATTAATGACCAAAACAGCAAAACTACGTCGACACGGGATAATGATTGAATATTCAAGAGATTATTATTGTTACATACGCCCCCCCTTAAGAATATTATCCCATAATATTCAACACAACAATAATAATAATAAACACATAAGAAAACACGCACGCGAATAAAACACAGCGATAAATAGTCTCAGTCCCATTGTCTCCTATCCCTTCGATTACCCATTAGTCCGTCACAATACGACTCAGATAGTCCGCCACAACATTGTCCTTTCCCGGAATGTCCTCTACCCGGTAATCGTACCCTTGCAGTGCTAATGCCCATCGCATAACCCGATCATTATGGAACTTAGCTTGATTTAAGTAGCTTAGGGGTTTATGATCCGTCTGCAGGATAAAGGTTTTCCCCACCAAGTACAAACGGAATTTGGTTATCCCCCATACGATCGCTAAACACTCCTTCTCCAGGGTGGAGTAATTCTGTTCGGCGTAGGTTAGCTTCTTGCTGCCGTATGCCACAGGGTGGTATTTACCCTCGTGCTGTTGCATAAGGGCAGCTCCCAAGCCGCGATTTGACGCGTCAGTCTTTAGCACAAACGTTTTTGTATAGTCCGGAACCCGCAATATCGGTCTTCTAAGCAGGCTCCTCTGCAGATTGACGAACGCCTTCTCCTGCGGATCTCCCCACTGAACGCGAGTCGGCTGTCCCTTCTTCGTCAGGTCACTCAACGGCGCGGAAATTGCCGCGAAAGATGGTATGTGGTCGCGGTAGTAATTAGCTAGGCCTAGAAACGATCTTACTTCCTTCTTCGTGGTTGGTCTTCTGGCGTGACGAATCTTCTCCAAGTTCTCGTCGTTGACAGTGATCCACTCACCCCCAACCAGATGCCCTAAAAAGTCCACCGACTTGGTCCCGAACAGGCACTTGGTAGGGCGTGCCGCCAAGTTCGCTCGCTGAAGACGGCCCAGCAGCTCCTCCAGTGCCCGTAGATGTGACTCCCAATCTTCGGTGTAAATGATCAGATCATCGATGTAGCTGCTGACGTGATCCATCCCTGATAGAAGTTGTCTCATCCCACGAACAAGCGTTGCACCGGAATTCTTCATGCCAAATGGCATCCTTAGAAACTCGTAGCATCCGTCCGGCGTGACAAAAGCAGTTTTCGGTACATCCTCTTCAGCCACCGGTATCTGCCAGTACCCCTTGCTCAAGTCGATTTTTGAAAAATACCGGCTTCGTCCCAATTGTTGAAACAGGTCTTCGGCAGTGATCATAGGCTCAGGATCGGCGATAGTGAGTTTGTTCAGCTTACGGTAGTCGACGCAAATGCGATTGGATCCGTCCTTCTTCTTGACGATCACCACCGGCGATGCATAAGGCGAGCTCGATTCTCGAATGATACCTAAACTAATCATTTCCCTAATTTCCCCCCTTAGCTCCTCCCGAACAGCGTAAGGTAACGGATATGGCTTGGATCTAATTGGTTCATTTTCAGTGAGCTCAACCCTGTGTTTAATAAGGTCAGTCTTCCCTGGAAGGTCAGTAAAGACATTACTGTACTTCCCCAGGACATTCATGATCTCCCCTTGTTGCGCTTCACCCAAATTCACCCCCAAACAAACATCTTGAAGGCCCTCCTTCTGTTGGAACGACCCCAGATCCATCAATGCCTCTTCATCGATGCTATAGTCTTCTTGCCCCTGAATGCCTTGCACACTGACCCCAACCAAATTTATGCCCTGATCAGCCCCTGTGACCCCCTGGGCACAATCTTCCGATGTCCCTTGAGAGTCATTGTTCTTATCCCTTTCAACATATCGTTTCAACATATTAATGTGATAATTTCTTGTTTTACGGTTAACTTCAACCTGATAATTATCTCCCCCTTGGCACCCCTTGACGGTATATGGCCCCCTCCATTGCATCAACAGTTTGTTATTATCGGTAGGAAGCAATATCAGTACCTTGTCTCCAACACGGAAAACTCGCTTCTTAGCCTTGCGATCGTACAACCTCTTGTTTCTGACCTGGTTTTTCCTCAACTCCTCTTGAGCCATCTTCATCGTCGTATCCAGCCTTTCCCGCAGTTCCAAAACGTACTGGTAACTGGTCGTGACCTCCGGAACGTCCACCTCCTCCGTCCAAAGCTCCTTCAAAATTTGAATCGGACCCCTCACCGTCCTTCCATACAGCAATTCGAAGGGCGAAAACCCAGTAGACTCCTGGGGCGCTTCTCTGTACGCGAATAAAAGCGGATTAATAAATCGATGCCACTGGCGTGGCTGGTCACTACACAGCCGCCTCAACATCCTTTTTAACGTCCCATTAAATTTCTCCACCAGACCGTTACAAATCGGGTGATATGGAGTGGTAGTTAACCGCTTAATAGATAACAATCTCGTCACCTCTTTCATACACTTGGATACGAATTGCGTGCCGAGGTCACTAAGTACTTCTTCCGGCACACCTACACGACTATACACATCCAGTAAAGCCTCTGCCACACTCTCCGTATCAATATTCTTTAACGGTACTGCTTCTGGATATCGTGTTGCATAGTCAACCAAAGTTAAAATGTACCTGTGCCCCTTGTCACTCGCGGGTGTGATAGGCCCGACTAGATCAATTGCCACCCTCTTAAATGGAAGATCGATCAACGGCATCTCTCCCAACGGAGCACGAGGAACAGCTCCCCTGGCGACTGTTTTCTGGCACACGTCACAAGACCTGCAAAAACTGGTAACATCCCTATGCATACCTGGCCAGTAAAAATTAGTCTGAATTCGGTCCTCCGTCTTCTTTACCCCCAGGTGTCCTCCAAACATCGAATCGTGAGCAACTTCCATCACTCTAGTTCTAAGTAACTTAGGTACCAAAATTTGCTTACCGGTCTCTCCCGGAATATCCTTCCGCTGGCGTACGCGATACAGAATCCCCTTCAGCTTCTTATAGGCAACCACATACTTTCCCCGGTTTACCTCCTCCTTCATATCCTGGAACCTTCTCAGGCTAGGATCATCTTCCTGCCATCTCATCAGATCCTCCTTCGATACCGCCACCTTGCTTGCTACCTCCTGCACGTTCAACGGCTTTGAACCTTCGCTCGCCCGCTCTTGTGCCCTGGTAGCCACCGCAGCCGACGTGCTCCACTTCGGATTTGGGTCGTCTGGCCTCCTCGCTCCCGGTACATTTCCGATGATGAGATCGAACAACGGATCCAGCAAGCATAATGCTTCAACTACTCCAGTATAATACGGGGTATCTATATTAATTCTAGCAATAGGAGCTTTCTTAAGTGTCCTATCCACCATCATCATGTGTCCCGTTTCCCCAGTCAAATAGGCTTCGTCCACCAAACTCCTTCTAACAATTACACCACTGCAACCGGTATCCCTTAAAACCTTCACAGTCCTATCCCCTACCCTTCCAGGTAACACAAGCAAATTATCCTTTACCTCGGTCTCCATGCACGCTCCATTCAGTACCTTAATCTTCTCCCCAGTTTTCAGTTCCAGCCATTCTTCTCCGATTGCCGGCTTGTCTTCTTTTATTTTCTTCGGTACTTGCATCACGCAAGCGACTCGGTGAGGCTGGTTCGACGGCCTACCACCACTTCCAGCTCTCAATCGAGGTGCGGGCTGAGGACGCTGAGATGACCGACAATCCCTCGCTTCGTGGCCTATAGCTCCACACCTGAAACAATGAAAATTCCTCCCTCGGCTAGGGGCTTCTCCTCTACGAGCCCTAGCATGCTTAAACGGGCACTCCGCCGCCCGATGACCTCTACCATCGCAATAGTAGCATCGCATCACCTCTTCAAATCTCTCCACGGCCGAATCCCTGCTACCGTGCCCCCCCGCTTCTTGTCTCGCCAAAGCACCTTTGCTCGACAGCTTCTTATTATGAGCCACTAAATATTGCTCGGCTATCCTTGCCAACTCTTCCAAATCTTTCGGACTGCGCTCCATCAGATGTACCGCCACATCTTTTGGGCACGAATTCGTAAACTGCTCGCGCACCATCAATTCCATTACTCCCTCGTACGACTTGTCCACACTAGCCAGCTCCACCCACTTATCAAAATAGTTCGAGATTCTCACTAGAAACTGGCTTGGGGTCTCTTGACCCTCAGGCTTGGCTTCCCTAAATCTCTCTCGATACCCATGCTCTGTGAAATTGTACCGCTTCAGAAGAGCAAGGTGCAAGCGATCATAGTTCAAGGCGTCTTCAGTTGATAGACCCGAGTAAACCTCAAGTGCTCTACCGGAAAGCAGTGGACTTAGACGGGCCGCCCAAGTCTCCTTTTCCCACCCTGCAACAGTCGCATATCTCTCAAACCGCAACAAGTAGCTGTCCAAGTTATCCTTCCCATCCACAAATGAAGGTAACTCTGGGGCCCTGGCACCTGCCGCCATAGGCCTTCTGTCTTCCCGTCTCTCCAAACGTGTCTCCGCCTCAATCCGTTTGGCTTCCAACTCTATTCTTAATTTTTCTAATTCCATCTCTGCCCTTCTTTCCTCAGTTTCGGTTCTGCGAACCCTCTCCCTCTCTTCAGCCTCGCGAAGTCTCTCCCTTTCCCTCTCTTCAGCCTCGCGAAGTCTCTCCCTCTCTTCAGCCTCCCGAAGTCTCTCCCTCTCTTCAGCCTCGCGAAGTCTCTCCCTCTCTTCTGCTTCCCGAAGTCTCTCCCTCTCTTCAGCCTCGCGAAGTCTCTCCCTCTCTTCTGCTTCGCGAAGTCTCTCTCTCTCTTCGCGCATCTCCTTTTCGGTCTCCTTCAATCGGCGCCACTCATCAATTAAAAACTTGCTCCTCTGCTTCTCGTCCAACCCCAATGCTTCTACCTGCTGCCTTAGCTCCTCCAAAGTGATAGACTTGTTCTCAGTAGCCATACTGTTACTCTACCAACCTACAAGATATCCCGGACGAGCCCCCAAGTTGTCGCCGAATACGGTTAGATCACCTGCCCTGTATCCTAGTGACCGGCAGGCGACGATTTGACGACTAGAAGATAGCTCGGTAGAGTTCAACGACTACCTTCTATGCCCTATCCTTCGGCCTAAGGACTTACGCTTATGAAGCTAAGTTGCAGCCCACTCTTCAACACCACAACTTATATTAATGCATAAGCGGTCGCACTCCGACAATCACGGACACCACGCTGTAGCAGCCGATAGTCCCCCTTCCTTCTAATAGTACTTGGCCCTTGCCTTCTAATTCTCCACCCTTCTTCCTTCTTTTCTTTCTTCTCTGTTCTGTCGTCTGTTTGCTTTTATCTCTTTTTCCTTCTCTCTCCTATTAAAATGACCCACCCGTAATATATATGCTTCCCATTCGAACGTAACCGAAACAACATTCCCAAATAATTTAGCCAATCAAAAAAAAAATCTAGAAACTAAAATTAACAAGAAAAGGTTTGAAAACGGGGGAATACCGGAAACTGCTACCCAAAGAACAATCAATAAAAACGCATATAAAATCAATTAAAAAGGCTTGTCTACGGGGGGAGTACAGGAAATAACTACCAATAAAATTGCTTTGAGAATGAAATACATAAGCGACAGTTTGTATACGGAGAAATACCGGAATTAATGACCAAAACAGCAAAACTACGTCGACACGGGATAATGATTGAATATTCAAGAGATTATTATTGTTACAATGCCTTTCTGTCTTTATTTCTTTTGAAGAAATTTTTATGAGGAAAATTAGCCCTCCCTCCGCAAAAATAATTTCTAAACGTGGACTTCAGTGATAAATCAGATCGACATGAAGAAGGTGACAATGGAACACCTCTCTTTCCCCATTACGAATTTAATAAACATAGGGTGCAATATCTAACAATAATGATATTACAGAGTATAATATTTTTAACAGTTCAAATGTTCACTATTCCAGCTGAAAGAAGAATATCATTACTTTTTGAAAATAGTATCCTACGCGCAAGTTACCATCCATGTGATCACCTACGCGCAAGTTACCATCCACGTGATCATCTACGCGCTAGTTACCATCCACGTGATCAGTTGAAGCAAATGAGCACTGCTTGCGGCCCCCCCTTTTTAGCGATGATGTTTACGAAAACTCAAAATACGAAGCCTGCCTCGACTTTTGATAGTGATAAAATGTGAATGTATCACATTACATTATTACATGCAAGAGTATATTTAGGCCCTTACTTGTCCAACTTCTTGTCAGCAAATATCTGCCTTTCAAAATGCCTTAAAATTAGATGACCGTTTCTTTGCTAAAAACGGATAAATTTTTGGCAGTTATGTCTACCAACTTAGGTTGTACCCAATTATGTTTTCAAACATTTTGCGCACACCCTTTCGTTAGGCCTACAATAATGCCTCCAATATGTGCTTCAATTCATCGAACTTTTTTTTGCGGCAAGAGGTCACCGGAACAACATATACGGATCCTAGGAAGTCTTAATACTGCCTTGTAAAGGAGATAGGAAGCGAATGTGGACCAGATATCTTGAAATACATTTTTGTGACTGCTATTTCAAAACAGTTTCCACATGCAACACTAGAATATAAAAAGCTGGATGATTACAGGCAAAATTACTTTGTATAGTGGCTGACAGTGATAGACAACGTCATGAAAGCTGAAAACTAAAAAGTTTTCATAGCGGTAGTTAAGTTTTATTTGACTCTGCTGTAAAGTTTAATTGCTTATTGAAACAATACTGAAACCCTTCATTAAATTTTAATGGCTGCTTTTATGCAAGGCAATAAAAGCAAAATACAAAACCTTTCTTTAATTTATAAGCATTTTTGAGTAATCACTGCTCTTAAAATCTTTATGCAAACTGGATTTTTGTTTGCTAAGCAAAATTTATTTTAAATCGATGTCTTGATCGTACTGAGGAGCGATTAAAATACTATGAAACAAATCTAACAATTTGGATAAGGGAAGAGGAATGCTAACATTGATCAGGAAGGGAGGATCAAAGTGTTAAATGGGGTTTCAATACAAAAAGGTATAGCCTAAAAAAAATTTGGTTTGACTCATAAAATTATTAAATATACGATACCATTTATCGACATAAAACGTGAAGATAAATACCGTATATACCCGTGTATAAGGCGACCCCGTGTATAAATCGATACGCATTTTAAGACAAGAAATTGCATCATTAAAGGTATTACCCGTGTATAAGTCGACTCCGCAATTTGCGAATATTTTGGAATAATCACTAGTAACTTGAAGCACAAATCGGGTAGCTGATTGAACAATTTAACACGTGCATTTTGTTGGACTACTGTTAAGTCAATACTACCGTGTACTGTGTACTTTAACATATTTGTATATTGCATGTATGCCAGTATTAATGATGTATGGTAATAAAGTACCGGTAATAATGGAGTTTTCTTTTCATACCACATACAACTCGACTCAGCAGCAACATGTCCAAAAACATTACCCGTGTATAAGTTGACCCCTGAAATTTTATCTTAAAATCGGGTCCCAGAAACTCGACTTATACACGGGTATATACGGTAATAACATTTCTGTGTGGGTTCATTTGTTTATACGCATTAACTATTGCTCCATTTGATAGTCTTTGGTGAGGCTGGGCCATCATGCACGGCCTCATCACCGGTCTGCCACCCAAGTAAAAATGAAGGTATTCCGCTAAGTGCTTTATTAAAAGGCACCACAAGCAAACTTGCCAGCTTTTTCCCACGCTATCTTTTCGTGCTGAGCGTCACGCAAGGAAGCCGTGAATACCGCTTTATTAAGTATTCGGTTTGCCTCGACAAGGAAATTACGCCTAGGTCTAGGTTACCAACTGCAAACCATTACATCACAGCGCGAGCTCCGGCAGGTGTGAACGAAGGTGATGATGACCACATAGCAATGGGTGCCGTCCCCAAACATTATGATTTGGAGGTGGGTTTACGTCTACACAGGGCCCTAAATTACGTCTCAAATTAAAAAACAGGTCTTGCCTTGTGGTGGTCTTGAGCAAAACGCCCAAGGTAACTTTGTTGATATCGATTCCTACATATGCTGCCCTGGCAATATTAACCGTAATCCTGCAATTGTTTATGAAATCATTTACGCTTGTCTATTACATTTATCAATAATTCTTTGCCATGCATCCGGCAGTTTGTCTCCCCCAAAACGTTAAGTCCTCGATTTTATATTAGTTATTCACTGTTCGAAATCCCTGATGGTTGGCATGGTTGCAAGCTGTCATGATCTGCAAAAAAAGTATATGCAGAATGACTCAGAAGTAACCGAGCAGTCATTCACAACTTTGACTGCCCGGTTACTTCTGACTCACTCTGTACTTTAATGTATCACCTCAAGAATTGTGAATGAATAAGCACTTGTGTAGGATTTATCAGTTAGCTCAAGTAGTTAAAACTGAGGGACTGCATTAGCAACAGTTTTGCAAAAGATTTTTTTACAAAAAGATTATGAAGTTAGCAAAACTGCAGACAGTGACACTGTTTCGACCTATCAGGTCTCTTCAGTGCAGTTGGTGACCGACAAGAAGCTAGAGGCTTTTAACAAAGCATAGCTTAGACCGCCACACTTGCGGGATCTATACTAGATCCACTTGGTGGAAGGTCTGTCAGTACTCTGCAAAGCCGTATCACTCGTGAATGAGTGGCGGTTGTCGCAGGTGCACTAAGTCTAGCAACTGCTGGAACAATAGTGCTGTCACAGCCTAGTGGTCACTAGGTCTCACATGCATAGTAATGCAAGAGGCTAGCGATGCACTTAGCAAAACTGCAGACTATACATGTAAGACCTAGTGACCACTAGGCTGTGACAGCACTATTGTTCCAGCAGTTGCTAGACTTAGTGCACCCGCGACAACCGCCACTCATTCACGAGTGATACGGCTTTGCAGAGTACTGACAGACCTTCCACCAAGTGGATCTAGTATAGATCCCGCAAGTGTGGCGGTCTAAGCTATGCTTTGTTAAAAGCCTCTAGCTTCTTGTCGGTCACCAACTGCACTGAAGAGATCTGATAGGTCGAAACAGTGTCACTGTCTGCAGTTTTGCCAAATGCATCGCTAGCCTCTTGCATTAATAGATTATGAAGTCTTTCACCGCTTTGCAGTTTTTTATCGCCTTCCCTTGCAAACAGGCTTTATAGTCACGATGCATCTTGAGCATTTCGTCAGAAGCATAAAGGTTGCGGCAGCGTCGGTGGGGTTGGTCACTTCACACTTAAGTTTTTTCTACAATCTAGATGCTACCTCTTCTGTTTCGCAACTTCCGCGTTCTGGCTGATGGTAATTCATGGCAGACTTGACAACGACATCTTGAAATCACTTCAGCTTGCTACTTTTTGATTTTGCCTTTGTACTGTGGTGGTACATTTTCAGTTATATGAATATCTTGTCTGATAAGTTGTTTTAGATCACAGTAAAAATTCTGTTTTGATCCATTGTTTTTGGCTGATCATTTTGCGCGTATTGTTTCGAACTTCCTGTACGAGTAAAATCTTGGTGTGTGAGTGTGCTAGTGATTTGCATTACTTCTACTTTACATACGCTAATGCTTGGCCGGGTGAAAATAGTTAACGCTGTTCACCAGGCATATTATAGAAAGGGAATTAAACCTAAGCAGATTGTCATTGTTTACAATGTCACCAATGTTATTGGTGAAAACTAACTGTGGTTTAAAACTGTCTTATCTTGTGAAAGCAAATATAGTTTGGTATTACATTTATATTACCAATGTTGTACCCATGTTGTTATACCAATGTTGGTAGCACAGTGTGCTGTTTTTCAGCTGCTGAATTGAACGCATTTTATGAGTGTCTCATACTGTGAAAGCTTTTCTAGTCTGATATTACAATTTTTTGTTCAACCTATATGCCACTGAGTTTGTAAAGTTATTAAAAAAAAGTCTATTGAGCAATCCGGGCCAAACACCGACATATCGCCATTCAGTATCTTTTGTTTCATGTAGATGCGTTATCAGCAATGGTGTATTTAGGGGATGAATAAAGGGCAATATCTTCCTTAACGGTATGACAGTGGCAAAAGTTTTTTAAAGAAAAAATTCATGATCTCTGTTTCGATACCAAAGTAGGCAAAATTATCGCTTTGAAAAAGTTCTCAAAACAAAACGTTTTCACGTCTGTTTGGAAACCAAACTGGGCAAAATTAAGCTGATTTCCAATCAAATATAGGTGTTTAAAAAGTTCTTTCTAAATCGTCACTGTTTCTAAATCGTCATAGCTGTAGGGTCTTAGAAAACTTTAATCCGGCAATGACGGGCACGGATTACGATCCTGCAAATTGCACTAACCATAAACAGATCGTTAATCAAATTCGTAATCTACGAGTGAGTTGAAGTCGTAATCTACGAGTGTGGGTACACGTGAGAAGGTAGTATAATTATGCAAATTACTGTAGTATCTCGCAGCAGATAAAGCAGCGAGTTGCTACATGGATTTTTTTGGGAGAGATAGGCAATTAAACATTCTATTTCTTTAATTGTGCCTTTCTTCTTTTTGAACAGCTAAAGCAATGAAACGTCAGCAGTGTTTTATTTAAAGACACCCAAGGACATTGCTCGCTCGAAAACGTGAGATGACTGAGGCCTATGGATTCTCATAGACATTCAATGACTTTGGCTTCACTCAAAGACTTTGATTTGATAACTTTTAACATTTTTTAATCATCAACAAACTTTGGGTCATCTCTTTTTAATAGAATTACAGATCTTAATTTTTTGGCCCCTCTCCATTTCGTATTTGGGCTTTGTGCCTCTCGACGTTATCAGTTTTGTCGATGGTGTTGGCCCTATGGTGAACTTATCATAATTTTTCTGAAAATCATAATTACCTTAACTCATTGTGTTATACGAAGCTTCAACATTTCAAAACTGATCAAAGACTTTTATAGATTCTTTTATGGTGGATAGCTGGCTGTCTTCACTTTCCATATTGTCGATCGAAAGTTTATGTGTATAGTCTCCAGAGATCGATCTTGTCATTAAAGTCATTGCGAACAAAAAGTCCTTTCTTGAGCTTTTGATGGCCACAGTAAAGTGGATTTTTCCAATATTTTCCGCAGGTAGTGTAGTGGTTATTGGTCCTCCACTTTGCAATCGGTCGGCTGGTGAGTTCTATTCATTTGTTGAATTACATTAAATTGTTTAAAAAGAGGTTATTTACAGATCTCCTGCTGGGCGTCTTGCCGGAGAAGAAAGTGGGGGGTAAAACATAATACTAAGTTTACTCAGCGACCACAAAAACTGTCATGGGGCTAAAAAACCTTTGCTGTGAAAAACCACTCAAAACAGTTTATGGCATTTTATTGAATAAAAATATTTTTGATTTGTGTGACTGAACTGAACTCGCGCCTTTAGTTCTCTCACGCCTTTTATTTCTTTCGTTATTTGGTATTTGCTACTTGAGGTTGAAATGCTACTCTCTTGCGTTTTGCCTAAAACCGGGCGAGATTTGCATTTGATTAGCTGGCCTCTTTCTCCAAACGCTAGATAAGTAACGTTCTTTCATTTTGAAGCAGTTGCTTATTTTTTGTTGCAGTACGAAGGTTCATTTTGTTACTGCATCTAATTTAACTTTTCGAAAGAAGCCCTCAGTGAAATTTTGCTCTTTTTTTATTTGATATTGGAATTTATTTTAACTGAGTTTTGCATTTCATTTCTTTTAACTGAGTTGACCATAATAAAGGAAGTTTTTTACTTGGTTGTTGTGGTTAAGAAGGAGCGAAGGCCCAGGAGTTTCTCCCGGGTACATGTGGACCAATTTTCGTTGGCTGAAGATTTGTAACAATTGTATTTGCTTTGCAACAGCGGTTCCTAACACCGGGTGCACAACCCACTTAGATTTCCATAAGGTGCTTTAAAATTTTGATAAAGCTTAGGACAATCGACTTGATGGATTGTTTAATCTTGGATGTAATTTGGAGATGGTTCACGTAGCCAAACTGTGAGCTGCGAGCGCATGCGGGATCACCAGTGTTTGAAAAAAACTTGTTCTCCAAAAAAAGATCTTACCATCTTTTTAATAAAAAAAGATTTGTAATTTCAAGGCCTTCAAAAGAATCGTTAAAACATTCGACTTCAATGGGGTCCGCAGGACTGAAAATTTTTTCAAAGCGATCTGTGATTGCAAAAAGGTTCGGAAATACTACCTTACAGCATTCGCATTATTTTCGCAGTTGTGTTGCTATGAGCAGTGGCTCTCACAATTTCTTAAAGAGTTTCCGCAATTTTTTTGTTTGCATAGAGTAGGCCGCAAAAAGAAATTTGAAGCAATTTTGAGGGAATAAGCACAGTTGGGCTACTACGGCATTGGGTAATAATGCTCATCAAAAGTTATAAATCGCACACTAATACAGTGGCATCAATAAACTGATCAAGAGTTTTACCCATTTGTGCGTTTGCAAGATTAATGAAACAACTATTTGGAAACATAATAGCACAATAATGGCAAAAACAACTCTTACATGCGTCAACAAGTTGTTTCTACTGCACCAGGATCAGATGTCTGGACGGTGGGCACACCTCAAACAGCTACTTGATTGTTTCATCATTTAAAACTGACAAAGCAGTCATCCCTAGCAATAAAACGAATGGTGCAAAAAGAAGGTGTGAAGAGCAAGTTGGTGCTTTGTCAGTGTCTTTTTAACAACCAATCCCAGAGAAATGTAGTAATTAGTCTCCGCCTTGATGTCGAAACAATTCATGTTATTACCAAAGAAAAAACTGCTTTGAGTGCAAGAATGAGTGCAAATAAAACACAACTTTGTTGTTGTGCAGCTTCATTTTGCAGATTTCATCCATCGTGTGTCGTGAATAGGTGTTTGATTAAATACGTCGGCATGCGTTGAGTAAACAACTTTGCTCATAATATTGGCAACATTGGTTCAGCGAGGCCAAGGTTTATCACAAAATCTAGCGATCCTTAAGGACATGGTCACACGCCATCGCAAGATTATACTTTTCAACAATTTCGCCAATTTTTTTCAGAAAAGCAAGAAATATGATACCTTGTACAGGTTCATTTTTTTATCACTTACAGTCGAATACGCTTCATCCGGCTACTTGGTCACGGCCGATTTTGTCCGAGTTTACGGGAGACATGAGTGAAAGGGCTAATGCTTCTATCTTTGCTATTATGCAGTAGAAGGGTAGTAGGTAGACAACGAAAGCATCCAGAAAAGCAACCCTTGGACCTGGCAAAGGATTATTTGAGTTACAATAAACGCATCTCAAATAAACGAACAAAAGAACAAGCGGTATCACTTAAGATTCCTGCGTTTAGACTAAAGCTATTTGGTCTTTACTATATATCCAACTTCTGGACAGTGACCTTTGCTAGAAAGGTTAAAGAAATCGCGCAACGGAGTTGGAACGTTGGTATTTGCTTCATCAGTGGCCGCTAAAATGTCCACGCGTTGTCATTTTTTATTCGATTATTTAAATTAAACAGAGTTTTGTCCAAACAAACCAGAAAATAGTGTGTGATGGTTACTTTGTTTTCTTCTTGGGACTTTCGTTTAGATGACCGTATTATACGACGGGTGGCTGTCGGATAAAACGTCGTAGACTGCAGCGCAAACAATACAAAAATTCTCATACGATAATAATAGATTTTTCTTATCTCACTCCAGGCAGAAAATACATTGACTATTTTGTAGGTATCAAATCAATTCGATTGCTTCTACTTTTTCTATGTAAACACTTGTTTAATAGAGCTTCGCAAGTACAGAAGCTATTTTCGATGCTTCTAATCAGTGATAGTATTAAAGAAAAATGCTTCGGAATAAACGCGTTTTTGCATTTCAAAAACTCAAACTTAAGCAACATATGAAATGTAATTATATTACGCAAAATAATATAACTTAAAGTTCTGCGTGGTCAAGGCAAGCAACTGCCGCAGTTTTCATGTAGTCTATTTCTGAATCTATTTGATCAGTTTTTTTAAATGCCCAGTAGTTTTCATTATTTAATTATCACAAACTAACTTTTGAGGGTCAACCTAGATAAACAAGGAATTTATAATTGTGTCAAAAATACAATTTTCCGTTGGCATCGCTAATGAATTTAACTGAAAGTCAAGTAAAAAAGTGAAGTTGAAACCTTTTAAGTGCACTTGGCATATGTGTGGACGCTTGTTAACAACGACGCTTTCGTTTCGAGAGTCGTGACATCACTTGAATGTGGCCGATTAAGTGAAAATGAACAAATGAAATTTGAAACACAGTCCCTGTGAGAGTAAACCTCTGTTCTTCGAGCTGCCTTTTGTACGCGTGGGTTTTAAATATCCAATTATGGTGTAGTGCCCTTCATACCTATTATTACCTGTCATTGAAAGAGCAATGTTGAAAACAGTAAGCTTAGAATAAAATTGTTGTAGTGACGTTTTTCGATGCAATTCCTTCCTTGTGATTACATTTTCGGATTAAATTGATGATATTCGCTATAAATGATCACAAGTCGAGTTAGGATTGTCGGTCAGCAATAAAGAGTGGTCGCAATCATGCAAGTGCAGTTCATCATTCATGACTGACACTGAATACCATATTTGATTTTAAACTACAAAACTTATGTTTAATATCAGAAAATTTTTTAAACACGCATAGCAAAATAAAAATTTAAAAAGGCGTTTTCGTGTTTATTGTCTTACTAGTTCATATGAAGAAAGCTATTCTAGCTACGCAGATAAAACAAACGTAGCCGCGAAGCGCCAGTGCAAGAAAGAAGAAGACGTTCAGGTTCTAGTGCTGTACTGTAAATTTTGATCTACAGCATTCTAATAATCTTCATGACACAGACGTACTGATTTCTAACGCGTTTTGTGCATTTGCATAAGTACAGTTGTTGAATTATGTATTGGTGAGCATTTAAGGACATACTTGGCTGCTAGTCGCTCACCATGGCAGCTACAGACATCGTTGGTACTTGGGTAAGATTTGTTCAGTGAATTTATATATAGTGACAATATTTGTGTTGCACAAGCGCTACCGTATATAGTCGCGTATAGGTCGCACTTTCGTTGGGAATTTTTTTTTCTTTTTTGGGGGTGCGACCTATGCGCTGAACATCACTGGAAATTTTTTTTCTGTTCACGCTAGAGTATCCATTATTATCATTAAATATTATTAAATTTACCTTTTATATCATGATTTTGTGTGTTTAGGCTAGAAAAGTATAACAATTTTTATTTGCAAGTATTATCGACATTTAAGGATATTGCAGGCACTAAAAATACACCGTAATGATAACTTTGTAGCATTTGTGTGCTACCAAGTATTGGCGAGTAGTTAATAACATGTGAACATCAAATAACTTTTATTGCATGATCCTACTTCGCGATTGATCTAAAAAACAATTTCTAGCCTAGTCAACCACCCTAGTTTGGCTACCAATGATTTCCAGAATCGCAAAAAAGTTTGGTGAACAAAAGTCTTCGTAAAGTGAGGGCAGGTGATGATGGCCGTTAATAGGTTCGTACATAAAAAATTTGACCGTTTACCCAGTATTCTAGTGCAACCTATTTCACGGGTCATCCATAAAATCCCTATTTTAAAGCCCTACATTGGAGGTGCGACTTTTTCGTGGAGCGACCAATGTGCGGGTATATACAGTACGTCACCGAGTTTTTCGCATGGCTCTGCTGATAGAATTGACAAAAAACATCGTCGCTAGGAGGCGGTCCTTTGTAGGCGAGACTTTACCAGACTCGTACTTTCAAACAAAGATTACCACCTTCAACCTTTTTTCGTGTAAGTGGTTAACAGATTTTTAGGTTGGATGACAATTTTTGGATCCCGGGCTCTAGCGCTTAACAGTCGACAACAGGAGCTGGTACAAGTTCATGTGAACTTGGAAAAATCAATGTACTCTCATATTATTTTCTTATCCGTGAATCGCCAATGGATGTAGCCCAATAGGTATCTCTTATCAACAAGCATAAAGCGTGGCCTGGGAATCACAGAATCGGTCATAAGCAATACTCGCAAGCTTAGCATATGCCCTGTTAAGACAACGATTGATTACATTAGATGCGACGCTTATTGCATTTCCACATTCACGAATGTGGTACCGTAAATACCACAGAAAAATAGTTACTAATTTGTTGGATATGGTCTGTCTGCTACAAATTTGTAAACAATAGAGGCTGTCATTAAAATTTATCGATTTTAATTTCAAATATTTTTGGTATTTTATTTGATTACGCTGCAATCATATAGTGTGTCAAAAATGGTATTGTGTTTCAAAGGACAATACCATAAGTGACCCATAAACAATCTTTTGTTCATATTTCTTTAAAGTTCTTTGTACACCCACCAATATACACATGCTGAATTAATTAGCAAGAAACTGGGAAATTATACAGAAAATAGCAAGTACAATCATCGGGAAAGTAGATTACTACAACCAAAAGCAAAACAATATTGCATTGAAGTTTTTTTAATCGTTGTTATCTGACAGACACACTAACGTTGGACGCCAGATCTAACAGCTGATTTGGGTAGGGTCTGTAATCTTGTAACTGCTCTGAGAGATTACCTTTCATATTTTAGTTTCCAAGTGGCTATTACGGCCACTTTCGAAGCCGCACTCGAAACGACATCTTGCAAGAATACCGACATGAAGCGACACCACTCCCTCCAAATCAGTTCATCAGATGGGTCAGGGTAGGTTGAACTATAATTTGATTTAAGATCAACTTGTTTAGTTTTCTACTACACTCGCGCTGGTCAAAAACTAAACCTGCTTTCATTCTGGCATTCGCCACAATTCACTCAGCTTCCTAAAATGGTTTTCCCGAAACAGTATCTCAGATGAAGACGTTTATCTGACAATTTTTCTCGATCAATAGGCGAGTGCTTTCACAATTCTGGCAAGTAAGTTTTAAGATTCCTCGCCTTGCTTATTTCTGCTTTTGTGTAATATTTTATTTACGTTTGCGATTTGCTGGTAAAGCACAATACCACTAAAAACTTGCCGCTATCAGTCCAATAAAAATATGTCAACTAAACTTTTATTAAAACTTTAAGATTTAAAATTTGCCACCCACTGGCCGCCAACGTCTAGGTTTAGAAATAGATTTTGGAGGAGTTAGGAGAATGATAAAAGGTGAGTTGATGGAAGCCTTTGAAAACGTATAATTCGGCCCATTTCAGGAAAATTTTGAAATCTAGATGCTATCTTACCATTACCTAATAACTGTAGTTCAAATTTAGAAAATGTTGATTAAGAAGTTATGACCTATTATAAGCAAACAATATAGACAATCTATTAAGATAAATTGAGGCCAAATATCACTCCACATATCATAATTAATTGCTCTAAGTCAGGGTGATCCAAGATTGCAAGTATAAAAGGCCACATTTAGGTTTGAGACAAACTTTGCAAGCCGCAGTTGGAGAAACGTTATAGTGATCAAAAAGCTGATTTCGCTATTCTAATTAATTTAATATTTTGCTACACCACCAACGTATTCGTTGATGCTTTCTGATTGTTTGCTACTCAAAAAATGGTTTTCAGCTAAGTGATTCATCAACTAATTAGCGAAACCTTTCATTAGCTTTTGTTTTCGTTATCATCTCAGGGTTTGCGTTAATTTTGGTCGTCCACTGTGTGCAGTAAGCAGCATTTAACGTTTAAGTGTCCATTCTGATATGTGCGTCGATTTCAAATCGCTCCAACAATGAGAAAGTCTTTTCGCAACTGTATGTTTTTCTGAACACGGCGCACACTTTCGAGGAAAATCACTTAGAGCAGCAGTTCTTAAAGTTTTTAAGCTCAATACTCCGAATCCAGATTCACGTAAAGTTTTACTCCCCATACTTTTCAGCTGCTATGTAAACTAATACATTTCGTATATTGTAATAAAATACTCAATACCCCCAAAATCTAATATTAATACTCCCTGGGAGTATTGAGGCAAACTTTGAGAACTCCTGACTGCCAGCGCTTGGTTGAAACCGCATGCGGCTCACGTGCCAGCGCTTGGTTAAAACCGCATGCGGCTCACGTGCCAGGGTTTGGACCACCCTGTTTTAAGTTATGATTACATTTTACATTTTCATAAAATTTTTTTTCAGAAATCACCAGACACCCATCGATTTTCGAAACATGACAACAGGCATTCGTTTCCAACAGATGCCAGTTATTTCGACACAGTATGTGGTCTTTTATAGTTAAAAATTAAGCGGCTGTAAAAGTACATTATAAATATTTTGACGTCTTAAAATTTTTGTTTCAAATAAAACTTTACAATCTGATTGTAAAAAAAGGCTATGAAAGCAGAGCTTTTTGTTGCTAGTTTATTTCCGTAAACTTCCATTAGTGTTAAATCGATAAAATTTTACTATGCAAGCAATAAGATAGGTTACAATCCAATAAATTTGATTTAACAATCTAGGGCATGGGTAGGAGGAAGGCAAACGCATCATTCACCGCATTCAAACCCGAATTCATAGCTTGGATACCTCACAAAGAGGACATCGCCCGACAAGGATCAGCTGTGTCGTTGTATCGGTAAGAATGCGAGTTTAAAAAGCTTTTCTGCAATTATTCATATCACGTGAATGTACTTCGATTGTTCGTGGTTGGAGCGTTGTCTGCCAATGTGGTAGGTTTCTGGTTTAAACCTCCACAGAGTCATTCCGAAAATTTCTAAAAACTAGTGTTCACAACTTTCCTAATCGGAGGTCAGCACGAAAAGTTTTCTTTGAACCTCCGGACGTGTCGTTCAAATCTTATGTAAATTAGCAAATTAATCATGAGCTCAAACACACAAGAATGAATAAAAAGCACATGTTCCATCTTTCAATCTGTTTTGGTGAAAATCAAATTTCTTCAAACCGTCTAACTATTGTATGTTTTCCTCTTAATTTCAATGGGTTCGCAAAAAATATGTGCTGCTGGGGTGGTCGGCAGACGGTCATCAACGATCCCCTCCCCTTTCTTGAGCCTATGATCGGCCTGACTAAAGTCGGGTAAAAAAAATCTTGTTAAATAATTGCAGTGAAAACATTGATAAGGCACAAAAGAATTTATTGGTCTTGATACAAAAAGTTTACATGCAAACCTGATTGGGTGGATACGTGATTTTCAAATTAACATTGGCTTTGTTACCAACCGAATCTTGCGCGATTTTTGCGCCGGTTTACTATTAATATCATTTTCTTTGTTTAAGCAAGAATTTGGTATCAGTACTCTCCAGACAAAGGATTTTTACTTGAATTATCCTGCGAAGATGTCACTAGCTAGGTTATTATAAGGTCAATCAATATTTCTGAGTAGGCTATCGTTGCTTAGGCTGAAGTAAGAATTTTGAAAACAATCGCCTATTGGACACAAAGCACATACTTTTGCAAGTCATTGCAACAGATATGAGATTCTATACCAATAACAAGCTTGATAGAAACGGTTCAGTTATTTTCAAACCTGATATCAATCACAATCTCTTCAGTTTTTCCTTGTAAAACACGTTTGTGTAAGGTTTAAACCAGCGGTTTCCAAATTTTATGTTACCACGCCTCCCTTAAAAATATTCAGTCATATGATGTCTCCCCTATTTCATAAAACAATACAAAATTAACGTAAAACCTTCATAACCGGTGACACTTTCGCATACTTAACTATTTTTAAATGACTGTGGCTAATATTCGCGCCTTCCCTTTGACTAGTCCGCACCTCCCAGTTTGGAAAGCGCTGGTTCAAACGTTGGCTGCAAAGCGACATCTAGCATTTAGCTTTCTGAGCATTTTGACAGGGAAAAAGTCGCAAAAGTGTGACAAAGAGCCAGCGCCCAACAGTATTAAAGCTTTAAAGTTTTAACTGGTAATCGCCTATTAAGTTTTGCTGCAGAGAGTAGTGAGATCCATCTATGGATATCTTTTGCATAACACTGTGACAGGTCAGCTTAATGTATCCTTTTTGTAGATTGGATTTTCGACCGGGCGGGGAAGCTTCTCAAGAAATGTTGCCTCAAAGGCTTTCTCCTCGAATTCGCCGCAGAATGGCGGAAATGGAATCAACGGATGCTAAGCTAAAGTGGGTTACAGATTATAAAAAACACTTCTGCCACGGTCAACCAAACCCTCTGATAAAAACAGATATTGGCACTGGCAAGAAACAAAGTGAAGTTGAAGTGGCCCGATCGCATCAATATGTGAACAAAACAGGAAAACTCACCAAAGTTGTTCCCCCATATCTGTCGCACTTAAAGCGCAGAACAAAATCAGCGCCTCCGATCCGGTATAGTGTTGGGGATTGCCTTGTATGGAATTCGACTCCAGTTTCTGCTCCATCACACAGAAACTCGCCAGTCCACCAAATCGAGAAGCAGTTTCAGTCCGAACTAACACCGAGACCGCCAACAAGCAAACGCCTTCCTGAATCTCACTCCACTCCAAGATTAAATGGATATAAATCCCCAACTAAAACGGAACAAAAAAGCATGACCCCCGCTGCTACCGCTATCAGCTCTTTTACACCCATCAAGGACGAACGTTTTGATTTTGATGCAAACAAATCTTCTTCATCTCCTGATTATACAACACCCACAGTTGTGGTTGATTGATTTGAGATTTATACTTCTACTTCATTACTTCACCTTTTTGAAATTGCACGTTTTGTGTTTTAGAGTTTTGGGAGCAGATGGATTTTTGCCCCACTGCCATTGTCCAATTCATCAAATGTCTAAGATTTTATTTTTCTTTACATTTTTACACAACCTAAAATATACAGCTTTGTTGCTTTTACCGAGAATTTACCTATTTATTTGACTATTCAAAAGTTTATATCAGTTTACACCATACAACTGACATTATAAAACGCTTTAGTAAAAGCTGTGCAGCTAAATAATATTTATTTGACCATTTATTAGCTCTCTTACATAAATTACACTGCTTTATACCTTTTATGTGCTTATTTTTCGATTAAAAATTGTTGTGGTTGCACCACAAAAATACTCACGTGGTCATTCAATCAAGCGGTCAACTTTGCAGAAATAATCTGAAACATTCCAATGCCTGATGTAAAAAGTTGACGTTTCTTAAACAATTTATAAAATCTGGAGAGTAAAGAATTAAAGAAAAATAGATTATCCATCTGCATGATAAAAAATCAACATTGTTAAAAATGTAATCGTAGAATCATTTGTTTAGTTATTGACGACAAACAAGGTAATGTCTTACTTTATAGTAAAACCATACAATGATAGGTTGGTAAACTGACGTAAACAATTAAAATCGTCGTAATCGCATCAAATAAAAAATCTTCTTACCATCTTACAACCAATCAGAAACCGGCTGAACAATTACGTAGCAGCTGGGCAACCAAGGCTGATAGGCTGCATTAAATTCTTAGTTCTGCTGAGTTAGCAGAACAAAAGAAAGTTTGTAGATATCAAAGTAATGGTTTGGAGCAGTGAAGACAAAAATTGTTTTTTTCTTTTTATCACATCACGAGTGGTTGGTGGTTAGAACCAAACCGGCGCGATGGTGTGGTGGTCATAAAGCATCCGCTTTGCAGTCGATAGACATGGGTCCACATTTTTGTCGAGTTACGCAAAAGACTTTCGTCATCGAATCAAACAAAAATGTAATTCACAGCATCCCTGCTTGGCGCTCAGCGTGGAAAGGATGAAAGGAGAAAAAGCCACAAGCGTGGTTGTTTCATCCTTGGGAAAGACGCTAAACGGAATTCCTCCACTTTTCTGTGACAGACAGGTGGCGCGGCAGAGCAGTCTATCCGTTGCATTGGCCCAGTCTGACTAAATTCATATAAATAGAGCTTGAGTTGATACGCATGAATGAACTATATGACGTCATGAGGTAAAACGATCTGAACTACATCATATAATAAGATAAGCCAAGCAATTTATTCTCGTGTTTTCGTGTAGTGAAAAAAGGTAAACACTTTCATCATCAGAAGTATAAATACAACAAGCAGCATATTTAAATGCAGAGTAGAAAGAGACGCTAACAGATTGCTAGTTTCGGTTACCAAAATCCATTTTCAAGAACAGAAATTTTAAATTAATGCAATTGCTTTGAAGTATCGACTGGATGATTCAATTGCAGTAACGCAAGCCATTAATTCATTAGTTGCTTGAAGATAGAAACAGGGCAATCGAAATATTCATTTAACATCGTATAACTAAAAATTCTGACCTTTAATCGAAAGCAGAAAATCGGATCTTATGGTTGCAGATTTAATCATATTGGATCCGTATTTCTCATCCGGCGGACCGTGACCAACTGGTGGTCCGCAAAGCTGTTTCAGGTGGGCCACCGCGCATTGTAAAATTGATTTTATTGGTTAATCAAAAAAGGGGTCAACAACAAGAGTAGACATATTTTACATAATCACGGGCCAAAAGTAAACTCTGCAAGGTCTCGGGGGCTGAAATAATTTTCTCCTAACGGATTTTTATAGTCTAATGCAGTGGTTCTCAACCTATAGGTCGTGACGCAAAGTTGGGTCGCCTGATTATTCCTTTGGGTCGCTTGTTTTTTGTAAACATCAACAAAGAGTGAAACTTGTAAAAAGCAGTGATAAATAAAAACGCAACGTCGCTACATAGTAGTCAACCCTTGTTGCATTTTTGTGAACTACAAACTCCCACAGTGAAAGGTTTGAGCTCCTGGAGACCGCAAAGTCGTGAAACGCTTGGAACTAGTAAACGCTGTACTGCAGCATTTTGTTTGCAAAGAACTCCCGCAGTAAAGAAGCTTTGTGCACATGAAGACTGCAAAGCAAGACAGACTAGGCCAGGGCAAAAACACACTATTGAAAGCTAGTACCTTGGGTTTAGTTTCAGAAAATTTTATGTTTGTGAGCATGAATAATCTTTGTCATGCAATACCTTTTGACCGTTTTTTGTTTGTAGGCCTATTCCGTTTCGTAGAGTAAAGCCTTTTCATAATATTATGTGATAGCCTTAATTGTGATAATATAACTAGGATTAAATATAGCAGGCATTTCTCGTATGTCGAGTGTAACGATATTTCAATCAGATCACTTCGTTCTTTCGACAATATTCTATTTAAATTTAACGTTTCGCTCCCCTTAGTTACCGGGGAGCTTCTTCAGAACACGGTAGATGTTAATAATGATTATTATGTTGTAGCACTGGATTATATAGATTATATTATATTATTAGTCACATTATTAACATCTACCGTGTTCTGAAGAAGCTCCCCGGTAACTAAGGGGAGCGAAACGTTAAATTTAAATAGAAAATTGTCGAAAGAACGAAGTGATCTGATTGAAATATAACTAGGATTGCTATGTTAGAGTGACGTATCAAGATGAATTAATTAGTCTCTGCTTGTTTATTAGTCTTTCCAAAAACAGAAGAACGCCATTAATTCTTAAAACCTTTTTGTCGCTTAATTTTAAACTTAAAAATAGTGACAAAACGGTAGTATGATGAAGCTTTTTTAAAACTAGTTTTTACGGAATTGGATGGTAAACCAAAATGCGTATTATGTCTGAAAGTTCTCTCCGCAGAATCAACGAAGAAAATTAAAACAAATTAAAACGCCATTTAGAGACAAATCATCCAAATTGTTTAGACAAGCCTGCCGAACTTTTTGAGCGCAAGTTAAATTCGATTCAAGGACAGAGAAATGTTATGACAAAATTCACAACAGAAAATAAATTAGCTGTCAACTCTTTGTACTTCGCTTCCCACCAAATTGCAAAGCAGAAAAAAGCTCATACAATTGGTGAGAATTTGTTTTTGCCGGTTATGAAAGAAGTTGCAAAAATAATGATTGGAAAGAAAGAAAGAAAAAAACTGAATGCAGTATCATTGTCAAACAACACAGTCAAAAGGCGCATGGTAGACATGTCTGATAATGTTTATGAACAGATTTTCACTCATGTGAAAGAATCTCCATTTTATTCCATTCAATTACATGAATGCACAGATGTTACAGGTCTGCTCCAGCTTTCAATCTTTATTCGCTACATCAACAATGCTGCTGTATCAGAAAATCTGTTATTTTGCGAAGCATTGAAGTTGCACACAAAGTGTGAGGATATTTTTCAATGCTGAATGATTTCTTCACACAATACTTCATTCCTTTTGAGAAATGTGCTGCAATTTGCACTGATAGTGCAGCAGCATGTACTGGCTTCAAGTCTGGAGTTGTAAAACGAAATAAAGACAAAGCGCCAAATGATGAATGGACATATTGCTTTCCCTATAGAGAGGTTCTTGCGCAAAAAAATTGTTGCAAGAACTGCACAAAGTATTAAATTCTGTCGTAAAATACGTGAAATTGATTAAAGCAAGGCCATTAAATCAGCGTATATTTTCATGTCTGTGCGCCGACATGCTGATCATCAAGCATTGCTTTTGCATTCAGAAGTACGGTTACAATCATGGTGTCGTGTGCTGAAGCGCGTATTTGTGATCTGCGAGGTGAAATTGTTATCTTTCTGAGGCAACAGAATTTTATGGCATCAGCCGAAAAATTTAGTCAAGAAGATATCAATGCAAAGATTGCTTATCTTGGCGATATATTTGACCCTCTGAACTGTCTTGAATTTATCTATGCAAGTTGCTGGTTATACAGTGATTGATCATGCTGCCAAAGTTGCTGCTTACTACAGAAAGCTCATTCTCTGGAAAAGCTACGTGGCTCAAGATGAGTAAGAAATGTTCCCTGAACTAACAAAGTATATTTGTGGCAAAGAAGTTGATATTAAGCAAACCATCATTGGACACCTGGAACACCTTGCCTAAAAGCTTGTAGACAATAATGAGACGCTTTGTCGTCTACTAATGAAATGATTGGATAATTGATCCATTTTCTGGCACAGATTTACCTCAACTATTTCTCCTTGTTGCTGAAAAATTTGTGAAAATAACGGCAGAACCAACAAATCGTATTTCTTTGGCGTCCTTCAAAGAAAAATCACTTAAAAGATTCCGCAAATATCCAGTTCTGCGCTTCCATGTACAAAATGGGTCCGACAGTTTCAAAGTTTGTAATAAAACAACTGACTCCATTTACTACAACTTGGCTTTGTGAGGCTGGATTTAGTGCTATGTGTGTATTGAAAACCAAGCATCGAAATCGGTTGGATGTTGAAGCTGACTTGCGGTTGTGCTTAAGTAAAGTATCGCCACGATTTCAAAGCTCACTGAAGGGAAGGAAGCTCAGCTTTCTCATTAGTGCGATTATCAAATAATTTCATAAATAGATGTTTAGCGAAAAGGACTTTTTGCGTTATTTTCAATACAGTTCTGTCATCACAAAAAAATTTCCCTGCATAGCTTTTAATTTAACTATGTATCAGGAGATCCTTGGATCGCAAGATTTTACAAATTTGATATTTTCAACAAACTTGGGTCGCTTTGAAAGAAGGTTGCGAACCACTGGTCTAATGAATCCTTCCCTGCTTTTATGGTGTTAACCATTGCGAATAGTCATAATTTTAAACCTTGTACAAAATTTTAGAACAGGCTACCATGCTTGAAAAGACATGATCCCTTTATTTTTTGTGCTTTTTTTATATCTGTAATTTTTAGACACTGGCGTAACACTTTATTTTTTATGAGAGTTGACGGTATTGTCATCTCAAAACGAAGACGAAGATTTTATTTTATGAGGAATCAATCTTTTAAAATTTATCATTTTCCTATTTTTGACTCAAAACAAATGTGAAGACTTTCTGGAATCGATTGAGTTTTTGAAAATGATTATTTCAGTATTTTTGGCTTAAAACACATGATAACGCTTTATGGAGGGTCGATCAACCTCATATCAAATAGGTAAAAACTCCCTGACTTCAAAGCGCTTTTTAATATTTAATACTGACGTTCATTTTAACATCAAAATTCCGGAATTGCCGGAGAAAAATTTGATATGTGGTAACTCAGTTTTTTGTCAGTGATTCCTGTCATAATAAATGTCCCCCAGAACCAAAATGTGTCACAAAGTTTCTCAATGCAGAAAAAGAGCGAGACTAGTGACTTCCACAGACGCTTGTTGAATGTTTATGGTGGCGAGCCGGTGGTTGCCAGCACAGTAAGAAGATGGATTCATCGATGAAGTACTGAGAACAAACACGTGATAGACAAACCTCGCTTCTGGCACCAAAGCGCAGCCATCGATGGAAATAATGAAGCTCGTCTTGATCAACTCATCAAATGCAATCGAAGAATAGCAGTAAATGACCTGCGCGTAGAGTTGTGCTTGAGTTGGGGCGAAGTGAAAAACTTTTCAACCTCGCTGGGGTATAGCAAAATGTGTGTCATATGGGTTTCGCATATGCCTACCCAGAAGCAGAACGGCAGCGGATGCCTGTCAGACAATAGCTGTTGCATCAATTTTTGGCTGGAAATACACACCTCGACCGAATTGTCACTGGAAAAAAACTAGTTATTATCATTGCAAGCCAAAATCTTAAGCAAGTCTATGAATTGAGACACTCGTAACCTTTAGCAGCAAAAAAAGTAACATGCACCGTATTCTGAAACGTAAAAGACGTCATCTTCTCATATTTTTCAGATCCAAAGGCAACCGTCAAGTTTAAACTACATTTAAATGTTGACCAAACTGAAGGCGGGCCCAGAGAGGAAGGAAACATTCCTTTTAGTGTCGTTTAGTAAACGCAATATTAATGCATAGTGGTCTGTCACCAAATGCTCGTCGGTGAAATTGAGCCGCGAACCGCCAATGTTGGGCAGCACCAAATTAGGTCGTAATCGTTGTGAGATTGGTGATTTTTCACAACTGCGAGTGTCAAGATGGCCGACAAACAGTAAAGAGCTTTTCCAAGTGTGAGAAGATCATGAGCAGTTTCTACATAAATGAAGTGACAGTAAACAACAGTTAGCAATAAACTACATTAGACTGGCACATGACCTTATTCATTCATCCTGAATTTGTGGTTTCACGAAGTATTGGGGAAATGAGTGCGCAGCTCGCCTATCAACGCAAAGTATCAATAGAACTGAGAAATGTTTTCAAGCAATTTCTTTATATTGTGACAATAAAGAAATAGTTCTGGCGTAAAAAATATAGTTCCTACGGATTACTTTCTGCAAGCGAATGCAGTCGGTATAGCTTTGTTGTGGCTGTGAACGCGTTTTCAACTCACCAGCAATAAATAGCACAAACTCGCATCTTGTACGAGAGAAATAAGTATTAATGCTTGCATTTTTCTTGTAGTAATATATGAGAGACGTCTGTTGAAGGCATGCGCGTGATGCCTTACCAAAATTGGAAAACAGGAGAGTCATTTTTTCTTCAACACCACCCTCGAGTTGAGCTCGGTTCAAGAGCTGTTTTGAATGAACTTATGAAGGAAAACGCCAAGCACCTACTTCAAGATTGCCGCGTTGTAACGTGACAACAGAAATCACCTAATGAGATGTTTAGATAAATAAAAGTAGTCTCATTGAGGACAGAGCAAAAAGCTAAATCTTTTGTTTGTAGTCTAGCCTATTTCGTATTGATTTCTGAATATAATGTAATAAAAAATCTAGCGTCAGTCGTGTTGGTGCGCAAACTTTCCGACGCCCTGATACGTCAGAAATCGTTTGACGTTAATATTGCTGCAATTTAATTAAGCTTGAACACAGTCCAATGCTCGTTTTTTCTTCATCCTTATTTAAGCGCAAATACATATTTATAGCAATACAATCGCGCTATGTAACGTATCAGACGAGTAAATCATGTTATTATGACAACGTCGATGAACTTCCTTCAATCTGAGGTTGAGCCCGCAGCCTTCGTTGTAACTTTAGCATTATGGTGTCGCAACGAAAGCCTAGGGCGATTTGACGCTGTTTTGCAGAGAAGCTGCGAGTTCGATGCTCACCTGGGGAATGTATAGTGATGGCTATTGTTTCTTAAACTGTGATTGCAGAATGTGATGAAAATGTTGGTAATTTCGAAGAGAGTTTGAACCAAAGTAATGCGGTGGTTAAAAAATCTGAATTAAAATTTGCTAATTGGACCAATTTGAATTTATACAAATAAAAAACAAACAAAAATATTTTGGTCTTGCTTTGCTTCAACCAAGCTCATTCGCAAAGCTTGCAAACTACAAAAAAGGTAGTTTGCCCACAATTGACTTGGAACAAAAATGAATGGCAGACAAATACAAAATTTTGCTGGTTAATCGCAGCCAAATTGTAATATTGATGCGTCACGATCAGAATAATTCATCAGTGAGTTTAACATACTGGTTAATCCGGCAGTGCTCGGTGTGTGAGTCGTTTTACTTTGTAAGCAGCTCTCGTAAAAGTCTTTCAGGGTTTAGAAATTGATTTCTGCGCTGTTGATATTATGGTGCGAAGGCATTTTAATGTCGAGATTATATGATTTCTATTAAAAAGTGGAAAATCAAAATTTTGTAGAGGTAAAACCTTTTTTTGGAACAAGTGCAAAATTTTCCCCAAAACAATAACAAGTGCAAAATTTTCCCCAGTTAGTTATCAAGTTTGTTCTTAAGAACATTAGAACAGCATCAAATCCAGCAAGCACAAGTTGCGGGTTCGAATCTCAGCTGGCAGGGCATTAAAAGAAAGGCAGTGTACACTGAAAGGAGCAGGCCTGGTTTGTAAATGTACGGGGCAGTGTACACTGGAAGGGAGTGTAAAATAGCCACTGCCCATGGATCAAGTGCATAAATTTCCCCACATGGGGAAATTTATGCACTTGATCCCTTTTTGTTGATCGACCACCATCAAAGTCGAGTTATAAGAAATGTTGATTGTAAATAGTTTTTCCTACTTTTGTGGCAGAGGAGCTAAGAGTGATATTATTTGAGTTTTTCTAGCTCGCGCGGCAAATGTTGCGGTAGTTACAAGGTCTTTTCAGTTTATAAAGGCATGGCACAGAGCCAAAGTGTTATAGAAGTGAGGTAACTTCCACGCCCTGGACTCATACAGATCCCGTGTTATGTTGGAGTTCAAAACTGAGTCTACTACAGACGCCAAAAGCGGCATTAGCTACTAGAAACTGGGTAGGACAAACTAGGAATCAAGGTTTAACTCTGGCCTAAAAATGTGGGAACCAGTAGTCGCTCAGAGCTATTTTTATTAGGTTGGCTGCAAATTTTTTCACATGAAAAGCTTCATGGGCCAATAGCTTGCTTCGTCAAGATTTATTTCATAACACCTCATACTCTTTTTGTCTCAATTTTCAGGTTATAAAAACTCTAAAAAGATTACAAAAAAATTTAAGGTTGCATTGCTTGCAAACTGAAAGAGTAATTTAATCCTAATAGATTGATATTGTAGCGTAATATTAACTAAGCCAGCACTACCAAGCTCTCAAGAAACCAAAAAAATTAGAATAATTAAATTATACATTTAAAAGTTTTTTTCTTAGACAAATAACATAACTTTTCCTGAACATTTTGAGGCGCTTTTTGTGTTTGCCAAATTTTGGCACCTAAAGAAATTTTTAATTTTTGACGTGGCATCAAAATCACATTTGAGCAATGCTGCTAATAAAATAGACTTGTTCCAATCTTGACGAACAAATTGATCACGCTGCAAAATTCCATTCTACCAATTTTTCCCGTAAAATTTTCATTAGATCCACTTCGAAACACCCAAAATCAGTAATGCGTAACACAGAAACGTGCCACCTGATGAAGAACTTGAAAGCTAAATATTATCTTGACCGCATGAGACAAAAAAGTCAAATTTAAAAATTCTTTTTATTCCCATTCACAGCATGTCTTGTAAAAATTCTATAAAAATTTGAGGGATAGGGTAAAATTTTTATGTTTTTATAAAATTAATGTGAAACTGCCTACAAGTGACTTTTTAAACTGTGCTAGACAGTAGCCAGCAATAAATATTTGATTTACCTTTCCGTTATCTTGTAATAAAAGCTAAAATAAACCATTGCTCACAAGTTATTACTGACGAAAAATAATGCAAAGCAGCAGAAAGTTTAGAATTCAATTATATCTGCAATCGAGAAAACGATCATTTGGGGGCTCATCTCTAACGTTAACTTTGTGCCCTCCGTAAATTCATTCATAGAAAGAAATGGATAAAAGTTGCTAAAATGAAATATGCTACTTGTGAGTATGGCCAGTCTTGATTTGTCAGTAGTGAGCTAAATGCTACTGGGGTGGGTCTGGATAATTTTGCTCATTTTGTTGTTCAAATCAACATTAATGTGCGCCCGCGCGTGTGTGTGTATGTGTGTGTGTGTGTGTGTGTGTGTGTGTGTGTGTGTGTGTGTGTGTGTGTGTGTGTGTGTGTATGTGTGTGTGCGCACGCGCGCGTGCGTGAACTCCTACGAAGTTAAAAGGTGTACAAACATAAAAGTTGACATAATTGCTCACCACTCAGAGGCAAGTGTCAGAAGAGGTGTACGACGTCATGATGACGTCACAATTGAAAGTAATTTTTAATTCACATTTTTGACGGATTAAATAAGTTTTTTACTTAAAGCCAGTACCCTAATTACCAATTTGGATAAATTTTATCCTTTTAAGAAGTAAGACGATGTTGTAAAAAACCATTATTTGTAAATCTGTTTTTTCAATTTCATAAGTAGTACAGACGGTAGAATTTCCGTCGAAAGCTTTTTCAGGAGATAAAAACAAGCTGCTTGTAATAAAAATCATTCTCTAACAATTAAAGATTTACCGACAAAGCAACGTGCGATAAAGCATTAAAGCGTTATTGAAAGCATACTTTTTCCTTTTTTCTCTTGAACCCTTTTAAGAAAACTTTGTTTCGTCATAATATTTTAAGCGACGCTCTAATGCTCCTTCGGTTATGCTTCATTAAAAACAGCAGCTGTAATTGTCATCAACTTTTATTTTGAAAGCAAATGTAGAAAAAAAGCCCAATTCAGATATGCTGCCTGTTAGCACAATCATTTAATACCGTATAAACATTTGGCTGCTGATCTGGATTTTTAGAAATGCAATGGCAAGTACCAAATATCATTATTACTTAACTGTTGGTCGAATCAAGGTTTGAATGCCGTTGTAGTAGTCTACAGTAGTGTCGTGGGCAAGCTTACTCTCAACCTCAAAGACATTTTCATTACGTATAGCAGAGTGGAACAAATGCCGAGTTTTAATGTGAAATCTTTCAGGAGTTTGAAAAACTAACTTCTTCTTTAGCTCAAAAATCTATCTACTTCAGCCATATCTTAATATATTGTTAAAACTCAACTGTAGATGGTGGATTCTAAGCGCTGGGTCACTTCATCCTCGTCTAGCTGCTGTTATGCTGAGAGCAAAAAATGTACTCGCTGCCAGAGGTTTTAAATGTTACAACTAGGCCTACAATTATGAAAAAGTTGCAAGTAGTAGGTCAATTACTTCCTAGCTTCATTTCGGTAAATACATCAATCATTGCAGCTTCCTTTCATAACTTTGAATTTATAACCATATTTAATAGAACTCATGACAGTTTGTGAAATTATTTGGTGATAAAAGTAATCACACTCTTGCTTTAATATTAGAGATGTCTGTATATAATGGACGTAATTTATAAAACCCAAAATTTAACGGGAAATCAACTAGAAGTCATAGGTCATTATAGGTAAAATCATAGTCACCAAACATACAATTGTACCCGTGGAGGGACAGTTTTTCTTGAAAATGGATTATAAGGCCAAACGGGTGATTGCATGCAACGCATTTGGGAGAGGAATAGTCGCTTTGCTCAATGCCGGGACCAAGACAGATAGGTGCAGCCAAGAGACTTAATGTCGCAACCATCAACATAAGAGGGGGATTGCGCCAAAGATTAAATTATTTATGGCGCTCACCCACAACTTTGGTTTTGCCTCTCTGCGCTTGTAGGAAGGAAGGGATGGAATTTGTGAAAGGACAGAAAAAGAAAATTTGTGAGTAAGATCAGTCTTGATTAAAAGTGCAATGATCATAATAAGGGATAGAGGGGCGATGCCCTCATTTGCACCAACTTTTCATTACTACTCTCTGCAATGTTGTTACGTGAAGTCTGCGCAGCAGTCTGAATCGATATTTTTAACACGATACGACTTACCTAACCGAGCCGGACGTCGCCGATTAGTTGCCCATAAAATTGGTCTTATTATAAATTGAAGCCAGAATAAAACTAACTTCAAAGGAATAAAGCTACAAAATAAATTCGCTGTAATTTGCCATGTTGGATCGCTTGATCTCTATCGACTATGGCTGTAGCTCTGACCCCTATTTCAACCTTTCCTTAAAAGTTTATTTGAAGAAAGCTGAAAAAACAGAAATTAAAAGAAATTGTTCGCTGAATTCAAAAAATGATATTGTTTTTTTCTTCATTTTCCTTACCAAGTTAGAGTTGAATTGGGCTCTTAAAATTTCGTGCATCTCTGAACATCAGGTTGAATTTAAATTGACCAAATAGCCAACTCTTACGCTAACCAAGCTATGCTATTAGTAGCTTACTACTGCAGCGGAATACAAAACCGTTGCTCGAAGAGTCGAATAACTTCATTTTCTCAAGTTAAACAATGGTGGAGCTGCGATTAGCAACGCAACAAATGCAATGTTGTTAGTAAATATTTGTAGATAATGTCAGAAGCATTGACCTCAATGATGTGCAAAACAATGCAGAGGCTATAAAAGTTTAGATCTGCCAGACAGAGCTATGCGCAATATTATCTAACTGCAGATTAACCTCACAGTTAGCTTAACTAAAATTTGCTCATTTAGGGTAATGCTTCTTTTTTTTGTACCAGACCGTAGAAAAATTACAATGGATTTCAACTTTGTTCGGTGTTTTCAAACTTTTTTCTTCCAACATTAAAAACCTCAACGGTTGTCAAATTTTGCCTTGAAAAAAAACATAAGCAAACGTGTTTTACAGCGCTTAACAACAAAGCGTCAATAATATGCAGGAGAGTAGGGGGCAGTAAAACCAGCTTTTAAACATTTAATTGCGTTTTAGACACAAAGAACAAAGACTTCCAAAATGGGTTCTGCGGAGCTTTTTGAGCCTGCAAAGCTATTTAACAAATTTGCAAAAAAAGAAGTTATGGTCTATTCCAATCGATGATGAATGCTTTTTTGGAATCAATTATTGCTCATTTGGATTTAATATTTAAAATTTTGTCTTGATAACTAAAATTTGGAGGAAACTACACAAGATACCATTGGCCACAAGGAGTATCATTTTATCTTGTCGCAAATTTCTGTCGTGAGAGATCCAGGTAGCGTCCTCTCTTTCTCTTCTTGAATGTTTGGTTTAGATCTGCATTGTAATTATTCCTTTTTTTTGACTTCACATTGTTAGATTGAGTTACTTCTTGACAATGGGGTTTCTTTGGTTTTTCGTTGGCTCCAAAAAGTGTGGATTGGCAACTTGTGACTTTTAACTACTCTTAAATCTAAATTTGGTTACCAATTTGATTTTACGCGATGTACTTTTCCCGACTATCTATCTTTTCTTGCGCTTCTGGTGTCTTTGACGATCTGCCTGTATTTGAGTTGATGGTAAAAATAAAGTTAGGATTGAAATCCTTGTTGGTTTCTGGTGTTCGAAGCAAAAAATGAAAAAGTCTCCAAGAGTCGAAGTCCGCGTTTCCATGCTTCAGTTTTGAACTTGAAAGCAGATCTATGTTTAAGAGTGAAGTAGAGTAAGCTCAAAGAGTCGGTACCTTACAGAATAAAATTGGCGCAGGCTATACCGGATCTTGGAAAGATGGCTCTGTGATTGCTCATTTTATTTACAACATGCTACTTGTGTGAGACATCTTTTTCGATTTTATTTCATATTAAAATCAAATTCGGAAACATATTGGATGTGACAAATGACACGAGAGTCGCGCTATTCAAAACCCTACGCAAAATAGATAAAGTAATTAAAGTGAAACTAGTGCACTAGTGCGCTCGCCCCATTAAACTTTGATCCGACAAACGTGTTTATTTTTTTTGTTATAGGAAAACGAAATTCATAAAAAACATTACAAGAGTATTGCCATACATAATTTTTCAATAGTTTTGTAATCACTGGAAAGGACGGTTTTGTTTTGCTTCATCAAGAAGAGTAGTCAATGCACAAAAAAGGCGTTTCACCAAGTATGAGCTTGGAAAGCCATTAAATATACTTTTACTTAACCAATATTTTCAGGTATTTTCCTTGAATTAGCTTTTGCTACCAGAACGCTTGGTACGAAGTTTTAGACGTAAATCTTGGTTCAACATCGCTTTACTATGACAAAAATTTTCCACACTAGCAAATGTCAATAAACGGTTTTACGATTAAATCAGAAACTTCCAGTTGAAAAGCATCAAAGTAACTCAGCTTCATCCTGTCAGTGCTCCTCCTAATTCGCCACTACCTACTTGTACTGCGGCTAGTGAAGAGCTATAACTAAAACAAGTATGTTTATCCAAAAAACAGAGACTAAATTTAAAAAATTACAAATCGCTGATTTGCTCTTCCTGTCAATTAATGACTTTAACATTATATGCAAATTTGCTTTGTTGTTCCTTTGTGGTAATATTTACTTCCTCAACGCCCGCCAATTGACCACTTTTATATTTTTACCCCTTCTTGATGCCCACCTCGCCAAAGGGGGTTGTAGCACCCATTTTGGAAACCAATGAGTCAGTTTAATTGTGTATGGTTTAGTTTTCAATAAATTTTGTTAAAATGATAAAAGCTGGTTTCATCATTGACATTTGCAACTCGATCATAAAATTTAATTTTGGTACATCAACCTCACCTATCACCTCAAAAAACTCTTAGGATTTGGACGAATTGAAAAACTAACCCTAAAAATAATAGAGCAGGACATGTCCTCCCAGATCTTTGCTGTGGTGCTGCCAGTATTGTAGACGTCTTTGGTGTTATTTAAGAAGCATCAAGATTTAAAAACATAAAATCGCCATCGGGATTTAAAGATACGCAATGCGAGAAAGTATGTGAAGAACAAAAAAATCAAGTTAAAAATTTTCTATGGGATAGTACAATATGTAATCCAACAAAAAATTACTTTAAAAACAATGGCAAGTAAGTGGATGACAATAACATAGCAGATGAACTGGAAATTAAATGTATTGAATTTCCTTTCATTTGCTAAAATATTTGAAGTTTTATTGAAGTAGTTTATATCTTTCAATACAGCTACCTGCATGATTTCCATATGTAATGTCCTTTACTGAATAGAAAGAAACGACAAGAGGTTATCGCAATTGAATTCTTATTTTTCAATCCTCTTCTGTACAATATTTTTCACTAAGATATCAAACTGTAATGTAAATGTTAAGCGAAGCAAAGATATCAACTATTTTGTGATGATAAAGAGCAAGCATGTAATATACTGATGGATAGCTAATTGAAATGTGTAATTAAAAACTTTCGATCGTGTACGAGCATACGTAGAAAAGCAAATTGATTTTGATTTGCAGGTACTGCTTCTTTTTTAATGCTATGGTGAAATAAAGCCTCTGGTTTCTAAACACAAAACCAAAAATCGATAGATTACGTTTTCAGAGTTCCAACCCAAATTTGAGCTTTCATCGTGTCAAAAAGAAGATTTTTGCTTTGGGAAGAATGTAACGAGTTTTTTGCACTATACTTTTAAGGAACAACATTAGATGTGCAGTAGCTTTTGGACAGCAGCGCAAGCTAGATTTCGGCAATTTAACCAAAACAATTATAATTTTTCTTAAGAATCAAAGTTGGTGAGTGTTTTCTAAACATAGATCTTTACCTTTTTTCAGCCATGGTTAAGAAAAAGCTGAAACCTTTTTATCCCCAGGCCCATTGTATAGCTGAAAAAATCATCACTAAGCCTACCACGAAGAAATTTACAAATATTAACAAGAATTGCTTTATCGCATTGAAAAATGTATTGCAACAAACCCAATATCGTGCTGCTATGCGCAGATATGGTGATCAAAAAGTTTAGCTATGATTTTCAAAATAAAGTAAACAAATTTGGAATATGACGTCTTAAATAACATAGCTTTATTACGACCAAAATATGCACACGTCTCTCTCACACAAAGGAAACTGATTAAAGTAGAGCTTGCACGACGTTAAAAATGTATAGCAATGACAATAAATAGAAGTAGTGTGATCAACGATTATTTAGTTAGTGTTAGTCAGACAGTTGACTAAAAAAGCAAATTATCTATTCGCTTCTCATTGTAGCATCACCAATCTAGTAAGCTACTTTTGGAAGATCAAAATTTTAGTGGGTGACAGCGTCCTCCAACCTGTGACTCTGAGTGAACCAAATATATTTCAAAATACTTACCACTAAAACGATACAGCAGTTATCCTAACGAGCTAGGAATGAATAATAGCGCAATTATCGCTATTGTTTGCTGTGCCATATTTCACCGAATGAAATTATCTATGGGCCTACTGAGTACAATATAAAATAAGAACGCTGAAGCATTAGTTCTCCTTGGGACAAACTTTTCACAAAGTACAAATGTATAATATCATTCAATATTTTTTGCTACACATCGCTTTTTAAACGAAGTGCTTTATAGCGTCAGAACATGTATTGGAAAATGCAATTTCATGCTTCACATTACCAATACTGCTGTTGAAGCTCGAGCAAGAAAAAAGGTTAACAAAATTTTTGTTGCATGTTTATAGTACCTGAATGCTAATAAATTTTTTGAGAGGAAACAAAAATTTTTGAGGCTGTTTTCTCTTTTTGTGCACTTTGGCTATGTTTAATATACCAGCGCTTTTGTTTTCTTTCATTTGGTATTTATGAAGTACGGAATGGAAAGCTTTCGAATACAAAATAATTCAACAACAGCGCTATTGTCAAATGAGTCGCGTCAGTCATTAAATGATTGATAGATCCAATAAACTAAACTAAAAAAATCAGCTATGAAAATGTGATTTTCAGAACGTTTTTTACTGAGTAGTCATAATCCAGGGTATTTTGCCTAGTGCAAAATGCACCAAGTCTTGGAAGTTATAATTATCGCTCAATTAACTAACTGCGTAAAAAGTGGCAAAACGCTCAGCAAGACTTTACAGAACAATTGCCATTTCAACAAAAATGATAGCCTATTCAAGAAGCAATGGCGAGTTTTAATAATTTATTGGCAATTTACTTGAAGATTCCTTTTATTGAGATGATACACTTTGTTGTGGAGATCAACTCATAAAGACCATGTGCTTCCTTTTTTGTGAAATGATGACCTTTTTGCATTTATTTTTTAAGATTCACTTCAAAAAGAAACCATTTCTTCCTTTTTTTGAGTTGATGATTTTTTCTTCCTTACGCTAAGACTGTGGCCTTTACCATACTTGCCGGAACGTTAACCCTACCATGCTTATCGCAAGAGCTCTCGTCAACGTGATCGCGAGCATCCTAAATTTACGCATCAGCTGCTTCGCTGGAAGGAACTAAGCAAATCAAATTATTCTTTCCAGCTTGGTATTTTAAATATAATCGAAAAAAATGCGTCAAAAGACTAAGACGCATTGCTATTTACTTTTTTTTATGCAAGTTATCAACTTCCTTCCTACATCTGCAGGTGGGTATAAAATTTAATCTGAGAATAGATTTAGCAGTGGCTTAAAAACTAATGACAATCTATCTTAATGTGTATAACTGTGTTTATAGATTTTTGGGGCAAGGTGAAATTAACCAAATTGTGTAATACTTTAAAGAATCAAATGCCACTCAAAGCGTTTTTTAAAGATTTTTCTAGTATTTGTTTCAAACTCCTAAATTAATTTTGCGGTTAGAAAAATTAAGTTTCATTCCTGATCCAAAAAATTTTCTGATAAGTTTCATAAAAAGTTTCATTTCTGATCGAAAAAACTAACTGCGTGAACGAGAGAAGTCGTTAAGTGTGCTCATTACTCGCTCCTTCAAAACTTAATAATCTGTTTCTAGCTGTAATGATAGCAAAGATGAAACGGAATCCCAGTTCGTTTTATTCTCTGCTTTTCTTTTGCAGCCGGCAGTGAAAATCTTACGGAGTTGCAAATGTTTCCAGATTTTGACAGTAATTACTCATGAATTAACATTTGGTCCATAGCGTTTTGGTTAGAGCTCTTTTTGCATTTTCTAATTAAAATTGCACATCATTAAATCAGTAGAATTTTTTGATATTCTGAATATTCTATTATTGGCATTACAATATACTTAATATCTTGATATTGCTGATATTCTCAATAGCAATATTGAGAAAAACAAAAAGTTTTACTAATTTACCTATGTGGATATTCTGCTATCTACGATCACAGTTAATAAAGTTCGTATTACAAATGTGACCACAACACAACAAACAAAACCAGCTTTTAATTGTTGCCTGAAATTAACTAAAGGGTAATGGCACAATTTCTGTTACCATAATGCAATTAGCATTACAAAGGGTCGATAACAGCAAATTTTGCATTTTTGAAGGCCTTTATAGTTTTGGCGACATAGATCACCTTTCGTCCTTCATGAATGAAAAATCAATTAAAGAAACATTTTTGCAAACGGCGTAAATTCAAATGAACAATGAAAGGACAGTAACACTCAGGGCCAAATTATTGTAAAATGAATTATTTGTAAACGACATCTATATTACAGGCTGCAATAAATCAGGAGGAGCTTTGGTGTTTGGAAAATGTATTTGCTATCCAAATCATATCGGAAAAAATTGCGACGTATTGCTACATGATAAAATTTATGCTAATTCAATACCAGTTAAAAATTTGAACTCAAAAATTGATCAGAAAGTGACATTTATTCATTTTCAATATCGAAGAAACGCTAATGACGTATCTGAAGATTCAGGAAGTGATAAAACAACCTCTTTCTCTTCTCATAATTTGCTCTCTACATCAACTACAACATACAGTCAGTTAACAACATTCTTCGGTGAATCAACTTCCTCTTTTATAGTGGAAAGCAGCAAAGACAAACAATTTCAAATATCTTCTGCACTTGCAGCAACAAAAAATAATAACAAAACCGACTCTAATGATTTGTTTTCTAAACAAACACTCTCAACGCTAAACGCAACTCAAAACTTAGGACCTGCTAACCAATCAAATTCAAGCATAATTGATCCTATACTGGTCCCTACTACAATTAGTGCTGAAGATGAAAGTTTGTCAAATGTTGCAATAAAAACAATTATTACTGAATCAACTAAAAGTTCGACAAAGAGCACTTCTGCTGAAACTACATCGTTATCAAATACAGAGTCGATTGAATTCCACGAAAAAGACATGGTTACCGAAGAACTGTTTACCTTCGCGTTAAACACTGATAAAACAAATGCATCACTAGGTTCTTCATCATCAGCTACAAAAGCGGTTTCATTTCCAAGCGAACGTGCTCCATCATCACCAATGCAATTATATACTCCCAACACAGTAAAGATTAAACCAACAAGCATTTTCAAAGCAACAACTGTAACTTTGCGATCTACAAATGCTGCCCCAACAAAAACTCCGATTTCAATGCAACCATCAACTGAAACCACAACACCACGTTTTACTCAAGTGCTTCAACAGATCAGCTTTACAAAAACAACGTCGCCACTGCTAACTCCTCATCGAACAATTTCCACAAGTCTGAACCAAACAATCAGACAACAAACGAATCTATTTACCAAAATTGAAGAAACAACTCCAAAGACGACAACAATTCCAAGACTGGTCGCACCTATGCACTGTCCGGACGGGCAAATTCTGTTGTCGAATACATCAGGGTGTGCTTATTACTGGACGTATTACGTTCAGTTTAAATTGAATCGATCTTTTCATATTGATTACTATAATCTTCACTTAAAAAGAAGCAGAAAATTTATAGTTGATTTAAAATCAAAGGTATGCTGCCCATTTTTTCAAAACAGACACATTATTTTTGGAATAATTAACTGCCTATGCGTTGTCTACTAAGAAAATTGCCAACCAATGTTTGTGAAAAACTTTGTTTTTAATATCGACTTAAACATTTTGTTTATCAATGTTTAGATCAAGCAAGCCATCAGCGGTTCAATTTACTCTGGTATCAGAATATTGAGCTTGAAAAAAGGTTCACTTATGGTTGAAAGCGAAATGTATTTTCGCAACTTTTCAAACTACAACATTTCGAGCGTCAACCACCTGCTCCAAATTGCTTTGAAACGACAGTTCCCCTCCTTCTACTCTTCCATTCAAGTTTTTGGTAAGTTTGCCTCAAGATTTGTTAAGACTTTACGATGCCTTTTCCGTCCTGTTACCTTCGTATTCAAACCAATACAAAATTGTCACGCAGGTATTACAGTGCAGCATGAAGATGGGGAGTTTACAAGCAGCACAAATAAATGAATGTTGTTGCCCAGAGTCACTACTCGTTGCAGTTCTTTGGGAATATTATCTTTGTGTCAATAGTCTACCACATTTAAGATCATTTATTTTTCTCGTTTTTTAGACAAAAATGAATGTGAATATCCGAATATTTGTGGCATAAATGCAACATGCATCAATCTCGAGGGTTCTTTTTCATGTCAGTGCAAAGATGGTTTTACTTCTACGAAGGCAACACAGTTGAGCAATCGGTTTGATTAAAATTGCATGACGTTCATGATTTTGTATAAACAAATGAATCATAAACAAAACTGTAGTAAAGAGTCGCCATCGGTTGTTTTGCTTAGCTGTAGAAATATTCTTTAAAAACAGGCATTGTCTAATCCAGAGAAACGCAAATTTTTTGCTGGCTGCATTATTTCACTCAGCCGGATAATACAGCAAGCTAGACACGAACTTTTTTCTAAACTTTTATTACTTTGAAGATCAGTCACAAAAAGACGGAGTTTTTGAACTTTAGTCATTGCTTTTGTTTGAGCGATTAATCTGCAAAGGTGGGCCGCTGAATTTCACTTTGTCAGTCACTGTTTCGCAATTGGTCCACCCTTGGTCTAATTCACAGACTTGTTTGAAAGTTGTATTTTGCTGATATTCACCAAAAAATCTCTACAGGCCGAAGTTGTGTGTATGCAGCAGATTTGTCACGTCTACACGACCTGGGGGAAGGATGCCCCAAATGTTTAATTCCTTTCACTCCCAATTATAAAAAGATTTTTAAATTTTGCAAAATTTTTTAACCTTCTCCGCCTTGAACTTCTTCGTAAAAACTTCAGCGTTCTTTAAAAAATGTGAAATGCCCATTTTAATATTTTAATAAACCAATGTGCAAGAATGGCTGACAACCGGCACTACGATTGTTGCAGTTTTATCGGGAATAAAGTGCTGGTTGAGATCGTATAGCAATAGGTGCAACATTTTTTATCGATAAATTTTGTTTTTCAGACATGCACCAAAAAAAACTTGTTTTCATGTATGTGACAAGTATATTTGTTTGAACGGAGGAGTGTGCGATGTGGCATTAAAAAACAAACCTTTTTGCAGGTAACTACCTCAAATATCGGCTAATAAAATAATATGTTTAGAACTTATTCAGCTCATTAAACACGAAATTAGTGTTAATTTTTGTCACAAAGAGTAAAAGATAGCCCGTACAACAAACCAGAGTGGTAATGACTCGAATCTAGTTTTGAAGAGACTCGAGTTTAGGTAAAAAATGACTAAAGTATATATATATGAGATATTTTTTGCTAAACTCCATTCACGAAAATAAAACCCAGTTCGAGTTACAATAGGTTTTATATCTCAAACAAAATAGTATCAAAATGAAATATAAAAACCTCTAACTCACTGTGCAGGTGATAAGCAACCTAATTTTAATTTGGTTTTAGGTTTGTAAAATCTAAAAAGACCACTTTCCAGATTTGTCAAATATATGTTTTCGCGTCACGTTGTATTTGACATTTGGTCGGTAATGTAAAATATAGAAGTTGCTAGTTGTTAATTAGCAATTTTCAAGGCGATCTCCTATTAAGAGGGATCTTCCTCCAGCATCACACTAATGTAAAATAGAAAATTTTGCTCAAAACTAATTACCAACATCATACGGTACCATACAGTAATTTATTAGTAACCGATTTCGAACTTATTGGATCTCATCAGGCTGGTGTAAAAACACTCAATAATAAACATGCTGAAAAAAACAAATTTGCCATTGGGTGCAAAAAAAATGCAATACAAAACAATATGATACAGCAATACCTATATTATTGAGGTCTCGTTTAAGGACACACACACATGACATGGACAACAAGTCACATCGGTAAGCCCTAATAGGGGTGTAGGATCATTGTTTAGACTTTATCATTTTACAAATTATAGAAGTTGCTAGTTGCTAATTAGCAATTTTCAAGGCGATCTTCTATTAAGAGGGATTTTCCTCCAGCATCACACTAATGTAAAATAAAAAATTTTGCTCGAAAATGATCACCAACATCATACGGTACCGTCAGTAATCTATTACATTTTGTCAATCACCCGCAACAGGTAATGAAGATTTTTGGTAATGGTAGGTCATTAATGAGGCTCCCATCTGGAGTATTTAGCACTCATCCATCTGTTTAATATTTTCTAAATAACCCACCATTGTTTACTTTGAAAGAGTTAACTAGTCGTCGGCAAGTGCGAAGCGGTTTACAATTACTGCGATTACGTACTACTAGGCTTGCCCGCAGGAGGGCCCCTCATCAGTAATGTCAAGAACACACAGTATAGTTGTGCCCGCTTCATGCAATGGATAGTTGTGAAAACAGTAACAAAAAGTTTATGTCTCTTTATACTGTCAAATTTCGTTGCGAAAAAATACTGTATTTAAAAAGCAATCGATTGAAAAACTTTATAGGGGGTTGCGCATAGCTGCTATATTTCTCCTAAAGCTTCTGGAACCCCTAGCTACGTTTTGCTTGCCCTGTATACAGTAGGCGTACTTAGAAACTGAACTTGGTCGCAACTGAAACAGCCAATGATTCTACAAACGTTTATGCTTCCATGCAATGAAATGCATGGAAGCATAGTTTCAAGGCCGTGGGAGGGAGCCAAAGTGATTAATGAGTGTTTTCAAGAATTTTCTCTTAAATATTAGGATCACTACTTGCAACTTTTTTGCAATTGCACGCCTATTTATACGACTTGAAGCCTCTGACTGCTCGCATATTGCTAGGTCCGGGCCCCAAACTACAAAAACTATTATAAACTGCATCTTAAGCAATTCCTTTTTCAGATGTCCAGCTGGATACCTGGGACCAGCATGCCAGTCTAATCCATGGAAAATGATCACTTTTTCATTGAGTGGTATGCTTGGAGCGGTTTGCATTATTTCCCTGGTGGCATGTTTATGTTCCATAAGAAAAAAAAATCGAAAACATAGCGATGTATCCCAACTGCCAGTTGTTACCGGCTTCAAACGTATTTCAGTAAATGAAATGAAAGTAAGTCCCGCTGTTTGCAAATAGTTGCTCATTGCACTTTTGCTCTCTCGTGGTTTTGGTCTGCTTCAGTCAGTAGTTCTAAACGTTAGCATTGCGAAATTTTAGATTTTTCTACAAAAAGGTTTTTTACTGTAATTTTTCTCCCACATACCTATTTTTGAAAAAAGGTTGTGGAAATTTCAAAAAAAATTTTGATGGTGTTTTTATACAGCCCAAAAAACAGGTTTTCACCAAAATTTCCCGGACGGTGAGAGATACAATTGTTTTCAATATAAATGCGAGACATAGGGCAAAACATGCTTAGAAACACCGTCCTAACACAAAGATAAAACGTTCCGAAATTAAGTTTGAAAAAGAAAAACAGTCAGAGAAAATATTGACCAAACAAAAGTGAGCGACGTTTGAATTTCACAAACGACTAACCACTAGTTCAACGCCTGCATGGATGTGCGCTGTTTGTTTTCGAGAAGATGCTTCTGCTAGTTGCCATTTCTACTAGTCGCATTGCACAGCGCCAGCAATACGGTTAACTCCAAAGAACATCTAAAGTAGTGGCTCAGAGGAAGGGGCCACGGCCGCTTGAGTGGCGCTCTAGCTAACTCCTTTCAAAATAAGCTTGTTACAGTATGACGTGATGAGTTAAGCGGCCGACACACTGGTAATCGAAAGGTTTCGAGTTAAGTGCTCAGGAAGTTAGATTGCATGCGGCATGGCCGAGCGGAAATGGCATTTGCATTAAAAATCATGTTTTAGCATAGAACTATAGCTTGCGCAAACCACAACGACATGTATGAATGACGGCTGAATCGAACAGCGTAAGGTAATTTTGCAGCCTCCCAAACTTTTCGTTCGTCTTATCTTCGATGAGTAAAATAGAATAAGTACTAATGATTAATTGATGATCGTCAAAAATTGTATTAATGAAAATGGGTTGCGATTTTGTATGAGCTTCGGGTGCGATGAACTTTAAAGACGCCACTGATTTAAACACAAGTTGTTCTGCGCAATGAGGCTTGCCCTGCAATCTGAGGACAAGCCACTAATTAACTACAATGGAACGCTTTTGCTCTCACAAGGGTAAATGTCTTATTGGAGGCTGAAACGTTCCTAGTATCACAGTTTCAGCTTAAAATCGAAACAACCTCTTTTAAAAACTTACCAGTCCTCTTTACGTAATATATGAAATCATACGCCAGTAGTTACTGTGGCAGCTAACAACTTCTCATAAACAAAAGCTGTTAATTGCGTATTTTGCTGTGTTTGCAGAATTCTTCAAACCCGTTTGGTTATCCTTACGACGTAAAAAGAACAACCAGTTTTTTAACAAAAAAGGTAATTTATTGGAAGCATGCAGATCCTAGCCTATTATGATTTTTACATAAATAAAACTCGAATCTTTTTGTAGCGCAAACAGGGTTTAGTAGTGGTAACAGAAGAAGCACTTGTGATAAGCAAAGCGGTTACTGTGCAATTATTGCACATTCAAGGTTTGATGCGTCACCAGGAAAGATTGATCAACTTTACACCAGAAGGCCCTTACGCTAATTGGAGAGTCACAATTGACATTCAAAACTAACATAGAGCGGCGGTTAGAGCTTCAAACGGTGAAATCGCAAAAAGCCAATCTTTGAACAGATTTGTAAATATGCAGATAAAATACCTACTTTTTTCTAGCATACATAAGCCAAATTTGTGATCCCTATCAACCTGTTCAAACAAAGGAGTAAGCACGCTAGTATTAGTGACACTATGACCAAAAACGTATTTTGTTCCAAAATAAAGTTGAGGACCTTTGTTTTGAGAGATCAAGCGACTATATTGCTATTCTCGGCTCAAAGCAGAAATAAAGATCTTTTTTCGGAGATTAATTTTTTATACCACAGGCAACAACCAGATTATCGCAGGAGACCCACCGTTTTGGGACCATGGAGCAAGGCCTTAGCCGGGTTTCATGTTAATTTTGTAGATAACGAATGCTAATGTCAACGACGCTTGAATTTCACAAACGAGAAATCTCGAGTTCAAAGTCTAAATGAGTTAATATTGTATTACTTTGGAGAAGATGTTTCACGGCAACTTCCAATCTTTGGTCGCATTACTTGAATTAATTTGTTGCAAATTTCAGACTCGCCATGATAGCATCAAACAAGAAAGGACAACAGCAACTTTCAGACCGTTTGCAGAGGAAGATCATAAGTTATAACTTTAGTCAAAAATATTGTAGAAAATTAATTTCCAAACCATACAAACAATCGAACTACGTCCAGATACTTGCTTTTACTTCAGATACTAAATATGTGCTGCCTTATATCGTCGTCTTAGTGTTTTTAGCTGTAATTTAAAAATCAAAATTAAATAAATTGCGGTTTTTTAAAATGTATTTTGCTCTTTCGTATATATGGTTGTATTTTCTTTAACAAAATAGGCCTGTATACGGCTAGAATGCATGCAGGGTAGATTCACAATAAACTCAAAAATTGGGCTGTATAAAGCATGGTACAGTACAAGGATTTTTACCACTCACCAAATGTTAGACAAATGAATTGTTTTGCAAAAAGCTTGCCCTTTTCCAATAGGTTTCCATAAATTCTGCTTTAGCAGTCTACAGTATAGCTTACTACTTCTATTGTTCTGCACCAATCAACGGCCGCCTCAACGTGGTGGTGCGGTCCCCGACCCCGTTTGGGTTGGGTCAAAATGGCTGTTGGCCTTCCCGAGGGTTCCAGATACCCAGGGCACTCCCCATTTATTTTTTCGCTATGCTGCCCCCTGAACGACCGCAGAAGGGCAGCACACAGCATCTACGAAATCGGTCGCCTGTTTTCACTTTTTCTTTTCTCCTGCCCTTCTTTGTCTCCTCATTCTTCTTCTCCTGATGAGCGGAAACTCTTTGGCGACTCTCTGTCTCTTTACGACCTCTGGTCCAGACCCTTGGGAGTTGCCCGGCTTCTGGGGCTCCATGGTCTTCCGCCATGCCCCCATCCCTCGGAAGGGGTCGGGTAAACAACAACAACAACAGCAATCCAGGTTCACGTGGGTAATTATTAAGTAGGTATTATTCACTTAAGTGGGTATTATTCACTTCTGTGATTTGCTTAACTCGAAATTGAAAGCCTTTTCTGGGCGATTAAATCTAAGCACAACTAATTTCTATTCAATTAGCGAGGCGACCATAGCAAAGTCTCGAAGTGCCCACTTTGGGAACCGCAGTAACCAATCATAGCTCATTCGTAGATTAGGCTGCCGTTACTTTTCAGAGTTTTATCAATCTTGCAAATATACAGTTTTTCACAGTCTCCTAATCCATCGCTTATAAGCAATATTAATACTTTCAAAACTATTATTGCATGCAACATTACTATATTGACAAATAACCTTGACATTACTAAAACAATTGATGAAGAACAAATTGGTGTATTAAACGCTCTCACGTTAACAAAAAACAATATTGCGTTTTACATATAGCATAATTAAATTACAGGCAAACAGCAATACGAAAAAACTTGAAACTGGTAGCGTTATAACAGAAGTTAGAGCAATCTTGGCCCAGTTTTGGACCGGTAGCCCATTTATCGATACTATTTCCATGCATTTCATACCAACGTTTTGCAGCAAAATTGTTTCTGCCTGATTGGATTTTGCCCGATTAAGGTCCCCTGCCCAAATAAGGCCCATCTTATGTAATTCGAAAACTAAAACAAGCAGAGCGGAACAGTTGTTGATAGTTTGTTGACAATCATAGTCACGTGCAGCTCGTATGTGGTTTGTGTTTCTTCAAAATGGGTAGTTTTGGCGAAACGTGGTCGAAGTCGCAAATAGGTAAACTTTCAGTTGAAAGTTTTTAAGAGTGAAAAATAGTTAGTTAATTACTAAGTTGCACGAGCTTTTTGGGTTGTTACATTTACATGGCTTAGTAAATATATTCATCTTTAGTGTGCATCAGCAGGTTGAGGGTTCTTGCTATACTGTAGTTAATAGCAAAGGCACATCAAAATTGGCTGTAGGCCTTTTTAGACATGGCAAATATGTACGGTACTTGTTTATTGTCAAGAACAAGAACATCTAAGTAATGAAACAGCATGTCGACATTTATTAATAGATTGCGTTTTATTTTTGAACTGGGTTCGATTCTAAAGCAGGTCAAACTGTACCAGTATACAGTTTATATTACTGCAAACTAATCACATTTTCATCGTACGGAACAAAATTTATTCTTGTCAAATTATCTTTGCACAATAATTTTAAAACTTTATCTATTTGTTGAATTCGAGAAAATGAATTAGACAAAGGATGCTCTAGAAAATTGTATGAAAGCTGTAAGCCGACAGAACATTCCTGTAAGAGGCATCAAAACGTTTTGGTATACCTACAAGAACTTTAAGAAATCATCTAAAGACTGGGTCTGTGGAGAAAAGAATAGGCCGCAAATCTTTGCTTTCTTATGAAAAGGCACAAGAATTGATTAAAAGAATTTTTCGCTTTACCGATCTTGGACTATCACTGACTGCAAAAATAATCCCAAATTACGTTTTTCTCAAGTACGTGAGAAAAATGGGTTGGCTAATCCCTTTACTACTAATATGGCTGGCGAAAAATGGTTTCCTTTTTTTACGCAGAGATGGCCAGAACTGCGACGGCGCAAAGCTCAGCATATGAATCCAGCCCGTGCACAAAAATCAAATCGGTTTACTGTGAGAGTTCAAAAAAACAGTAGAAAATATGGAAGTGTTTGATCAGCAGCAAAAAATTTATAATTTAGATGAGAAAGGCTGTCGCTTGACTTTACATCACCAGCAAAATGCTATCGCCAAGAAGGACCAAAAACAAATTCACCTTGGGCACCAGAACACGGTGAAAATGTGACGGTGGTTGCTGGCGCAGACGCTGCTGGAGGAACAACTCCACCCATCATAACTTTTAAGGGTAAAAACAGGCGAGAAAATTTTGGGAATAGTTTGTCTCTTCTTGCGTGCTTTGAGATGGCAGAAAAGGGCAGAACGACAAATTAAATTTTCGAAAAGTGGCTTCAACATTTTGCAAAGTTTAAATTTCCAGGCAAAGTTCTACTTATTTTTCATGGGGCGAAATGTCATCGGTCTCCGAGCATTGTGGATGAAGCAGACAAGCACAAAGTCACTTTATTTTGTCTACCATCAAATACAACCTACGAGCTTCAGCCTTTAGAGCATTTGAACATTATTGGGATGAGGAGGTTCTCAAGTTTTGAAGACGACGGCCAAACAGGACACTTGCTAAGAAGCTTTTCGGAGAAATATTGACATCAGTTTGGAACAAAACGATGACCATTTTCAACATTCAAAGTGGCTTTAGAAAATGTGAAATTTATCCGTTTGACGCAGCGTTGTACCAGATCATGCTTTTGCTCCTAGCAATGTAACACATATGGCAGTTAGTGATGAAGTCAGCAACAAGTGCCTTCACAGCTGTCACCATCGGCTCAAGAGATGTTAAATATGCAAGAACCATCAGCTAGCCAAGACGTGTCAATGCAGCTATCAGCAAGTCAAGATGCATCTCCTAAGACCTAAGCCATCGACGATTCGCGAGATGTCTCCAGAAACATCATCGAGCAATGACAGGGCTTCATCGCCAACTGCATCAACATAGTTTGGCAGCATCATTTCTACACCTGAAGCAAGCACCCAAAGAAACCATCACAAAGAAAAAAGCGTCAAATATAAAGCTACAGTTGTAACAAAATCTCTATTTTACAGCAAAAAAGGGTGAAAAAAGCAAAAGAAACAAAAGTATAATCCTGGGGAAAAGATCAGCTGCAACAAATTGGTATTGTCCAATATGTAGAGAGGATACGACTTCTGACATGCGGCAGCGTAAAATTAGCCTAATCTGGTTTCATGAAAAATGTGTTGGGTTGACAAAAGATGATGATGAATTTATTCGCCGTGGTTGCGATAATTGATTTGACAACCGATAGGCATCTTGGAATTTTAGTTATGCTATAAAGGACTGTTTAGCTTTGCTTGAAGGATAAACTGCTGTGATTGCTTTTTGTCAAAACCGCAAACAAAAGTGACTATAATACGAGTATTGAGTTAGCTCAACAAACATACCACAGGTGACCAGATTAATAGAGGCCTACTTTTTGGCAACGGTAAAGGGCCTTTAACTCCCCGGAATTCACGTATGGCTGCCACTTTTGCTGAAAAATAAACTGCTCCTAACTTATGATTATACGCAAAGTTATATCATAGCGTTGTTTCGTGTTTTCTTTGCTTTTTGACTTCAAAAATTGAATTTTAAAGAGAGACCTTTTAAGTGTTACTAGAGTCTTGTTCAAAATCGGTATGGCACTTTAAATCTATTAGTTGGCTGTTAAAAATTGTTTTAAAATACGTATGTCCTCATGATCGTAGATTACAATAAAATACACTTGTTACTAATTTGGTTTAAGTTATAGCAAAAAATCAAAATGGTGGGCTTTATTTCAGCGGGGAACCTTATTCGTTCAATTTGCTCTAAAACTTCGTTAAAGAACAGAATGAGACTGCTCACCCAGAGGCCTTATGTTTATCAAACTATCCTAGTGGTTTCAAGCATCTATGTAGGACTGGACCCACTTTGCATGACCTAGACAGCATGTCCATTTGTGTCCCATGTGCGATTTTGAGTGGGCTGGGCGAGAACAAACTGTTGGAAAAAATGTGTCCAAAATGGGCTGCGACACCGAAAATTTTGGGTTTATTTTCTCATGAGCACTTAAAAATTTTTTTTTAATGGGCGGCCATAATTATTCTAAAAGTTTGTCTTACCCTTAAAATTTGCTTTAGTTGGGCAATTTTCGCTAGAGTTAGCACTGAGCAACGCAGTTTGATCTGCTAACGTGGGCAGACTGTTTACAGACCATATATTTTTGCACTTAGGGGAAAGTGGTGATACATTGGACAGAAGACTCCGGACAGACACTTTCTCGCCATCTCTTTTATCGCGTGACGTAATGATATCACGACTTCACTTCATAACTAGCTTTTCGCCTTGTTGTTTGACTTAGTGCTTGAAGAAACTGAAACTAAGAAATTCGATTTGGACCTCAGAAAGCAGAATATACAACTTTGAAAATAAAATAGCTGCCTTCTTATATTAATAAAATAGCTTACACGTAAAAACACCTCAATAGCGCTGTCCACATCCGTGATTAAGCCAGGCGAATGCGATTTTTCCACATGGGAACGCGGCCATAAAAGGGGCAAAACATGCTCATACACAAGCCATTGCTGTATAAAAATAACGTGTCAATTTTTTCAGGCAGCACTTTCGCTTTTACGAGGTCAGAGCAGTTAGTTTGTTGAACTCGTTAGGAGCCCTGCTACAGTTCTCTCGCGTTTTTATTTTGATTTCATTTACGCTTGCAATACTGAGTAAAAAGATCACGTTATCTTTGCCAGGCAATACTCCTAATGTTAATCTCTGTTGTCTTTGGGAGATTAGGGCAGCAGTTTCGCTGAACTGCCAAAGTCCCCCACAACTTGCATTAAAAATACTGGAAAGATGAAGCAGTTAACTAGACGCTTTTGTTTATTTCACGCCAACTCTGGAGAGGTACTAATAGAACTTTTTGTCGGTTTAGACTTTAGGGATTACTTGTTTGTTTCACGTAATACGCATTTCAAATAGCATTTGATGTTTGTGTTTTCTGATTGACAACTCGAGAGTGTTACCGGTAACTTCTTGGGAGGCTTTTCTTTTTGCGATGGTGAGACTAGGGCGAGTTTATGACTTGCACCATCTCGGAGCACTGTTTTGCGTTTCTTCCTCAACTGCAAGCCGCATCATCATGACTTAAGCCCAATTTTTCACAAAGAGTGGCAACACAAGACGCTTTCCAGGACCGGCCTAACAGTACCTTCAAATATTTAAAAAACGCCCATTGCCGTTAACTGATCACACAGTTCATGCAACGTACGAAAAACAAGCGCTGAGAACTGCGTTTGCCACTGTTTTGTTTTTAGCCTATGACTAATTTCAAAATAAGATGAGAGGGAACGGTGAGAGACGGTTGATGTGTTTTTGGCTGATCTTAAGCACTTAACTCATTTGGCAAATAGTTTAAAGGTAAATTGGAGACTGAAGCTGAATCTGTGCTGAGGCAAGTGTTCTCTCAGTTTTGTCCCACCTGCTGAGATTTTTTGTGACAATTGTAGATCGTTCACATCTAAATTGATGTAAAACTTTTGTAAGTTTTAGGCAGTAAGAATAACAATCAAATGAGCGTACAAATCAAATGTGCGTACAAGCCTTCAAGCAATGAGATCGTGGACAGAAATGGTCAGTAACGAAATACAGGGTGGGCCAAAAGTCACTGACCCATTTAAATTTTAAATAACTCTTTTATTTCATAATATTTTTTAATTTCTTAATATTTTTTTTCAGACCCTTAAAATTATGAAAAAATTCAGTATTGTCCAACGTACACAAATTGTAAAAGTTTACTATCAATATCAAGGCTCAATAATTCAAACCCAAAGAGCTTATCGACGACATTTCAATGTTAGAGATGCACCTAGTAAGAATGCAATTAAGGGCATGGCTAAAAGATTTGAAGATCAAGGAGCTGTGAGTGATCTGCCACGTTCTGGAAGACCCAAAGCTGTTTGTACGGATGAAAACAAAGAAAGAATACATGAGAATGTCGAAGAAAATCCAACAACTTCCACCCAAAAACTATCATTGGAACTTAGAATTTCTCGAACAACTTTAAAAAGGATTATAAAAAGTCTAAATTTTTATCCATACAAAGTGCAACTCATCCAAGAATTGAAACCACAAGACTTTCAGCCTAGACTACAGTATGCCGTTCGACTACGAGAACTTGCCAAAAATGAAACTAATTTTTTGATAAACTGATCATGTCTGATGAAGTCCACTTCCACCTAAATGGGTGTGTCAATAAACAAAACTGTGGCTTTTGTCAAAAGAAAATCCAAGAGTAGGGATGGGCAATTCAGAATAATATATTATTCTAGAATAGTTAAACCGAATCCAGAATCCGAATCCTTTTTGGTCATTAGCACAATCAACACGAAAGCATTTATTACAAGTTTACAACAACCAAAGCACAATCAGAGAACGTGTTTATTGCAGTGCAATCAAATTATGTCTGCACGTGTGTGCATCATGAGAAAACGGACGCATTCGATCAATGTTTGTGTGTGCGAGTTAGTTTTTGAATCATTGCATGCAATTGATACTTTTACAAAAAGAAAATCTGTGAACAAGCAACGTGATAAAGCTTGCAAGCAGAATATTAACCGAATCCTATTGGATTCGGATAGTTTGGGATTCGAATCCTTCGGATTCGGTATTCTGAATTGCCCATCCCTATCCAAGAGCTCTGCATCAGAGAAAACTTCACCCTGTAAAGTGCACTGTATGGTGCGCAATAACTGCAAATGAAATTATCGGGCCATACTTTTTTGAAGACGATGATGGAAATGCTATGACTGTGACAGGAGAGAAATACAGAGCGATGCTTCGAAATTTTTTATGGCCAGCTATTGAAATTCGAGTTAGAGTGTGGTTCCAGCAGGATGGAGCAGCAGCTCATACTGCAAGAGAAAGCATGCAATTACTCCGAAAACGTTTTAATGGAAGAATAATTTCTCGATTTAGTGATATCAATTGGCCATCTCGTTCTCCTGATCTCACTAGCCCCGACTTTTTTTTGGGGATATCTAAAGGAAAAGGTTTTTGTCAACAAGCCCTAATCTTTAACAGAGTTAAAGGAAAATATCACTAGAGAAATAAGGCCAGAAACTTTGGAAAACGTTATGGCAAAGGTAATCAAAAGAGCTCAAATTTGTGAAGCAGAAAATGGAAGGCATATGCAGGATATTATTTTTCACATTTAACAATACAAGTTTCTCAAGCTTACTAAGGTAAATTTGTGATAGAAAATAAATTTCATTGCCTTTATCTATGATACTATAATTTCATGCATATAACTGTTAACAAAAAAAAAGTTATTTAAAATTCAAATGGGTCAGTGATTTTTGGCCCACCCTGTAGTTCTACTGAAGCAGGGTTGCCAGAAGGTATCCTAGGATACCAAATAGACCCCAATTTGGTATTCAAGCTGCTTGTTGGGTATCCACTTTTCTTATTTGGTATCCGCTGCGAACAGATTTGGTATCCTCGGAAAACAGCAACTTTTTATCGAAAAAAATTAATGTTTTAGATTTGTTGTTAAACAAGGATCCTCATGGGTGTTCATTTTGTGTTTTTCGCATGATTAGGCACTGACTACTTTGACTTTACTAAGTAACGGTGCCTACCGTGCATACCAGGTGTCCAGTCCATATCTCTACGATTTACGGTAGGAAATGCAAGAATACCAGCATAGGCCTAATTATGAGCACTGATGGTGTGTTGCCAGCAGCACAGAGCTACAGAAGCGGTAGTATACTGATGCAGGCTAAAGTCTAATCTGTAACGCAAATATGTACCGGTATCTGTCTATTGAGGTGATTTCTGTAGCCTAGGCCAGTAGGTATATGCAGACCCCACGAGAGGGGGGTGCAAGCAGTGCACCGCACCAGGGTCCGTAAGAGGCTAAGAGCCCCATGAATATCAAGGTTCATAATTGAAATTGGCAATTAAGCATGAACCTTTTTTGCTGCTGAAAAAGATTTCCATGTGCACTGTCACGAACAAATTCCACAGAGTTTGTGGAGAAGGCATTTATAAGGAAATTTAAGCTCTAATGTTTAACCTGATGTCAAACGGGCAAACGTTTTCAAAATCACTGCAGCAAAACTATAGAAGAAAGTCTTACAATTTTCCGAGTGTAGCCGTTTGGCTTGAAAATAGCAGTGTAGGATAAATGAAGAAATAAGATCAAGGAATCACAGCAGCGTTGTTGCGGTGAGATATATCATTAAGTTAGTTTGCCACATTTTATGCTATCGTAGCAGTCACGCCTTTTTCCTTTGTTTAAAATTGCTTTTTTTGCTGCGCAATAATTTGCTACACGAGACTGCTAGAATTATGTGAAGGAGTTTAATTTGACCAGTAATAATGTTAGCAAGTGTTTTTGAGTTTAATGTTAGGTATATGGCGTTATTTAGAGTAAGCAGTATTGTTTTGTGCTGTTTTAAAGGAGTAGTTAAAGCAGTCTTTAATATTCTTTTTTGTATAAGTACAGGGTTACCGAAAAAAAAAAACAGAACCCACAAATAATTAAATAAAATCTTTAATTATTAATTATTTCTTTTTTTCTCCAGGTTGTAGAAGTAGATTTAGTGTATGGAATATTGCAACAATATTTTTTCCCACCATGTCTTGGTCAACGAAAGAGAAGATATTTTGCGTGGAAGCCTATTTTGCTAGCAATTCATACAAAGTAGTGCAACAAAGTTTTCGGAGAAAGTTTCAGTGCCGTCATGCTCCATCAAAAAGCAGAATTTTTGACTGGATTTAAGTTTAGAGAGTGAGGAAGTGTGCAAAATCTTAATTCAAAAGGTGCGAGGGATACTTATTCAGGACGACCTGCAAGTGCTAGAATACAAAGAAATATTGATGCTGTGCAAGATTCGGCCGGTCGGAGTCCAAAAAAATCGCTTGGAAGACGCAGTCAATTACTGGGAATCTCTCGAGAATCTTTGAGGCGTGTTCTCAAAGAAGACCTTCATTTGTATCCTTACAAAATTCAAATAAAGCAAAAGCTTACTGAGGTGGACATAGAAAAACGTGTAACCATGTGTGAATGGTTTTGCGACACTATCGAAGCCAATCCTGACTTCTTGGACCATGTTTGGTTCTCTGACGAAGCACACTTTCTACTTTCAGGGCATGTAAACAATAAAAATAATGTTTATTGGGACACGGCCGCGCCGGAGGATGTAATACAAAAGCTTTTACCTTCCACAAAGTGCACAGCATGGGTAGCAATCTCTAACAATGGCATTATAGGCCCTTATTGGTTTGAGGACAAAAATGAGAGAGCGCGAATGGTAAATACGGAGCGTTATGTGGAAGTGTTAAGTTTGGGCATCACTGGGACAATACGAAGGGAAAATCGTGAAGAACACTGGTTCCAGCAAGACGAGGCTACCCCCATACATCAAATAACTGTCTAGCCTGGCGAAGGGAGCGATTTCAGGAGACACTGATCAGCAAAAAGTGTGAAGTTGAGTGGGCAGCACATTCACTGGATTTGAACCCCCCTTATTTTTATCTGTGGGCATATCTAAAGGACAATGTGTACCAGAACAATCCTCTAACGATTGGTAAATTAAGGGCAGCAATCACAGCCAAAACCAGAGAAATACCTGAAGAAGAATATGTTCGAGTAATTGACAATTTTGCACAAGGTATGTAAGTTTGTCTCCAATGCCGTGGAGGCCATTTAGAACATATTTTATAACAAACACAACTTTTATGCAAAGGGACTTCAATGACGGAACTTTTGGGGAATGATTATACACAGACTGAAGTTTAAAACCTGCAAAGTGCTTGAAGTTTACTCGATTTGTAAAGAATTGAATAAAAATTTTATGGGTTCTGTTTTTTGGGTCACCCTGTACATCAAGTTTAAAGCGAATTATTGAAAGACATTCTACCTAAATATAAGCATCTGCATTGCGACCTAAATTGATAGTTTAGTGCATGCTCCGCGTATCGAAACTTGGTATGCTAAAAGTAGGATAATGGCTGGTGCAACCAATGGCGTCGTTGCTTGTCTCGTTGCAATGTAACGACAAGCCATGAAACTTAGCAAGCGCATAGAGACAGAGTAGGGATGTTCCTTGATGCCAATGTCGAAAATTTGGCAAAATGATGGTTGCTTTTTATCCTAGACGCCAACAACTACGATGTGCCGCCATTACTGTGATGTTCTTGGAATGGCTCACGTGTCCTACACAGTATTAGATTCTAAACGCAGTAAATTCATTATGTAAATAATCAAATTACAGTAGTTAGGAAACTTTATAAAGCTACTGCACATGGGGCTATAGTACACCGTTAACCAACGACAAGTTTGTTTGATAATATTCAACTTTGTTTATAATTCATATACAATTATCCTCTAATTTATGTTTGTATATTTCCGTTAAAAGTAATCCTAGTAAAGCTGTTCGTTAATGATTTCACTTGCAATGTAATATTTTAATTTTTATAAGTAACTTGATTTGTTGAAAAGAAATGGCTGCCCAATCTGCTCATCAGAAATATGTATTTGCATAAATCCGAAGCACAAAAGAGAAAAGAAAACGTGATGATAATGAAAGAAGAAGATTACAGACACTCTTTCAAGTTGGCATTAAAAAAAGTTGAGATGATGTAAAAACATGCACAAATGAAAATTTGGAAAAGGGGGAGGAGATGTGGCAGTCGTGATCAAGATAGCCTATATGGAAACGAGATAGACGCTACCAAAGAAACAAATTCAGAGACATGTACAAATACGACGGATATAGATATTAATTTAGAACCTGGACCTGGTGGAGCTGATAATCATGTAGGTTCCAAAAATCAGGCAGACAGTGCAACAGAAATTTCTAAATCGAGTAGTGAATCAATGAAAGTGGTTCCAGATAAAGTTGAAAAAAATAGCACTGGGCTTGTTGGGCTTGACATTGAATTCCTCACAGAAGAATTTCCTTCTCAATCAGACATGGAGAATTATTTTACCAGAGGTCATATTGACTTTCCTTTAACATTGCCTAAAGATGGTAGCAATCAAACATTTCCAGAAGGTATACTAAAGTTTAGAAATATTAATGCAGAACAGCACACTCGTAACTACAGTAGCTTGTTTGGAGTCAGCCTAAGGAGTCGCTATATTGTTTTCCATGTCGGCCATTTTGGAACAGCGTTTGTCGCAGGCTGAGTGCATCCAAACCTGCATTAGCTACAGCTGAAGGCTGGCCAGCCAGTGCTAAGTGGTGGAAATTATGTAACAGGGTTCCAGAGCATGAAAAGAGTAATGGGCATAGGGAATGCTATCTAGCTTGGGGGGAATTAGAAAGACGTATGTCATTGCAAGGTGTTGAAAATCTTCTAGAAAGATCAATTAAAGTGGAATTGGAAAAATGTTACAACATTTTGAAACGAATTATTGATGTTATCCTATTTTTAGGAGAACGTAGCCTTGCTTTCTGGGGTGCTTCGCAACGCATTGGCCACTCAAATAACGGAAACGTTTTAGGTCTGATAGAGTTGCTTTCCCACGGGGACCCCATTCTAAAGGAACATGTGCTAAAGGTAGAAGGGTCACAGAAAAAGGGTGAAAGATCACACGTACATTACGTCTCTAATGAGTCCCAAAATAAATTCATTACATAATGTTCTGTTCTTGTTAAGCAGCACATTTGAGGGAAAGGCATTCTGCAAAACACATTTCAATAATAGTAGATTCGACGTCAGATTCATCTCAAGTTGAACAAACAACATTCCTTTTGCGTTACCTAGTTCGCCACGAATCACGATTTGAAATTGTGGAGCGATTTCTGAAATTTGTAGATTGTAAAAACAATACAGGATCTAAAATGATTACTGAAACACTGAAAAGCCATGCTATTCCACTTGCTGATTGTAGGGCACAAGGTTATGACAATGCAGCAAACATGTCGGGCAAATACAATGGTGCACAAGCTATAATATATAAGCAGTACCCTACTGCTATATTCTCTCCTTTTGGTTGCCACACACTTGATTCATGTGATAATGACGCTGCTGAACGTATTCCTGAAGCAATTATCTATTTCGGAACTATCCAAATAATATATACACCTTATTCAGTTGCAGCCCCGAGAGGTGGAAAGTATTGGCAAAGCGAATTGGTTCTTCGCTTCATGGCATACCTGGCACCAGATGATCAGATCGAGTAAAGAGTGTAAAACCATTTGTGGCTCACCTTCCAGTCATCAAGTTGGCTTTAAAGATCTGCTAGAGCTGAATATCACTACAAAAACCAGGAACAAAATCCAAATATGTTATGTCAGTTCCTTCACCTGCATTATAATGTCAGTCGTGTGGCACAGAATATTAGTTCCTACTAAATCTTGGTACAAATTCATTCAAGGTTGTGATGTGACTTTAGATAAGGAAGTTGCAAACATAAAAAGCTTGCTTGCACAACTAGTGGCTCTTCGAGACAGTTGGAAAGCAATATGAAATGAAGCTAAGCTTGTTGCATCCAACCTGCAGATTGAAGTAAAATTGTTCAGAGACCGTAATACCACTGCCAGGAAAAAAACAAGATTTCAATATGAGAATACAGCTTATGAAAATGTGAATGAAATAAACGAAGCAGATGAATCCCCTGAGGAAGCCCACTTCCGAAAGCACATATTTTATGTAGTATTGGATAATGTATTGGAGGAATAACAGTTCGTTTCAGTGCAGCAAAACAGATTTCTGATACCTTTTAGCTTTCTTTGGAACTACCAAAAGATGTCAAAAGAAGAACTGAAATGCAAAGCAGCTAAACTAGCAGAGAAATATTGTCAAGACATCAGTAGTACAGAAGACCTTGTGCAGGAAATGTATCACATAACAATGGTTCACAATGCCAATTTTGGGAGAAAACAGTTGGATGCATTGGAACTATTAAATGCTTTGGCAGAATACAGATTACAAAGTATATTTCCCAACCTCACTGTAAGCTTGAGGATGTTCCTTACAGCACCAGCCGCAGTAGCATCAGCAGAGAGAAACTTCAGCAAACTTAAGCTCAACAAAAATTATCTCTGGTCCACCAAGAGTCAGGATCGCCTGACAAACCTGGCTAGGCTCAGTATTGAGCCTGACATTGCAAAACAAATAGACTTTGATGTAATTCGTAATTTTGCCAAGAAAAAGGCACGAAAGGCAACCCTGTTGTAACAAAAAACTCAATTTACCAAGTGTTTTATCATTTATATATTTTCTGCAGTCTGTAGCCTTCATGAAACAGTGAGGGTTCAGATGATGAATGTGTAGCGGTTTCGACCCGGTTTCTATGTTTACAGTGTTTTTGATCTAAGTTGTCTTTGTATCACCTTATCTTTTGAGCGCTTTTGGTTGATTTCTTTGTTTGCGGAGTTTAGTTAATTAGCGCACATTTTAAGTTTCTGATTTTGCTTTAAGCATCTTTTGGAATTCTTTAAATCATTTGACTTCGCTTTTACGTGATTCATTTCAATTCAATGCAATTCAGTTCAGTTCGGTTGGTTCGGTTTTGTTTAGTTTCATTCAGTTCGGATGTTCTTTTCAATTCGTTAATAAATGGATCCATTCATTTGTTTAACAATTTGACCAAGGAGAAGCTGCAGCAAAGATCAACAGTTTTACCTACAATCGCCAGTTGACCAAACTGGTGATCGCTACAAATGAGCTAGGTATATTTATAATATAATAACATGTGATATGGAAATGCATAAAGTTTGGTTAAGATGTACGTTTATGTAAAACAATTATGAGAGTTTGATGAATGGACCACAGGGCAGATAAGATTTAGGTCATGCCTAAGTGGAAAGAATCATACACAGCAGGGAGGAAGTACCGCCGTGAATGGGAAAAGATGTATCCATGGATCGAAAAATGCAAATTGGAGAATGATAAAGCTTTTTGTAAAACCTGTAAAAAGGAACTACAGCCAAGAAAAGTCACAATTTAAAAGCATAGTACTAGTGAGAACCATCTATATAAATCAAAACTTCTCAGATCAACAATAAAATTGCTTTTGTTCCATAGATTGTAGAATTGTCAAATCAAACTACAGATGGTGAACTGCAGTTGGCTTTGGCAGCATGTTACCACAATTCGATAGCATCCATAGACCACTTCCGAGAAATAACAAAAAAGCTTTGGAAAGGGAAGCAGCTTGGAAGATCTGATATTTTCAAGTGTATAGGGATTGTTGTCTGTCTTAATTGTGCCAATAAAGTGCTGTGGATTCGTGAATTGTAAAGGTGACCGATTGCGGTAGGCAGAAAGACAGAAGCCTGTATCTCCCATCAGCTCTTTTGAGTTGGATACACGTTGGTGTATTCTCGGGCTGCTGAGCCAAACATTCACGCACACTTTATATGATATCTCCTTTATTTATTCACCGATTGCCCTTATTTTACAGAACATGGCAGAAGCAATGTCCGTGAATACATCAAGACCCCAGTGGGAGCTGGGACAAAGAATACACTGCGTCAAATTTTACTACAAGACAGGCTCGTTTAAGAAAATCCAGGACAGTTTCATGCATCAGTTCGAATGTGAAAAGGCTCCATCCAAAAGCAGAATTCAGAACTGGGTGGACCACTTCGAGAAGTATGGGACCGTGGAGAACCTCAACGCTGCCAGTGAGAACGTCCAAGCCACTCGGAACATCCAAAGCGGACAGCCGAGCTGATCGAAAGTGTGAGAGAGTCTCTCCAGCAGAGTCTGAGATGCTGTGTGCATAAGCAAGGTCAGTCCCTCGGTATGTCTTGTGAGACTTGCAGGAGAGTGCTAGTAAACGATATCAGAGCTTACCCATACAGAATATAGACGAAGCAGACCCTTACAGCCTCAGACAAAAAGCAGAGGAGCGCTATGGCAGTCAAGATGCTCGAAAAAATTGAGACACCAAATTTCCTTAACCTCCTTTCGACCTCAGAGGAAGACCGTTTCCATCTTGACGGCAAGGCAAACTCCAAGATAAATGTCTTCTGGGGGTCCTCCAGACCCAATAAAGTAGCCACCAAGCCCCTGCACTCCCCTAAGTGCACAGTGTGGGCTGCAATCTCAACCAGAGACATCATCGGACCAATCTTCATCAAAGAATCTGGCACAGCAATGATAGTCACCAAGGAGCGGTAAGTGGAGGTTTTCAAAACCTTCAAGAGTGAGCTCCAGACCCTCTACCCGTCACTCATGAGCAAGTTCTGGTTCCAGCAAGACAGAGCAAGTTCTCACACCTCAAACCTGTCCCGAGATTAGCTGAGAGAGAACTTTGGAGGCCGAGTGATCAGTCTCAAGACTGATTTTGAGTGAGCACCTCATAGTCTGGATCTAAACCCCCCAAATTTTTTCCTTTGGGACTATCTTAAGGCCAGAGTGTATGCAGGAAAACCTAGAACCATCACGGAACTTAAGGAAGCCATCAGGGAGGAGACAAGAGCCATTCCCAAGTCAGTCTGTAAGGACGTCATGGACACCTTCGTGCTGCGCCTCAAGAAATGGACGGAGCTAAATGGAGGCCATCTAGAACACATGCTGTAGAACGGAGAAAAAAAGGCCAAAGACCCTAGTGTTTTGATGTAATGCTTTGAACATAACAAACTAGTTATGACCAAAAGTTCATTTTATTCGGACGAAACACTACAAAACGAGGCCTACTTGGAGTCGGGGCCCGTTTTTTTGGGTCACCCTGTAATGTGTTAGCTTTTACTGGATTTTCTTTGCATTAAAACATTTCATTTGTGAACCCTGTGCGCAATCAGTAGCCTTATATCACTGTATTTACTCATTTTTGAAGATTTTCTTACATTTGATAAGATGAACAAAAGAAAGCGTGTTGAACATAAGCGTCCATTTCAATAATCATGGACTAATCACTATTTTTTTATTAAACAGAAAGGAAAGCCACTCTGCCTTGTGTGAAGAGAAACAGTCGCCATTTCAAAAACCTACAGCATAAAGAGACATTACGAGAGTTTTTACAAACAAAAGTATGTTATAATAAATGAAATCATGAGAAACGACTTAGTAAAGAAGCTACAGAACCCTTTGTCTGCAGAATAGAACGTTTTTAAAAATACCTGTCCTACAAACTGAAAATGCAGTAACAGCATCTTTCATTATTGCAGAAGAGATAGCTCGTTCTTCAAGGTCATTTACTGATGGAGAATTTGTGAGAAGCTGCATCAACATGGTAACTAAACTGTTGGTTCCAGATCAAGCACATTGGCTTGAAAAGATCAGTCTTTCAAGAGCCACAATTTCACGTAGAGTTGAAGAAATCGGCCAGAATATATCAGATCAACTCTCTTTACAAGCGAAATCATTCCTTAATTTCTCACTTGCATTTGGCAAGAGTAATGGCATAAAGGACACCACCCGTTTAGTAATGTTCATTCATGAAGTTTCATCTTAATTAACCCTTTTGCCATGCATTCCTGGTATTACCGGGTATAATAAAATGTCGATAAACTGCGTGTACCCGATACTACCATGTATTCAGTAAACCCTCTCAGTGATCAGCACCTGTATTGCTGGTGCCATCTATCATTTTTTCTATGTACTAGATTATATTACCATGTATTTCAAGGCAGTATGCAGCAAAATGTCAGCGCAAGATGCACGTAAAAGACTATTCAGTGTGGAGGAAGTTGTTAAAGAAATATTTTCCGATGCAGATAGCGAGGATGATTTTGACCTGGAAAAATCAGGTAATTCCTTTCCTTCCTTTGACTTCAATATTGAAAACAGTGACTGGGAGATAGATAATGAATGAGTTGGATGATTTGGGTTTTGATGACTAGCTGGCTCACGTGCTTGGTGACGTCAGTGATGATTGGGAAGGAGGCAGGCAAAAGTGATCATGTACTAAGCAAAGCTTTCATGTCTGAAGAGGCTGACAATAATTCTGTTGTTGATGGTGATGAGTGGGCCCCAGCTGTCAAGAGAAGTAGGCAATACCCGAGTCCTGAACGTTTATTGAGTGACTACAGTAAACTTGGAAGTAAAAGTGATGCAAACAAAGGGCCAGTACAAGGTGCACATGGTGGTGCAAGAGGCAGACAAGGGCCACATGTCTGTGGTGGTCTTGATCATGGGTGTGACCCCCAGTTACTGGTGGGCCAGAGGTGAATAGCGATAATGATACAGACTCAGAGAGTGAAAATGATGAAGACAACGAGCCAGGGCAGGCTGTATCAACAGGTGGCCAAGGGGTCAGACGTGGTCCACATGTCCATGGTGGTGTCTGAGGGGCCCTTGCTTGTGGCAATGGTGTCCAGGTTCAGGGTGGTCAAGGTGGTGTCAGAGATGGTCCTGGTAGGGTTCGGAGGGGCTGGGCTTGTGCTCGAGGTCAAGGGCCAAGGCCTGCGAACCACAGGATAGTTTGGGACATTGATAAGAATGACGGTTTTGAGCCAATGCAACTTCCGTTTGATGGTGATGAGACTGAAAATTAAGCTAGGTGATAATGCTCCTATTCAAGATTTTTTCGCCCAATACTTCACTGATAAAATTTTTACACATATTGCTCAGAAAATCATTAGATATGCTAACCAGTTCATTGAGGTAAACTGTGGTAACCTAAAGTAGAATTCTCCAGAGTTGATGCATGGAAGGACACTTCTATTGCAGAAATGAAAACATTTTTTGGTTTACTTATACTTAAGGGTATTATCCATCCATAAGCAGAGGCTGGAGATAAATTGGGCCAAGAATGATTTGATTGAAACCCCTATCTTTGGGCAAGTGGTGACAATGGACAGGTTCAGTCTTCTACTGAAATTTTTGCATTTTGCCAACAATCAGGAACCAGCATTTGATCCCAGAGGCCAGAAATACCAAAAGGGACAGACTTTTCAAGATAAGACCACTGATCAGAATAGTGTGAGATTGTACGAGGTAGGTCAATGCCCCTGGTAAAGATCTCTGTGGATGAGATCCTTTTATTATACAAAAAGATTTGTCTTCAAACATTGCATAAAAACTAAGAGGTATTGCTTTGGAACAAAGTTTTATGAATTTTTGTACATCCGAGGGTGTCACCCTTCACTTCATTGTGTACTAAGCAAAGAACACTTTCAAGGATTATGATGATTCAGTTATGCATTCCGTTACCAACCAATAGTGATTTGTCATCAAGAAGCAGAAGTGATTTGGAAGAAGAACTGATTCATTTTTAAAGTTCAAGTGAGATTTACTTACTCTCTGTGTGTGAAAATTTTGGCTATTCTATTGTGCTCTTTACAATTATGTTAGTGTATAAATTGCCCTAAATTGTTGATGAACATAGCATGCTTATCAACTATTAGCACATGTAAGTATGCATTATTGGCATCCTACAGTAAAACGCTGATTATCCAAACACGACTTTAACAAAAGCCATTAGAGCCTGACATCAATGAGTGAGAAGCATAAGAACGTCAATTGTGTTTAGAGAAAAAAATACGTCCAAAAGGCAATTGACACGTGCTGTATTTATTTGAAGTTTGCAACCAGTTTAGTCACTGCAATTGTCTTCAATGTAAAGAAAAAGAAATGTGCTTACTAGTGAGACAGTTAGCTGTTGTAATAACAGAGTGAGTGTTGTTTAACACAGCTTTTGGTCCTGAAAAAAATGAGTGATTACTATACTGCCAGTGCTAATTCAAGGAGACATGCTTATCTCCTGAAAGACTGCGCAAAATCTACGAATACTTCCGAAAGATAATTATCCATCGCAAGTGAATACCATGGTGAATCCATCGCCAAACCATCAAGAAGAAATTACAGTGGATGACCTCATAAAGAAGTACCCAACTGTTTTCGATGGACAGGTACGCGTCATGGACGGTGAGCTCTTTAGTATAAAACTAAGGGACGATGCCAAACCATTTTGTGCGAATGCACCTAGATTAATTTCCTACGCATACAGGGACAAGGTTCGACAAGAATTAGATTCTCTGCAGTCCCAGGGAATTATCGAACCGGTCACGCATCCTTCAGAATGGTGTGCACCGATTGTGATTGCACCAAAGAAAAACTCAGACGATATTCGTTTATGTGTTGATTTTTCTAAGCTTAACAAATTTGTAAAGCGTGAACTATATTCTTCGCCGACACCAAGTGACGCAGTGGCTGACATTAGCCAAAAGCATGCAAAATATTTTACGGTCATAGACGCCTTAAAAGGGTATCACCAATGCCCGCTTGACAGCCAGAGTCAACTTGTAACCACATTTATGACCCCTTTTGATCGCTACAAATTTTTGCGTGCACCTTTTGGCATTTGCTCAATATCAGAGCACTACAACCAACGAATGGATGAGGCTTCGCGTGGTTTAAGCAACTATCAAAAAGTGGTAGATGATATTGTAATATATGATAATAATTTGGATAGCCACGTAAACCATGTAAGACAGTTTCTTGCCAGATGTGCTGAAAAAGGCATCTCATTGCACAAGGACAAATTTGAATTTGGGAAAACGGAAATTACTTTCGCAGGATTTCACCTGTCACAAGACGGCTACAAACTTGATAGCTCTCTGTTGCAGGCTGTTAGTGATTTCCCTCTGCCCAGCACTATTACCGACTTAAGATCATTTTTTGGTTTGGCCAACCAACTATCTGTTAATACTGCACAAGTGTCACAATGTTTGCAACCCTTGAGGCCCCTCCTCAGTTCTAAAAATGATTTTATTTGGTGGTCCAACAATACCAAAGCATTTGAAGAGGCAAGAAAAAGATTGTCCACAGTACCGACATACCGTATACATTCGAACAAAGGCCCCTGCTTGATTAAGGGCCTGTTTGAATAAAGGCCTGGTCTGAAAAGCTTTCCAAAAAAATAATAGCCCATGTTTGAATAGTCGCCCGGTAAATATTTCAGCTCAGCCCACCCTGACGCCAACCGTTTGTTCGGCAATGTAGCGAGCGATAATATGCAACTTTGTCAAACAAGCGGTAACATACAGCAAATTTCTCACAATCACAAACCTTTTCATGTCCAATTTGAATAAATTACCGTATGTAATATTTTCATTGAAAAACTATAACCAATTGTTAATACTGACATAATTATCAAGGAAATATCCGTTTTTTGGCCAGAATCTTTGATTCAAAACAATCTGCTTCAATGCGGAAGTCTAACTATGACGTAACAGGAGGTCTAACTATGACCAAACATGGCTGTGACAAATCAGTATGAAAATAGTAAGAGAGATAATTTCAACCAATTGATCAGATAGCAAAAATTTTTTGACTATGGCAGATAACAAGAGAAAACGTGAAGCATCACCAGAGACTGACACAGCCAAAGGAAGAAAATTCCACTCCTACACATTAGAATTTAAGTTGGAAGCAGTTAAACATGTAAAAATGGGAAACTCTAAAGAATCCACTGCCCGAAAATATGATGTAGCACCAAAGAGGATAAGGGAATGGTGTAAGCAGGAAGACAAGCTTCATTCACAGTCAGACCATTCTAGCCAGGGAAAAAGGAAAAGATTAGAGGGAGGTGGAAGAAGGCCACTGTCTGAAACTTTAGAAACGGAACTCTATGCCTGGATTGAGCTGCAGCGTTTTAAAAGACTGAGGGTGACTAGGAAAAAAGTAAAAAGAGAAGCTCTGAGTATTTTCAGTCAGAACAATGGCCATGCAGAAGATGCCAACAAAGACTTTGTTGCTAGCGATGGGTGGCTACGTAACTTTTTCCGCCGTCATCAAATCACTTTACGCCGCAAAACAACAGTGTCCCGGAAGGTTCCTGATGTGCTTGCTCCAAAATTGCTGTCCTATTTCCTGTATGTCCGAAGTCTCAGACTAAAGAAACAGTATTCATTAGACCAGATCATTGCCATAGATGAAACACCTGTGTGGCTAGACATGCCAGGAGAGACAACAGTCGACTTTGTTGGCAACAAATCTATACCTCTTAAGAGCACAGGCCATGAGAAAATGAGAGTCACTGTTGTGCCGTCTGCAAAAGCCAATGGAACCAAGCTGCCACCATTCATTGTATTCAAAGGAAAGCGGTATAATAAGGAACTTGACAAGATTCCCGGGATAGTTTGTGCCTTCAGTGAAAATGGCTGGATGAACGAAAATCTCACACACACATGGCTTAATAAAGTTTATGGAACATTGTTTTTCTAGACGCCTGCTTGTTTGGGATGCATACAAGTGCCACATTCAAGATTCCACGAAACGTCTCCTGACCAAACTTAAAACTGATGTGGCTGTCATACCAGGTGGATGTACTGGACTTGTACACGCCCCGGATGTATGCTGGAACAAGCCATTCAAATCGCACTATGCCCGCCTGTATGAAGACTGGATGTGTGAAGACCAGCACAGCTACACCAAGGGTGGCAACGTGAAACCAGCCACTAAATTTCAATTGGCTTCATGGGTGAAAGCAGCACGGGACCAGATACCCACTGAACTGATAAAAAAATCTTTTATTGTATGTGGTATTTCAAATGCACTGGACAATTCCAAGGATGAAAGAATTAATGTTCTGAAGCCAGATGGTATCTTGCAGTCATCACGGGAAGATGTTTTGAACAAATTGAAGAAAGTGACCGAAGCCCAAGGAAACATGAACAACATTTCCAATCCTCCAACATCTGAGGAAGATGAGGATGCCAATTCTGAAAATAAACTTGCTGTTGAATATGATGATGATTTTCACAATGAAGATGATGTCCCTTTGTCTGAATGTTTGGTGTAGCTTGTTAAGTTTGATGTTGTATAATTGTAAATAAATTTGTTGAATAGAGAAGTTTGTTTTCGGACGCCGTTTTGAAACAAGAAATTTCTTTAAAAAAACGTTATCGCGATGCCCGTGTGGCACCGCGCATTATTAAACGCCCTGTCCCATTTAGGCGCCTGTTTGTTTAAGCGCCTGGTTGAGACCCATTACTAAAAAAATAAGGGCCCGGGCCCCTTTTTGAGCATATACGGTAGGCATTTTATGACATCACCAGGCTGACCAGATTAATGACCGACGCATGTAATACAGGATTAGGTTTTGTATTGCAACAAAAGAATGGGGACACTTGGCACACAATCCAAACAGGATCACGATTTTTAAGCGACCCCAAGACGCGATATGCCACGATCGAAAAAGAAATGCTGGGGGCGACATGGGCAATTAAGAAATGCCACAAGTTTTTAGCTGGCCTTCCACATTTCGAGATTGTAACTGATCTCAATTCGTTGTTAGAAATTTTAAATAACAAGCGACTTGATGAAATCGAGAATCCCCGTCTCCAACGCATGACGCAAAGCTTATGGCTTGCAACTTCACAGCACGCTGGCAAAGGGGTACGCTTCACCATGCTGCCGATGCCTTATCGCGTAACCCGGTGAGCGATGAAATGGCAGAAACTTCACTTGCAATCATTATATAAGTTGGCAGCACTCTCCCAACGTGTTGACCTAAATGTTAAACTAAGAGGTGCAAGAAGCAGCTCTTGATGACCAGGTGTATAAGCAACTGAAATCGCTGATTTTAAGTGGTTTTCCCCATTCCAAAGCGGAATTGCCCGACGTGTTGAAACCTTTTTAGCAGGTGCGTCACGATTTAGCAGTTGATGACGATTTAATTGTGTATGGTTGTAGGCTTTACATTCCTAAGGCCATATGTCCACGAATTCTGGCAAATTTACACGACTCTCACCAAGGCATTAATCGCACCAGAGAGCGAGCTAGACTTGCGATGTATTGGCCAAAAATCTACTCTGACATCGAAATTGTAGTTGCATCTTGCAAGAAATGTCAAGCAGACCTACCATCTTTGACCAAGGAACCGATGTTGACATGCCCCCAAGCAACCCGACCCTTCCAAGAGCTAGCTATCGATCTAGCTCATGTCAATGCCCATAACTACCTCACCATGGTAGATTGTTACACCGACCGGCCGTCACTTCATTTGCTGCGCAAAAGCACGACTTCGTCAGTTATTATTAGTGCTTTACGAAATTATTTTTTGCGTACTGCTGTACCTGATATTGTGTACTCTGACGGCGGCCCACAATTTACATCGCATGCATTTACCGCATTCTTGCTTGGTTGGGGGGTAGTGCATGTAATATCATCGCCCTATTATCCGCAATCTAATGGAAAGGCTGAGGCTGCGGTCAAGTCCATGAAAAAGCTTATTCGTGGATCGTGGAATAACCGCACGATTGATGAAGACAAACTTGCTCGGGCTCTGTTGCAATATCGCAATACACCAACCAAGAGAGATGGTGCCTCTCCAGCACGAAAGCTTTTTGGCCATCCAGTTCAGGATACTATCCCGGTACATAAACGTGCTTTTTCTCCAGAATAGCAGAAAAAGCTTAAAGAAATAGAGCACAAAAGATCCACATCGATTGAATCCAGTAAAAAATATTATAACACTCATGCTCACGAGTTACCTGGCCTCCAAGTGGGTAATCATGTAGCCGTACAGCACGTTAAAACAGGACAATGGGATACGCATGGTGTGATTGTTAGTGTCGACCAATTTCGGAAATATTCAGTGAAAACTAAAAGTGGCCACATACTAGAACGTAATCGTCAATATTTGCGTTAACGGATTACCGCAGCTCCAACTGAACGCCATTCGATAGAGACGCGAAGTATTTGTGACGATGTTGCTCCAGCAGTCCCTCCACGAAGATCCAAACGTAATCATTCCAGGCCTAACCATTTAGTAGAGGATCCCAATTGGCCTTGATGTGCTTTTTCTGTGCGTCTACTGTGCGCGATTTTGTTCTGCACTGTTGTTGTTCGCTGTGTGTAATTTTTGGAGTTTTTGTGATGCTTTGATAACTTGAGGGGGAGGGGTTGGACCATTGTGTAAGCACCCGTAGTCACGTGGTCCGTCTAGTGATTAACTGGTACACGTTTCTTGTCCCATTATTATTACAAGTGTGTTCTCGCGACAGCAACGTATGTTGTTCTTAGGTACAAGTGCTAGGCAAAAATATAATACCCCTAATCGAACATCTCCAAAGCAAAGTACGGAGAGTGCCAAGCTGTGAATTCCTATCAGTGGATGAACAGATTGTGCCTTACAAAGTAAATCACAGCTCCAAGCAGTATATTCAATGACAACAAAAGCATTGTGTACAATTTTGACGTTTATTGCGGTGCAATAAAACCAGTCAATTGGTTCCCAGACATAGGAGCTGGTGGCAACGTTGTGTTGCAGTTGGCCCAAATTGTGCCAAAAATAAAAAATTACAAGTTATTTTGTGACAATTGGTTCACAAGTATTCCTCTATTACATGAATTGGCGAAAGTCGGGATACAATGTCTGGGAACTGTACGGCCAAATTGCCTCCCAAACATTTCCATGCCCAGTGAAAAAGAAATGAAAAAAAAAGGAAATTATGAAGAACGAGTCACATTAGTAAGCGGAGTGGTAGTACGGGCAGTGAAATATTATGATAAAAGGCCAGTAAGGTTTGCAACGACTTGTGCCAGTGTGAAATCGCTTATAGAAAAACTCAAGTATGACAGTATGACAGAAAAGTTCTATCACAAAATTTTTTACCATTTAATAGATATGACGTGCGAAAGTGCCTGGCAGGAGTACAAACAATACTGTTACATCCTTGGAGTTGAAAAAAGAAGTCAAATCTCTTTTTGCATTCAAAACCGAAATTGCAGAAGCATTCTGCAAACAGGGACAGGTGGTGCTGAAGACAAAAGGAAGGCCTTCCACCAGCTTTGTAGAACAAGAGTTTGCGAAAAAAGCAAAAAAGGCCCTGTCAAACCAATTCCAAGTGCTCCGGTGAGAAAAGACCAAATTGGTCATTTTCATGAATTCGGTAAAAAAGGAAGATGCAAGATGCCAGGATGTAAGGGAATTACAAAAATCTCCTGCATCAAATGCAAAATCGTGGAGTGTAGTCCCAGAACTATTAAAAAAATGTTTGCAAGATCTGGACGCAGCATATTGTACTCTATGTTTTGGTACAATGTCACTCCACGGTGTAAACAAAAATTCATTCCTTCACATAAACTTGCATGTATTTCCTACAAATACTGCAGTCCGTTTTTGAAAACAAACACTGAAACAAGTACCGTTGACGATTATTAGTGCACAAGCTGTAAATTTGCTGTTGGCTATAAAGTGTGGTTTAAAAGAGCTAGGGCTCGATGTACTTCTTTCTGAAATCCAGGTGTTGTTTCAGGGATCAATTGAAGTTATAGTGTTGAGATTGATAGGTTGCCTAGACACATGCAAAATATCAGGGGGAAAGGGCAAATATTTGTATTGAAAAAAGGGGTTAGTATCATCACCTCTGCCACTAGCCGATCTTGATTTGGTAATGAAAAATTTAAATCCCTCTAAGAGTCTAAAGGTAATGCTGGCATCAAAGAAAATGGTTTGGCCCCGTTGCTTGGCGCACGGCAGTGCAGAGACGATTACCAGTCAGTTTTAATGACTTTTTATTGACAACGATTTGGGCATGACGGAGAACTGTGATTAAGAATTGAAGCATTGCTTCCGCTAGGACTATTTATGCATATGAATACAGGTCATCGAACATGTGTGCCCCAATGTGTCCATCGCTCTGACGCAACAAGGGTGATTAAAGCTGACGTTTTTTAACAGTGCTTGTAACGTCAGTTTTGTGGTGACTTACTTCTTTGACCGTGTGAGAAGTAGCACGTGTAGTGATTTGATATCCAAACACTACACGTTGCACTGAATCCTTCAGGAACGTCATGCTCTGCCGTCCACAATTTCGCATGTGCTTTGTGTACGAATAGTTGTGAAGACAAGTTGAAAGTCTGAGCCAACAAAACTGCAGCTAGATTAACCCCTTAAACGGCGGAGACGTGTATACACGTTTTTGCCAAATGTGCTTTTTTTAGACTTGGACGTGTAAACACGTCCAGAAATCAAGCATTGAAAACCAACCATAAACGACATTACACGTCTTTCATTGATGTTTTTAGGCAAATCTTCGCTTTAGACGTCTTTCCGCGTTCAATCGTACGTCTGGCAGCGTGCCATTCGGTACTTAAAAATGCTGCATGTAACATAATTTGGCAGTGTAATAGAGACCAGTCAGCGGTGGATGTGACTAATTTTTCATTTGTTACATTGAAATTTTGCACTGTTTGATTACCCTCAATGGCTGGCTTAGACGATGATAGTGAATATGAGGAGTCACTTAGAAGTCTTGATACGTCTGATGAAGAAGGAAGCGAGTCTGATGACGAATTGTCACGATTCTGAAAGCGATGATGAAATGGGTGATGCCAGAACATGGCATCGCCATCATGCGTCCGAGGACAGACTGCCTCCAGCACCACCGCGTTTTACATTCACTGGTAATTGTGGAATTCATTTTCAAGGTAATTTTTTAGAAATGACTCCCTTCGATTATTTGAGTTTGTTTTTTGACCAAAGAATTATAGACTTGGTTATTGAAGAAACAAATCGTTATGCAGAGCAGATTGGACAAAGGGATTCTGCATGGCGCTCTGTAACCGAAGCCGAAGTTTGGGTGTTTTTTGGCATGCAAATGCTTATGGGTATTGTCAAATTGCCACAGGAAGAAATGAACTGGTCGAAGGATGAATTGTATGAAAGACCAATTTTTCAGAAATTGATGAGTTTGAAGCGATGGCGCAAGATAAAACAGTATATGCACTTTACTAACAATGAAAGTTTTGATCCTGACACTCACCCAAATTCAAAGTTGTACAAGATTTATGAAGTCAATTCACTATTCACTGAGAACATTATAAAATGTTATACTCCTAATCAAGATCTGTCAATAGATGAAAGCCTAATGCTTTTCAAAGGAAGGTTAGGTTGGGTGCAATATATTCCCCTCAAAAGAAGCAGGTTTGGTGTGAAATATTTTTTGTTATGTGAAGCTAAAACTGGTTATGTATACCGAATGATCATTTATGTTGGAAAAGGAACACAGTTTGATCCAGATTATGATGATTTGCCTGTCAGTTCACGTGTCGTTATGTCTTTGATGAAACCCTTACTTGGAAAAGGTTATTGTGTTACAGTAGACAATTATTACAGTAGTCCACAATTAGCAGATATTCTTATCAAAAACAAGACTGACATTTATGGAACGTTGAGGATGACACGGAAAGAAGTGCCACAAGAGCTAAAACAAGCAAAATTGAAAAAGGGCGAGGTTGTAGCCTATCAAAGAGGCAAGACAATGGCTATTCGTTGGAAAGACAAAAAAGATGTTGCAATGCTTTCCACCATTCACAACTCTTCAATGCAGGATGTTGTTACAAGACAGGGGGTTGTGAAGAAACCCAAAGTTGTTTGTGAGTATAATTTTACAATGGGTGGCGTGGATAAAGTGGATCAGCAGCTAGTGGATTATCCTATTACAAGAAAACGAGGAAAGAAGTATTACAAGAAAGTTTTCTTCCATCTAATGGATTTGGCAGTTTGGAATGCCTATATCATCTACAAGAAAGCACTTGAACAGAGTACAAGCCCGGGACAAAATAGGCCTATGACTCATCTCAAATTCCGTCACCAAATTATACGAGATATCATAGCAAAATTTGGGTGTCATTTACCGCAGAAAAGATCACCAGGTAGGCCTTCAACGTCGGAAGGAAGCTTGCTGCAGTACACTCCAGGAGGACATTTTCCAATGGAAGTGCCCCCAACAGAAAAGAAGAGAAATCCGTTGAGAAAATGCCACGTTTGCAGTCGAAAACGAGACCATACAGGAAAACCCATCAGGAAGGAAACCAGATATATGTGTAAATCATGCAAAGTGCCTTTATGTGTAGTGCCATGTTTCGAAAATTATCACACAATGTAATTGCATTTATTTATCAAATGGATACATTTTTTATAATTCTTTTTGTAAAATTTCATAGTTCTTTTTGTCAAATTCTTACTAGTGGAATGAATAAAATAAAAATCATAATAAGTTTTCATTTTTACGTCTATACACGTCTCCGCCGAAAAGGCCTTTTTTATACTACAATTGCAATAATAAAAACTAAAAATAAATGGATATCATGTTATGCATATAAATCAGCATAAAAAAAACTATAATAAAAGAAAATAAAAAAAATTGGTTAAAAATAAAACATAAGATACACAAAAATGGTTGGTTAAGGGGTTAAGTATTTTTCTCGCAAATGATTCTATTTGAATACGGTTTTGTTGCGATGTGTTAACATTTGTGTAAATATATTACAATTAGCTTTCAATTAGTGCATTTGCTCAGAAATTCCTACACACGACGTTTTCATTACAATTACCAAGTCTGTTTGCTTCCAATTTTTCAGCGTTTTATCAGTGGAATATCCAAGTCGCACCAACTCATAAGACTTTTTCCAAAATACCCCAAGCTCCCCCAAACCCCATAAGTGCCATCCTGCCACTACAAGCTTATACCAATCCCAGCCTAAACTCCACATCAGTTTAAATGATTCCATAGCTCCCACCAACCCCAAATTACTTCAAGTAGCCACGAGCCTTATACGATCCGAAGTCCTCGCCAACCCCAAGCCACTTTAATTTCCAACCTTTGCAAGCGTGCTTAGGAGTATTCGTCAAAACGGTTTAAATGAAATAAACATAAAAGCAGGTTTCAAAGCAACCGGCATGTCTCAGGTGAACAAAGTATAAAATTTTTCGATTGAATAAATTAAAACTAGAGTTGTACAGTAAGTGGAAATGTAGCAGATCTCCAACTGACAAGGCAGTCCAAATTTGAAAAAAAAAAGTCAACAGGAAACTGATTGGTCAATTATCTCCGAAGAAATGTCCTCTACCTCTTTCTGCAACATCAAAGCCGTTTCCACACCATCGTTGAGTGCCATAGTACAATGAGTTACACAAAACAGCACAACAAAAGACATCACCAATGAATTGCAACATCATGCTCCCAAAGGGATGAAGTACGAAGTGCGCCTTGTGCCAAAAGATGAAGCATTGGCAATAGAAAGCGTGATAAAATCAAGAAAAATAAACAATAAGAACAATGGAAAAAGAATGAAGATGAATGGAAGCATATTAACCAATGAAGAATATAACGAGCAAGTGGAAAGTTTTGAAACAAAAGAAACAACTGCAAAAAAGAAAAAAGGCCGATGATGAAAAAATAAATTTACTGGATCTGGGGAGGAAAGAATAGACAAAAGGATGGACGAAAAATGGAAAGACACCATAAGAGGAAGACATGAGGAGAATAAATGCTAAGGACGAAATAGAAGAGACTAATGATGAATTCGAAGACATGAATGACGAAACAGGAGAAGATTTGATTATTGGAATGACAGATGAGGAGAAAGTAGCTGAAAAAAGTGCAAAAGGAAAGTGAACAAATAAATTGGAAGTAAACATAAAGCAAGTCGTAAAGTACTTGTGAACAAATAAATTGGAAGTAAACATAAAGCAAGTCGTAAAGTACAGGGTGTCCCAAAAAAAATGACACCATTTTAAAATGTAATAATTATGTCCATTCTTACTCAAACAGTGTCAAATTCTAGCTACATGCACACAGATATTATATGTTTTCATGTTTTGGTTTTCAGGTATTTCTTATTTTAAACCTAGAAATGCCATAGGCCTACAGTAGTGTACAAAAAGCATTTTGTGTTCTAGAATATGCTAAAACACAGTCTTTCAAGATATTGCAGCGGGCATTTGCACAACAATTTGAAAAAACAAGAACTGAAAAAGTACCAGACAAAAAGCAAATTTGGACAAGGCACAAAAAGTTCAAAGAGGAAGATTGCTTGTGCAGAGTAAAAGGATCTGGAAGAACGCCAATATCAGAAGGAAACGTAGAGCAAATTCGCAGAAAACTTGTAAACAGTCCAAGGAAATCCATAAGAAGAACAAGTTTTGAAACTCAAATTCCAAAATCAAGTGTTTGGCGTATTGTGAGAAAACGTTTGCAAATGAGACCATACAAGCTGCAATTCGTTCAAGCGTTAAAAGCAGATGACAAACGAATTCAATTTTGTATCGATATGCAACAAGAACTGGAAGAAGACCAGTTTGATGAAAAACTGGTTTTCAGTGATGAGGCCACTTTTTACACTAGTGGAAAAGTGAAAAAGCAGAATGTTCGAACTTGGGGACTTGAGAACCCCCACGAGTCACTGGAGCAAGTTAGAAATTCTCCAAAAGTGAATGTTTTTTGTGCAATTTCCAAGAAATATGTTCATGGTCCCTACTTTTTTGATGAGAATGTGACTGGTGACAATTATCTGCATATGCTGCAGCCTGGCCTATGGATCGACTCACTGCAAATGAAGCTGAGGACTTCATTTTCCAGCAAGACGGTGCTCCACCCCACTGGAAACTTTCAGTACGAGCTTACTTGAATGAGAATCTGCCAGGAAGATGGATTGGACGTGCTGGAAATGATGACAGTGTCTTGCTAAAATGGCCCCCGCGATTACCTGACTTGACCCCTTGCGATTTTTTTCTTTAAGACTGTGTAAAAGGTTTGGTTTACGTCCCTCCTCTGCCCACAAACGTAGTGGAATTGAAGCAGAGAATTTCTTCAGCGTTAGAGACTGTTACAGAAGACATGGTGCAGCGAGTTTGGGATGAACTCGGTTATCGCCTAGACGTTTGCCGTGTTGCAGGAGGAGCACACATTGAAAATCTGTGAATTTCTGAAAATCAATAAGCACGTGTGTTGTACCGCCGACAACGCGTAAATGACAATATCTTTTAAAATAAATTATATCAACTCATATGCCTGTCAAGTTTCATTGATTTCGAGTTATAATTTTTGGAGATATTTGCATCTCAAATGGTGTCATTTTTTTTGGGACACCCTGTACTTTGCAATGTTTTGAGAGAGGCCAAGAACATATTATTGAAGAAAATTTTTAAAAGTGTTTAGAAACGAGCTTGAAGAAAAAATTGAGCACGCTGAATTTCAGTTTTTGCATAATGTATTGGATGATACAGGAATGCCTGTCGAGTGGAAAACAAGTGTGATTCTATCTATCTTTAAAAGATAGGGTAATGTGATGAGCTGTGGATGATACAGAGGAGTGAAACTGCTAGAAAATGCTATGAAAATTGTTGAAAGGGTACTAGAGAGGCGAATACGAACACTAGTCAATTTGAATGAAATGCAATTTGGATTTATGCCAGGAAAAAGAACAATAGATGCGATATTCATTGTGAGAATGCAGGAGGAATATCAAAAGAAGGACAAGAAGTTGTATATGTGTTTTGTTGACATGGAAAAATCTTTTGATGGAGTGGGCCATGAGAAAGAAGGGTCTATCAAAAGTAATGGTTTGGGCAGTTATAAGCTTGTATGATGGTGCAAAGACAACAGTGAGGGTGGGATCTGCATATTCAGACGAATTCGAAGTACAAGTTGGCGTAGATCAGGGATCTGTGCTGTCGCCATTATTGTTTGCAATAGTTGTTGGCGTTATTACAGAAAATGCAAGAAGGGATGTGGTTAATGAATTGCTGTATGCAGATGACCTTGTTATCATGAGCGAAGACATCGAAGACTTGAAGGAAAGGTTTTGGAATTGGAAGGATGCACTGGAAAGTAAAGGTTTAAATGTCGGCTCCAGAAAAACAAAAGTGATGGTGAGCGGGCCGGAAGGAGAACTATTCAAAAGCAAGATACATCCATGTGAAGTTTGTGGGAGGAGAGTCATGGCCAATTCAGTGCTGTGTACAAAATGTGGAAACTGGGTTCATGGCAAATGTGCAATAATAAAGAGAGCTACCACTATGTTGGCAATGCATTTTGTTTGCTTGAAATGTGAAGGAATAATGGAAAGAACGGTGAATTCGATCGAGAAGATGTGCAATGATGTGGAGACAGTGAATGGATTTTGTTATTTGGGAGACAGACTAAATGCTAGTGGTGGTTGTGAAGCGGCAGTTACAGCAAAAGTAAGAATTGGTTGGGTAAGATTCAGGGAATGTGGAAAGTTATTGCTTGGAAATAGGTTTCCTCTAAAGATGAAAGGTAAAGTTTATCGTTGTTGTGTAAGATCAGCAATACTGTATTGAAGTGAGACGTGGTGTCTAAAAGAAAATGAAAACGCAATTTTATGAAGAACGGAGAGAGCTATGGTGAGAGCCATGTGCTGTCAGAAAGTTGTTGACAGAAAGACAAATGAAGAACAGATGGAAATGTTAGGATTGAAGGAAACTATAGACTGGTTAGCAACAGCGAATGGAGTTAGATGGTATGGACATGTGCTGAGGAGGGATGACGATAGTGTTTTGAGAGTTGCTCTGGATCTTGAGATGAGTGACAAAAGAAAGCGAGGACGACCGAAGAAGACCTGGAAGAAGCAAGTGGAAGAGGAGACAGAGAAGATTGGTTTGAAGAAGGAGGATGCCCTGAGACGAGACAAGTGGAGAGATGTAGTGCGAGCAATTGCAGAAGAAATGGGGTAAATCTGGCCATCTCTGCTAAGGGGACAACACCGAATAAAAACTGAACAACTACTACCACATAAGAAATCAGTTTCAGAATTTGCAGTGCACTGGGACTGGCCAATCAAAGAGGACATAGATATCATCAATGCTGAGAATTGTTTTTGTGGTCTAACTGCAGCATTAACTGCTACCGGACGGGCAAAATCATATTTTCTTTTTGCCGATAAACTAAAAGAAAAATTTGTGTTCCAAAGCGATATGGACTACATAACGCACAAACTTCGTAGTTTGTTTACTTTTTTAAGTTACTTGTACTTTTTATTGCTTTTTTAAGATGTTAAACTTTCACCCTCATCTGCATATATCTCTTCTTTTGCTTTCCGTTACATTTAATAAGATTAATAAACAAAATTTACTGTCGAAATAGATGTTTTTTTACTACCCCATGCATGTTTTTTATAGCCCCAACTTCTGGGAAAAAGCAACATTAAATTTTAAATAAAAAAAATTAATGTTTTAACTTTTTGTATACAACAACGTAATATTAATATTGCTTCAACGAGGATAAAATTTGACTTTTGGGACTGTTATAGCAAGAAAATTAAAAGTTTATCGATTTTGTATTTTCTTGCACCACTTATTCACCATAAATCTGTTAATTTTTCTACTGCTGCTTAATTTTTGTACAATAATCTTGGTAGACAACTACTAGAAAATTACTTTCCTTTTTTGTTAGCTGAAGCGAGTGCATCAGTTACAACTTCCTCCACACAAATTTCACTTGTTTTCGGTAAATATCAATAAAAAGCTTAAACAAGCCTCTGACAGCTTAGAAAGCGTAAAAACCCGTGCAATAACTGTTCGTTTCTATTGTGTAAAAACAATGCTTTTTGCAGAACCTGATACTAATTAAAAATTGAAAACTGTATTTATCTAGATTTAATTGCACCTGATGAGTTAATGTACACTTTCCTAAATAAAAGCATTAAGCAGGTAGCTTAAGTGATGAATAACTGCAAAGACAATATTTTTACCACGGCTGCATCAAATTGATGTAAAGACAGAGGTTGATTCAAAGGAGGATCAGGAGGTCGGATCTCCAAAATGTTTTGATATAAACCACAAGGTATAAATATTGTTTCTGATGAAATTTACTACAATAATTATGTCTGTTTAGATACAATGTCACAAAAAAACTGCTTTGGGCACATAATACAGCAAGGAGATTTTAGGGGATATTGGGGGTGAAATTTTTCTCAAAATATTGTAAAGCCCAAGCCACACTACCTAATTATTTCCGATTATAGTGATTCAGTAAATTAGGTTTGATTGGTGAACATGCCACAAATCACTGCTACCGCTGAACAAATGGAGAGCTATTTCTCGCACAAAGTTGATTATGAAAGTGAGAAGGCAATCTTAATCCATTACATTTCTTGTGAGCAAAATCAAACAACAAACGCTTAGTTACCTTCTGTAATTAAGTAAACCCTTTTTTGATAAAAACAAAACCACAACTTTGCTTATGTCTGGTAGCAATGAAAAGCAAATACAACAAAAATAAAGATACTTTCTCGAATATGTATGATGTAACAATATACAATCAGAAACACAGCAGGCTAAAGAAAACACTTCATTGGTTATTTCATATTCCACACTGTTTGCTTGCTCCATTGAGCTTATCTCATTATCTTATACTCTACAACGTTATATTGTCCAATTGAAATGTCATAAAAATTACGCCCTGACTTGTTTTGCAAAAATTGCAAATTCTTTCAGTGGCTGAGGACTCCACCCTCGGTTCCTGTTTCTTCTGGGTGTAAAGAGAGGTGTCCCCGACCATCTCCTTTGCCTACACTTTACTTTTTTACCTTTATTCAAACCTGGTTCCCCCCAAACGAAAACAGATCCACCTTAAAAGAGCACGCCTAATTATCTGAATTTTGCAATATCTTTGTGCGTTTTAACCATTGCTAAAAAAGCGGTTTGACTATGTGTGGTAACAGTGTTGTGAGAATAATTTATGTGAATGTACATGAATGCATGCTCAGTTTCTCATCAAACATATTTTTGTATTGAGCGACGTCCCAGGCAGAAGAAATATCGTTATTTGGACTTTATACTGGTTTGGTTCGTTGAAATGAAGCCTAGTCTGTTCGTCCCCGGTCATGGGCAATAAGAGTGAAAAATGTAGACAGCATTGCCATTAGATTTTTTGGAAAATACTCTTCATCACGATAAGTATCAATTCAAGGCCAAGATGTTTGTGCTTGTTTTACCAAATAAAGCACCCTATTGCTGTGCTTACTGAGATATTATATTATAGGCATGCGTGCGGAAGACGATGGAATCGTTACTCCACAATCTGATTTGGTTGTCCTAAGCCAGGGGTGTCCAAACTACGGCCCGCGGGCCAGCTCCGGCCCGCGCTGCCCTTTTTTTTGGCCCGCGGCTCATTATGAAAATATAACGTAATACGGCCCGTTATTAATCTTTGCACAACAGAACTTTGCAAATATAACAGAATTTCTTTAATGATTTAAATTTTAAAAAAATCACGAAACAACGCATGTCGAATTGTCAATTCAGCATTTTCGTGTGAGGTATATTGCTCTGCCTACACATCCACACAAAGGATTCCAGCGCATGCGCCTGCATAGCGCACACCCAAACGCATCTTGCATTTTGCTTTGGAGCAATTATTACGTTTCTTCTTTTCTCTGTTAATTCTCAGTTCTTCTAGTTAGTTGTAGCGTCATAACTACTATTAATAAATAAAGAACGATTTGCCAACTATGGTTTTGAGTTGAACTATTGAACTATCAATGATTTTGTTAGCCTGCTAGTGAGTATAGTGATTACAGTTGACAATGGCAGACCAAATAAAGAAACGGAAAGTCGACAGCGAGTGTAGAAAATTTCAGGCAAGGTGGGAAATGCAATACTTTTTCAAAGAAGTCAAAGGAAAGTGTGTCTGCTTGATCTGCAACGAAACTGTTGCAGTGGTGAAGGAGTATAATGTGCAGCGACACTTTGAAACGAAACATAAGAAGTATGAATCCTGTACCGGTGCCGAGCGAGAACAGAAAGTTAAGCAAATGACAGCTACACTACAGGCTCAGCAAAACTGCTTTCTCCGTGCCAACAAAGCACAAGAAAGTGCTACAGTAGCCTGTTACGAGGTAGCTCAACTGATTGCTCAACACGGGAAACCTTTCACAGATGGCGACTTTATAAAGCAATGTCTCAATAAGGTTGCAGGAATAATGTGCCCAGAAAAACTGCATGACTTTAACAACGTTAGTTTGTCCAGAAACACAGTTGTGCGTCGCATCGAAGACTTGTCAGCTAATGTAAAACATCAGGTGTCACATAAAGCTTGTGATTTTGATTTTTACTCGATTGCATGTGATGAGAGCACTGATGCCGGAGACACCGCACAGTTGTTAATTTATTTACGGGGAGTTGATGACAACTTTTGCATTACGGAGGAGTTGCTTGATATCAGGAGTCTTAAGGGTACAACTACAGGTAAAGACATTTTTAAAGCTGTGTCCGATGCAATTGACAAGATGGGACTTAAGTGGGACAAGTTGTGTGGAGTCACAACAGATGAAGCTCCAGCTATGAGAGGCGAGCGAAAGGGAATGGCTTCTATGGTTTGTGCCAAGGTGCAAGAAAATGGAGGTGAGGCTGTTAAAATGCACTGTATCATCCACCAAGAAGCTCTCTGTGCCAAGACAGTCCAGCTTGATGATGTGATGAACACTGTTGTGAAAATTGTCAATATAATTAGGTCGCGAGGGCTCTACCACAGACAGTTTCAGTCTTTTCTGTCAGATGTTGATGCTGCATACGGGGACGTTCTCTATCACTCTGATGTGCGTTGGCTAAGTCGCGGCGCTGTGCTGCAGAGATTTTATTCTTTGAGGTCCGAAATCGATCAGTTTCTGAAAGCGAAGAACCAACATGTTGATGAGCTAACAGACCCTCAGTGGTTGGCAGACCTAGCATTTTTGGTTGATCTCACTGGTCATCTCAACGCACTGAACAGGACCTTTCAAGGTAAAGACCAGCTTGTATCACAGCTTTATGGGCACTTGAAAGCATTCTGTCTGAAACTCCGTCTGTTTGAGACACAACTAATCAATTTCAATGTTGCGCACTTCCCCACACTGTCCGAAATCAAGTCTGCTTTTCCAAATGCCAACCTTTCCGCGCAAAAGTGTAAGTACGTGTCTGTTGTCAAAGCTCTACTGACAGAATTCAATCAGCGCTTCCAAGATTTTTCTGCTGTCGAGTACAAAATCAAGCTGTTTTCAACTCCATTCCTAATGGATGCACAAGAAGTGGAAGAGAGTCTGCAACTAGAACTTATTGAAATGCAGTGTGACAGTTCTCTAAGAAATCAACATCACCTTCTCTCCCTTTCAGACTTCTACCGGAGCTTGGAAAGGACCAGGTTTCCTTTGATGATACGCAATGCAAAACAAATGATGAGTTTGTTTGGCTCAACGTATATACGTGAGCAAACGTTTTCTCTGTTGACGCTAAATAAGAACAAATTCAGAACCAAGATGACTGACAGCCATCTCTGCGATGTACTTCGCCTTGCAACCACCAGACTAACTCCTGACTTGCCGGCCATCATGCGTGCCAAAGTACAGCATCACTGCTCTCACTGAAGCCATGCTGTTTATGAGCATTTTTGTGTCGTGTCTTAAGTTAAAATAGAAGAGAAACCCGTGTTGAATGTTGTGTTTTCTTTATATTCAGTCACAAAGCGCATCCTACAAATATTGATAGGCTAACATCACTACATGAGGGATGAGTACGATGTTCCTTTCCTTTAGTTTAGTGACTGGCCCGCACTTTGGTGTATTCTTCTGAATGTGGCCCGTGGTAAAAAAAGTTTGGACACCCCTGTCCTAAGCCGAATTGACAAACCAGACAAAGCTGAATTGATAAGGATTTATCTTTTTTGATTTCAAGATGGTGTTTGTTATGAATTACAACTATCTATGGCGAGAGATGTGATGGGAGCAAACTTTGCACACTACCCCGTGATTGCAATGCATGACGAACACCATTACAAAATTGAGGAAAGTGGCCAATGATGATGAAGAAAACTTTGGACAGGAATCCGTGATTGTGTGAAGGTGTAATTTTGCCTATCGGTGATTGCTTTTAAAACAGATCGTGACACTAATAAAGCTCAAGCTTTCATAAATTTGCTATGTGTCCGGGTTGACAGTGGTGAATACATCTTAAAACACAATTTTTATTCCAAAGAATCAATAAGAAAAAAATAGATCTCTCTCTTCACTTCTGCAGGTAAAAGAAATGCGGCGCAATTGGTAGCTTCAACAAAATGGCGTCATTTTGAAAGGACAATGCCAGCAGGTGTTGAATGTTGCATGGGTTGGGGGCAATTAAAGCATTCTTAACTTTGTTTCATGAAAAAGTAATTGTCTCGACTTCAGTTTTAGAGACTCATACGGCGCCCACCTGATAACAAAACTGGTGTGTAGTGCTTTTCTAAGGCATAGCTACGTGGCAGAGATCTGCATGGGCCAAGCGGATTTTTGTATAACAAATCGGGCAGGGTGCGGCCGGAGTTTTTTATCCCAGCCGGCCTGGTGGACATTTTAAATTATATTTTATATTGGGCAGAGTCCAGGTCAACACGCTACTGTTGTGGGCCGTAATTTTGGTGAGTTCAGAAATTAATTTTTGATGTTGTATTTTTTGGGAGCGGGAATGGATACGTATTGTTTTGAAACATTTACTCTCACCGTTGATCAGCGTGATGTATGATCTGAGCATTGTATACGTAGCCAAAAGGCCGTGAATTTATCGTCTTAACAGTAGGTAAGTAGAAGTACAATTTGAAGTTACTTTATGAGAAGCTGCAAAAGATCGTAGTCTTACCAAAAAAAACAGCTGCGGTCGCCAAGTCTGCAGGCTCTCATTGGGACCACAAACACTGACTAAATTTAGCGGTAAGTTTTAGTAAAAGTAGTAGGAAAAGGAGCAAAAACAAGATCTAACCGATATTGCGTGATTACTAGCAAGTTTTTATCATACACAGTACAAAAATCGTGGTTGCAACAACAGTAATGTAGGTAATAATAATGGCGGTACGAACATGCTCATAAGCTCGCAGCTTTAAGGGACGTCTCCTTATTGCAATTGTAGGTAGAATGCCAATAATTAATTATAACGTAATTTTCCTACTGGCACTAGCTGTTACGTGGCATACTTCGACTTCAGCACCAAGTCCAACCAACTGATGCATCCACATTTTCTGATTGTTTGAAAGTCGATCACCGGGACCTTTCACTTCGACAAGCTAAAAAAGAACAAGTTCTGCGTTATTTTGACTTTAGAATTACGACTTTACAATAGCACAGTTTAAACAGTAATGGCAATAATGAAACAATTCTGAAATCAACAATATAACTATTATGAAAGTTTTTCTGTGATTGTTACTGTATGCTTTTTCACTAAAAAGCAATTTTTATTGGGCTCAATTAAAGTACATCAATTGTTGATTGCGGTTATCGTCAAAATTAATGAATAAGCAACAATACTTGAGATTAAAGCAACAGTAAATCACTTTGTATTTTTTCAATTTCGTATTCCACACCACCAGGTCGGGCAGACCACTTCTTGTATGGCGAGGATCACGAGCAAGCACTTCGATAATGCCACTGAGGATTACACCACCAATGCACTCAGCTACATTCTGTAATACCAAAAAATAATGTCAAATCGCCAAGTTCTCTACTCTAGCGAGCAGCCGAAAATAACGAATTACTGATATAACGGCCTGGTTTCGGATATGCTTGACGTTACTCTCAGACAATAAAAAAATAATAAACAAATGATAACTAGGTCTAGCAAAAGTCAAAGGTCGATTTTTACATAGTTTAGAAGTAAAAACGCTGTATCAACAAATTAAATTTCAAGCGAAAGTAAAAGTTGTTAAGCTTAAAAAAGTCAAAATAAATCTTTCAGCCAAAATATTTTTTTTAACATTTTTTCTTAGTTTTGAAATTATAGTGAAGTTGCAGCAAGTAACCAATTACTATTGCAGTATTGCGAAATTGCTTAATTGAAGTTGATTCAACTAATCAAAAAACTGTCAAAACCATGTTGACAGGTTCATTTCTCTGGAAAAAAGCGACTACATATCATCAAAGGGATATAACCGCTATGCGTGGTTGTACTCGGCCTTATTGGTTACAAAGGAAAATTAATGATGCTTGATGTTACCACCTTGTTTTTCTCCTGTTGTTGTTACCCAACCCCTTCCAAGGCATGGTGGAAGACCATAGAGCCCCATAAATCGGAAAACATTCCAGGGCCTGAACCAGAGGTCGTAGAGAGAAAAAGATTCTTTAAAGAGCGAGTGGTGCAAGGAGTCCGTAGCTGGACAGAGCAGATTGAGATGAGAGGTGTCCTGAGTCGGATTACCGCAGGCGTTGCATGAAGGAGTCTCGATTCTGCCGATTCTAGAGAGACAAGAGTTTAACAGAAGGCTGTGTACGTTGCAGTAAAGGCGAGAAAGAACACAGCGAGCTTGACATGAAACCTCAATTTCCTCAGTGAATACCGACGGAACCTGTGCGTCAAAGAATTCAGAAAAGACAGTACGCCTTTGGTCTAAGAAAAAAGTGGATACGATAGGTCAGAGAATAGAGACTAAAGGCACTTCAGGAAGAAGTAGCACACCTCACCTGGACAACTCATCAGCCGCGCCGCTGCCCATAAGAAATAAGTGTCCGGGGACCCACTGAAGCCTGATAGTAAAGGAGAGAGAAGACAGTTACCACCAGATATGCCAGAGTGTTTGAGGTGAAAGAAAAGACGGAGAAAAGGAAAGGGTGGCGAGGACATACCGAGAGTCTAAAAAGAGAAGTGGCAGACTTGCTGGTGTTGCCGAGACTAGCAGAGATTCCGCAGAATGGCGCAAACTTCAGCGGAAAAACTTCAACAAACTGGGTCGACCAAATTGGAAAGGGTGGCCTCAGCACCAAAGAGTGAGCAGTTGGCAAGGACACCACAGCCGCCTCTGCAAAGGAAAAGAACCATCTGTTCAGATCATGAAATGGGAGTCAAGGTGAGCGAGAGTAGTCGCACCCTGGCAAAAAAATGGGGTCATACCGGGAACATGGGGTGAAAACAGTCAATTTCACACTGAAGGAAGGTGGGTTCAAAGGAGGATAGGGAGGGCAAGCAACGAGAACTTACCAAGAAGAAGCATGAGTGGGTAAATGGACGCAAAAGCTCTCCAGCGAAATTTGGAAACTCTTGGTTTCACTTCAAGTCTGGCCAAGCCAGAAATAAGAAAAGAGGTTGGGAGACGAAGGGCTCGCTTATAAGAAGACAAAATGAGACAGGGTGACCCGTAAGGGAATTAAGAATGATTCAGAGAGAAGAGAGATAAGGAAAAACGAAAGGTAGCCGGTGATGGCGCAACTGGTCGCTGGGTGAAGGTGTTCTAACTTCCTGACGTTGATAATGCTGAGAAATGAAAACCATTTAGGTGAAACTTAAGAGGGAACGACTAGGAGAAAAGCTTTGTATGATAGGACTTCTTACAGAACTCTATTAGGAAGCAGAGATACACCGTAAGGCCTTGAGATAAAGGAAAAATTTGGCCGTCAGCAAAAATACGTGTTTAGAAAAGGACAGATTGTGGTCAAAGGTCAAAGCAGCGGGGACCGAGAGGGAGGAGGACAAGATGGTCAGGTCGGCAGCATAAAGAAAGCAGCTGACGGAAGACAAGCAGGAAGATCATTGATGGAAAGAAAAGTGCAGGCCCAAGAACGGATTGTTGCTGAACACCTCGACAGACTAAAAAAAGCGACTTTTGTAGTTTTAAAAAACTACGCAAACATTCCTGCCAGAAAGAAAATAATGAGTTCAACAAGCAAAGCAAGGAGAGAGGCCAGCGAAATCAGTTTATGAAAAAGAGTGGGATGCCAGACAGAGTCGAAAGCCTTGCAGAAGTCGAACGTAGCAAGAATCATTCTAGAGTCCAGCATGGGTTTGTAAACCCAACCGAAATCAACCGAAAAAGAAACAAAATTTGATTGAGAGAAGACCGTCCACGGCGGCAACACGCCTGGGGGAAGAGAGAATGAAGATAGACACCAGAAAGAAGATTAGATGAAGTAGAATGATGCCTCCAAACAGCTTTGAGACGCAAGAGGTGAGAAAATAGGCCAAAAAAGCAGGAGAGTCGAAAGGCTTTCTTAGCTTATAAATGGGAATAATAGATGTCTTCCCAATGGAAGGAAAGGAACGTAAAGACTAAGAGATATTGAAAATGAGAAGAAAAAAAATCCATGCCAGAGCGAGGAAGGTATTTAGCATTATATAGGCAACTTTGTCTGAACCAGTGGCAGTGGAAGAAAAAAGGTTTTCAGCAACCGCGAAAAATTCAGTGGGTGAGAAGGGAAAACAGATAGAAGAGTGAGGCACCTCAGGGCCCTGATAGAACTCGGACAAGCAGCCTATGACTCAGATATTCAAGGCATTTGGCAAGGAGACAGAAAAATCAGATCGTAGGTAGTTAGCGAAAACCGATGCCGACTTCCTGGGAGAAGAACAGTTTGGGAAAGTTAGGAGAAAAGGAAGATGAGGAAGAAAAACCAGCGACAAAAGAGAGAAAAGAATAGATTGATCTAGAAACATTTAAAAGACGGGCATGTCGCCTGCCTCATTTTAGCCGTGGCTGTGGCGATGACAAACGAAGCATGCTAAGAGGCAAAGACGTAAGCCTGTCGATCTTCATCACTTCTATCAGCGGCAGCAAAAGCTTCACTTCACGTCAAAAGCTTCATTCTTTTTCTGCTTCTTCCACTCACAATGCCATCTGGCTTAAGGTTGGTGTTCGACGAAGCCGAAAGGAATGGAAGACGTGGCCACATTCAATGCAAGCGAAGTAAAGAAAGCAGCAGTAGAGGAAAAAAAAGAGAGAAGTATTCCTCCGCAGAAGGAAGGTCAGAGTCAAAGTAAAAAGCAAAGCCATCCCAACGAGCTTTCTGAATATAGAAGAATGATGGTCGTTCGTTGGTATGGGAAGAGCGGAGAAAGAGGGACAGTTAGTAGAATTGGTAAGTGATCAGGGCCCAAGTCCTGATGCACCTCCGAGAAGCAAGAGAGAGCACGAGAAGAAACAAAGAAGATGTCAGGAGAGGAGCGATGGATAAGGGTGGGAGTGTCAAGGGCTATTGAGAAGAAGGAGGTAAGAGATAACCCAATCGAATGCTTCTTTCCCACTGGGGCAATAATACCTCATGAGTTCCACAATGGATGATGGCAACTGAAGTTTTCCAAAATGAAGAGATTTCTGGAGAAAGGAACAAAGAATAGGAAAACGAGTCCATTTTGCTATTAGACAAAGACCAAATAAGGGGAGCTTAGACATTCAGAAGAGAGCAGAGAAGAGTTATTTGGTGAGATGTTGACCCCTACATAGCAAGAGTAGGGGTCAAGCCGAGAGAGGGAGGAGGCAGAGTTCAGAGAGGCTCTGCCAGACAAAAACGATGATATCACTGCTGGCGTGTGGGTAATCAGGAGAAAGAATGCCAGACCGAGAGTGAGTGCAATCTGATCGCAGGGCAGAGTATCCAGGAATCCCAGAAAAAGGAAGACGAGTTGAGGTTGGATTCCTAAATATATTTACAGATAAGGTCTACATGATAAAGCAAGATAAAGTGGAGAAGTTCAGCGCTTCTGGCTCGAAGACCTGCGGCATCCTATTGAAAAACCCTGAGCAACTCGGGAGAAAAAGTGGTAGCAGGAGACATGAAAGATCACCCAGAAACATAGAAGGGTGGGAAAGGTGCAAAGAGAGGGGTTACGAAGAACTTACGAAAGGGTAGAACGTTTGTTGGCAAGGGTTGGAGCACTGCATTGACAGATGGCGAGCCAGATGAGCCAGACTGAATAGTGGAGGTGTATGTGCTGGGGGCTTTAAAGAATAAGTCAGTTTTGGTAGGTTGGGGGCCCCAGAAGAAACAGAAACGCAGCAAGAAGGACAGCTCCAGGAGTGAGAGATGCCTAGAGCATTGAACTTGGAGGAGGACATTAGTGAACACCTTAGATGGACCCATTTAGAGCAGGAGCTGTATTGTACCAACCCCCCTCCAGGTCATATTTTCAGCGCACACTGAGTAGGAAAAGATAGGGTCAGGGTTAAAATGAACGCTGCCGCTCATCAAAAGAAGAATGAGAATAAGAATATCGGGAAGAGAGAGGCAGGAGAAAAGAAGACAGGCGACCAATCTTAATGGGACTGAGTACTGCCCTTCTGCAGTCGTTCAGAGGGCAGCACGGCGAAAAAAGATTAGATTAGGGAAACGCCCGGGTAACGGAGACCCTTGGAAAGGTCAACATCCATTTTAATCCATCCCAAACGGGGTTGGAGACCACACCACCACGTTAAAGAGGCTGCTAATTGGTGCATGTTTTTTCTCCTTGCAGGCTCAGGCTTGCTGCTTTTGTGTATATATGCCACTACACATTAGCATTCGAACAAAACTTTTGACGGAGCATCATTACATTTTGATTTCTTTTCTGAGTATTTTAGAGGAGCTTTTTACTTCACACCTTTCATTACCATGAGCTACAACAACAGGAGAGTAGCGAACCGGTTTTCTTATATCTTTAATAATAATCAATTACCAGTGCTTGCTGTAGGGAAGAAAAGCGTTCCCAGTTCATTCCCGTACATGCAACACCATTGTAAGAATTCCAATTATTTGTGATTGCATCTAAAGCGTTAAAACTTTCACAACTCCACTGCTTGATCTGCTGCACACGTTCGTTGATGCTTGCCTTGCGGTTGACATAAAACTCATCAGTGTTGTAATCCAGAGGATGCGTCTAAAATTATAAATAAAACTCCAAGATCGTGTTCTTTAATGTTCTTTCCCAGCTAAAACGATTTCGAAACCGAAAAGCAGGTCACGACAAGCTTCTAGTAATATCACTGATTTAAAAAAGTTCTCAGAAGCGAAAGTTTTAATTAAGACTGAAAAAATGCAAAACGATGCATTGATAAATATATTGCATTGTACTACGCAATAAATTATTGGTATTTCATTGCAGCAACGTGACACGCGTGTAACAACAGAATGAAATTTAATAACTTAATCTTGACCTAGCTGAGGTTGAGCTTGAAAATACCGATTTTACTTGAAAACGCTGGAAGTATCCACAAGTTTTATTGTTATACTTTGCCAAGTGTGAGTAGTAGCAAGGCTTACTGGCTGAAATAACGGTATTTTCAATTAAACAAACAACAAGCATTGCTGTGCACTCTAGCGAAAACTGCAAATAAAAACAGAACTCAACGCTTTTCCAGCATCAATGAAACTTTTAACGGAAAAAAATTTTAAATTTTGCTACTTGGAATGAATCAAATAGCAAAATTATACCTGATAAGGAGTTCGAAAGACGTCATCTACATCAGGCATGAAAATAATATCCCACATCAGCAAGCAGAAGAAGCAAGTGAACGTTCCCCCTTCACCGTGGATACCTTCATCAAAACCTTCATTCCTAATAAAAGCAATATGGGTTGGATAAATTTATGCGGTTAAGTTAATGCTCTTTTTGCCAGTCTTCGGTTGCGTTGGGCAACCGCGACGGGAAGGCAGCAGAACCCATTGTCGCATGCCTCGTGAAGGAATCCCGTTCATTTCTTTTCTCACGGGCACAACAAGCGAACTTGCTGTTATCCATGTCGTGCTGAGTGTCCAGAAAAAAATGTTATGCAATGCTCAAGTGCCTTTGCTATGTCGCGGTCTGAGTTTGAACAAGCGATTAGCCGCATGATAAGATAAAGCTTCAACCACAACTCGATCGAGGTAATAAAGATAAAAGTATCGATATGAAAGTGTTTGCAGTCTCGACATATTTAAACTATTCTATCTCTGCTGCCAAAATCTCATATTGAAAACTGATTGAGCCAAAATCAGTTCAAGAAATTTTACACGCCTACCCACATATTTTGAAATAAGCCGGTATTGGCAGTCACAGGCGATGAGTTTCGGATTATACAGAGCATGCGCATAACTTTATGCTGTCATAATGAGCAACTTAATGTTTGGTCAACAAAAATATTGTAAAGACCAGATCAGCATGTTACGATCTGGATGATATCTGTAGAAATCGATGATTTTTCATCGCATACGTCGTGTAATTGAATAGCGTAACGGTGACCTATTTTGTGACCATTAGCCAGAGACTATTCACGGTGACTATTTTGTGACCATTAGCCAGAGACTATGTGACCATTCGCTCGAGCGAAGTCAAATGAGCCGGCCTGCAGCACATCCCTGCATACCCTTAGTTGGCACCCAAGTTTGCAAAGTTTATTTAATTCTATCAAAAGAATCCAATTTGTCCACACACAAGCTGAAAATGTGCATATAAAATTAAACTTAATCTCTTCAATTGATAACCTGCATCCTATTCTTGTTTCACTGAGTAAAAATCGTGAAACTACTTACCTGCACGTCGTACCTTTATGAAACGACTAGTAGTCAACCAACAATGTCAGTCAGCCATGTTGACCATAGCACTATCAATTGCATTAATGACTAGCTTGAAATGAGCAACTGCTTTCCCCAACCTAATCATCGTGTGCCTCTCGTTTAGATGGTTGGGCATATGAGGTCAAGATGCACTACCACATCTGAAAAAGGCGAGCATTTCAACTCACTTATAGTGATCCAAAGCAAGCTCTTCCACGGAGCAAAGAAGTACATCATTACCACCAGTTGATCCTCCCACCGTCTTCATGAACCGAGCCTGACCTGTTTGCATTCGTTTTGGCAGCAATCTACCAACAATTGTTACCTACAGGAAATCACACGTTACATCACATTAATCTTAATACATGTATCCGCAAAATACACAATTACAAACAGCTCTAAATGCAAAAGTTGTAAATCGCCAGAAAGAGCATCAAAACGGCTTTAAAAAAAGCACTAATGATTGCAGGTACAGTAAGCAAATAAATTCACATATTCCATTTTTTCATTACTAGTTTTTATATCAAATACGAGAAAAAGAAAAAAACAAGGCCCTACCTACCTCTTTGGCTTTCATGAAATTAAATGGGTCTAAAAGCTCATCAAAATCAAATTCATTAAGTTTTTCGGTTGTCTTTAATTTCTGAGCACGTTCCACAAGTGCGATCACGTGGCCTACCCTGACGTAATCATCTTGCAGTGATGACTGCACAACTTGAAGGGCAGCAACGGGATTGTGAAGATGCTGATCCAAATTCAAAGCAAGTCTTTCTGACCAAAATCCCCTAAAGAAAAAAAATGTTAAAAATTAACCAACTGCTTAATTTCAGGGTTAGCGCCTCACACTAACCACCTGTTCTTCCACCACATTTTGTTTACGGCAAGAGGGCCTTTAAATTTTGAACGCTTCTTTTAAAAACCAGTGTATTGATTGACACACGATGAAGTGGTACCAATTAACTACATCTTCAACACTACCTTCGCGATACGCAAAACTCTTTCTGTTTCAGAAGTTCTTCCAAAAGTTTAACAGCATCCTGGTAATTGCGCAATCTTTGTAGTATCTCAACCTAGTAAAATACAAGTACAGTAATTATATTGTCATATTCAAACCTTAAACATTTTCATATTTGAAGGACTCTTTGGCATGAAATCAAATTGGTGTTAAAAATATCTATAAAAATGGTGTTCATATGCCAGTGCAAACAATATTAGAGCTACAAACAATAGAATAATCGCAACAAACGTGCGAAATAATCGCGCGAAACACAACTGAGCGAAGCACTCAAGCGCGAAGTTTGCGAACAATAATAGAGCTACCTCTTCCCGCTTTATTTCTAAACGCCGGTTCTGGCTGTCACAATCAGTGCCGCCGGTTCCGCGGCTTTCTTACGGAATCGAGCTAGTTTTGGTAAAGAGATGAGGGAAAAATTAAGCAGTTGCGGGATGCAGGTTTTTGGGCTGGTTTTGCTATTCAGTTGCGGTATTTTGGGCTTGTTTATGGAGTAGCAATAATTATGAAACTGGAAAGAATTAAAACAGTTTCATATGTAAACTGCATAAATTTAGCATTACCAAGTAAAGCAATGTGAATATCAAAAAGAATTTTCCGATTAGTGCGGAACATAAAAATGTAGGTCTACTTCACTGCATTCACTAGGATAAATCGATGCTATGAAATTATGGATTCCAATTACACTTTGAAAATTTGTAGCGACTATTTTACAGGAAATTGCAATTTGAAAAGATATTGAGATAGATAAAAGCAAAAAGTGTTTTGTATTTATTCGCTTTTTTCATGCAGCTGAGTGTTGGACTAAAATGTTAGGGAAATGCTAAACTGAAATATCATACAGTTATGTTTAGCTGAAGGTTATGTAAAACAAAACATGCCTGATAAAAAACGTAATTTTATAAAGCAAAATAGATCAAAACTTTCTGGTGAGATAAACTTGAATTGAAATCGTCACAAAGCCCCATACGACACTCACCCCGGGGAAGTGGTCAATCGTGTTAAGTTTGTTGTTTATATGCCTAGTAGATTCGGAGGAGTTAAAACACAGACACACAGAAAGAATTGCGCTTTATAGTAGAGATATATTCATTAATCTTTTCAAAACAGTCAACATAGTGACTGCAAACAATTATGCATAATGAAAACAAAATGAAAATGATAGGTCTATGTGCAAGCTTCAGTGTTCCCTTACACCATATGAATTCTCTTTGAATTTATCGTTTTCAAAAATTTTAAGTGACAAATGCAAAGGACATTGTGTGGCAAATTTGTAATATTTCTTCTCAGGTTATGAAAATTGTAAATAGATTTACAAATATAAATATAGCTTTAAAAATGACTGTTTTAGCCATTAGCTTTTTATGACGCTTCAATCAGTCGCAGTATCGCCGCAAAAAGGGAAGAGCTACAGCTAGTAAGTTCGAGTGCCATTGTGATGGTCGGTACATAAGGTTATTATCTCAAGGACTGCAGGATCGCATCAAGCAACATGTTCTTAAAAGGTTAAAACCATTGACTCGTCTATGCCAATCTCAATCAGACTGATTGTGCAAACGAAACGACATTAACCCATTAGGCGTAGGAATTTTATAAAGTAAAATAAATAACTTTCTTTCATATATTTGAAGTCATTTAGGTGCAAAAGCATCGCGGAAAACATTTCAATCAGTTCTAAACATTTTAAAGGGTCCAAACACTGTGTCCCATTTTTGGGACGCTGGCAGGATAAGGGAGCTATTAAGCTGCAAAATAGATTCATAGTTCATAGTTTTAAATAGCGTCCCATTAATGGGACGCTGGCGGGTAATGGGTTAAACCAGACTGTGACTCTGCCTTTGTTCAGCATCTTTTAGAAAATAAACAATGTTCGTTAAACTATTACAACATGCGATTTTCAATCCTCACCACAGCACGTAGCTCTTTCCACCTTAATCTATTACAGGCTGTTTATATCAAGACTTAGCGCCCGGTGTTATGCAGACAGAAAAAGTTTGTTTACACTTTCAAACTGCTCCTATAACTATGGCGTTCCAATTTGGCCTCTTGCTTCGCATCCACTAGCATTTCGCTATTGCAAAATCTTCATCTTTGGCGCGCATTATTATGCAAGGACTATGATTGGCTTGTCCTGATTGCTTACTATCTGAAGAGATAAAACACTCACTCTGGCTCTTTCCTTTTTCACGTGATACCATCACTGATGAGAACATCATAAAAAGCTTATGGCGAAAACAGCTTTTTTCAAAGCTATATTGAAATTCTGTACCACGAACTAGATTTTTATTTATATATATCGTTGCTTTGACGAGTTAATAAGCAATTTTTGTGAACTAATTTAGAGCAGCTTAGCAAATTTTAGAGTAGTTGCAACAGGCAAGCATTGAGCTACTTTGGGCTAGTTTAAGAGAGTTTTAGGCTGGCAATTTGAAGAAAATCTGGCAACACTGGTCACAATGCATTTCTTTGTTGAGGTGGCAATGTAGCTGTCAGTAGATATCTTTTTTGACGTAGTTTTTGTTAGTTTTGAAAGTTAAGTTGGAGTTTTCTACTCGTTGCTTTATTCACGTATAGATATTTTAGAACTTAAATCGGTTTATATCTTATCTTTCGTTTTTGCTTTCCTAGACCCTGATATTTTTTCTCGTTTGTTTTTGTTTTTAAACGAAATCGACCACGTAATTTAGTTTTTAACAATTCGATTTCAACTGCCCGTCTTTTCGGTTGTATTTCTCAATCAACTTGAGTATTCAGAATTCATTTTTCTTCGATCACCGCTGCAAAATAAACGCAAGATTTTTTATTCCAATGGAGTTTGTTGAGTCTTGTCAAGAAGGACAGCTGGCGTCATACGAGGGACACTTGTACGGCAAAGACAAGACTAACAAAAGAACAATCAGCTGGCGCAGTGCAGTCAAGGCCTGCAAAGACGCCTGACAATAAACACAGAGAATGGTGATGTACCTGCACGAGTCAGTGGAGAACACTTACATACTCCAGATTCAACGCGTATTGAGATGAAGGAGGTGCGTTCACGGGTTACCGAGAATGTTAACACTCAGGAACCACCTCGCCAGAAAATTGCAGACGAATTACGTAACAATAAACACCTTGCAGTCATAATTAACAGAAAACGTAAACAGGTACGTGTGTCGGTTGCACCTAATTCATGAAATGGCTTGTAATTTAAATTCAAGTAAATAATCTGTAATCTGAATTATCTGTAATTTTATTTAAATATAAACACCATAAATTTGTTCTATTGTACTGTGCTCCAATTTTTCCTTGTTGTATTTACTATTAGCTCTAATATTTTTGCTCAAATGTTTTTCGCTCAAACTTTTTTGGTTGGTTTACCCCTTCTTTTCCTTGGGATCCAGGTACGGCGCGAACGGCAATCCAGGTTCACGCCATCAACCTAATTGAATTAGGCTAGGTGGGAAGTGGCAGCCCATTTCGAGCAAGTCCTAAATGCAAATTACTGACTGGTAGGCCCACCGCCAACAAGATGGACTGCGATTGGTGGGTAGCCAAGAATCCCCTCTTACGACATGCTGGGTGAGCAGCTTCACAATTCTAACCCGGTAAAGCACGGGGACTCAAACTTTTTTAGCTCCAGAGTTTGGCACCCTATAAAAATATACGAAAGTCCCGTCTTGACCCACGTTTTTTTCGGCCATTGAAATTCAAAGTTTTTTAGTTTAAAAATCTACAAAAAAAAGTCATGTGACCTGTTGCTTGAATCAAATTTAAGAAAATTGTATTTGTTGGTCCACCTAGGCCAAAACATGGTGGTTTACAGAGCTAGTTAGTTTTTCAATAGCATTAATTATGTTGCATTCACTACTGTTTCTGCTAATTGAAGCAGAAAAGAACATGCAGTCGAGCTTAATGGATGAAAGTTATTTAAGATTAGCCAATATTCAAAGGTGTACTATACACTACGTTAAGCTATCTTTCATCAGTTAGGGTTAATCACATCATTGCTTTCTTCTTAAACTTCCTGCAATAGCATTGAGCCACTGACTACCACAAAATTACCAAAAATAACTGGCTGATTACGTATGCCAGTGTAATTAACCTACTTCGATCCAGAACAGTGGTTGGCAGCATACGGCCAGCAGACCGCATGCGCCCCACGTAGCAAACGTCCGGCCAATGTGTAGCGACCCCGATTCAACAAACTTTCAGCCAATATACAATTTTTAACCGAATTCCTATAAAAAACAATTTCGAAAGAGCTCCGTCTAGTTTCGAGAAGCCACAAGTTGAGTTTCTACGGCAGTGCTGACACTCACGCCCATCTCTATGCACAATTTTGTTCACTACCATCCGCGGATTGCGTTTGATCAGTTCATCAAGGCGCGCTTTATTTTCTTGACCGGTGGCTATGCTTAGGCGGCAGGATAAAGGTTTGTCACTCGCGTCTCTGTCGCAACTCTGGAATCAACGAACCTATCTAACTGTGCTGACATCCTTAGCCTCGCTGCCATAAGCATTTACCAAACCTCTTTGAATCTCAATTGGTTGCACTACTTCTGCGCCGAAAAACTGAATGACACATGCCGTTTTTGATAGACATTCATCAAATAGAAATTTCTTTTTATGTCTGTTTTAGTACCAACGTTTTGTACGAGAATTAAATTATCAAATGTGCAATGTTTCTACACTATGAGGCAATCTTTTTTGTTTTTGTTTAGTACTCCGAAACTACTTGGCGTGCAAATGTCAAACTAGACGCGAATGAATATCATCACATGGTAATTCTCATGAGGAGTCAACGGCGTACTAATGACGTCACATCTATACTGAAAAGCAAATTATTGCTTTGCATGTACGTGTATGTGCGTACACACGAACACTTTTACTCGTCTGAAACTACTGGGCATACAATTGTGAAACTTGGTACGACTAATCAACACCTCGAGATGAGTGTCACAAGGAATTCAATGGCGCCCTAACGACGTCACAATCAAACATATTTATTTTAAAAATCACATTTTTTGACGGAGGAATGCCATTTTGAGCTTAAATAAAAGCCACTACTCGATTTGCCAACTCCAACAAATTTTTACAATCTATGATGACGTCATAATTACCAATTAATCGCCACATGGTTTTCCAATTTCTTAAAAAATAACGACCATAGAAAAGCGCCTGATGGCTGATTCGGGAAATATCGATTACATGATTTCCAAACCAGAATTATTTTTAACGATGATTGGCGATGTAACAAGTGATTTTGTTTGATCGCCTTTTAAAGCTTATCTCTTTGAAAACTACTGGACATATTAACTGTAAACTAGGCATTATTTATCACCACACAAAAATAAGGGTCATAAAAAAAGTTGATGACATCGTAGTGACGTGATAATTGAAGATACATCTCTAAAATTGCATTTTTTGATGGAGAAAAGCGAATTTCCTCTTCAACATCAGCCAGCGACCAATTTGCATACTTTAAGAAATTTCATGTGTTTAGGAACAAAGATCACGCTATAATCAAACGTTGACTCTAAAATTTGTTTGTTTTTTTTTTTGTTTTCTTAAACAATATAGACCGTAGAAACATGGTTGAAAGCATTTTCGGAAAATCTTAACGACATGCTTCTGCTAATAGTATTTCTCTAACATCTTATGCTGTATCAAGATGCAACAAACGTTTATTTATTGAAGTGTTTTTTGAGTATGCTTTTTTCTGTCTTGAATTTTTTTAAAACCCACTGTTACCTCATTATCTGAAATGACATTACAATGCTTGTCACTATATAGTGAGAACAGCAGCAAGCAGAAAAATAATCCACTATTACTCTGATAGCAAGCATAAGAAGTGCGTTCATGAAGTCTCTCCACAGTAGACTTTTGATGTAGACTCTCCGCAGTAGACTCGTCGCAGTAGACTCTCCGCAGTAGACGTTTTAGTGATGAATAATGTTTATTTGTGAAGACATAATTACATCAGAATTATTTCATCAAACAGCATACAAAAGTCGTTACAGTTTGTGCTGAAAATGATGTCCTTCAGCTTCGACACAACTTATCCATATTCATCCAACTTCGTTGATCTTCCACTTCTTCCTTCGTCTTTGACAGATCCAGTTCTTCTAAACTTTTTGATCAAATCACAAACAGTATCACGATAAGGTACCATCGTATGTGGAAATTGTTCTTTGAATCTTTCTTGCATACGCACTGTATATTTGTCTCCTTCACGAAAAACAAACTCGACCAGAAATATCCTTTCTTCAGTCGTAAGCGGCATATCAGGTTGTCAGACAGAATATAAAGTGGCCGTACCAAAGACACCAGATTAATTAAGACGTAAAACTCTCCTATCTCACAATGAATTAAAGAACACCACTAACTTGTCCTCAACGTGATATCGAACAATACCCTAGACCAGAGGTTCCCAAACTTTTTTCTTTGCGGACCCTTTTTTTCGCGAATCTGTGTTTTTGCGGACCCCAATTATATGTGACATTACCTTTGTCACCCGACTCATTTCCAATAATATCAATTAAAATACGTACACAAACGAAAATGAAGCTGTACTCTAAAAAAAAGATTAGCACTTGTATTACTGCCGCGATTGTGTCACTCGCGGTCCGATTCATCGTCAGGCTAGAGTTACTTTTCATAATTTCACTGAAGTAACTTTCCGGGATATTTTGCAAACCGAGACAACCATTGATTGATTGACTTATCGGGACGAAGCCACGGACCCCCTGTGAGGTCGTCACGGACCCCCAGGGGTCCGCGGACCCCAGTTTGGGAACCTCTGCCCTAGACGTCGCGAGATAACGTTTGTAATGAAAGCCCGCGCACCAATGAAATGATCTAGATGAACATAAATTTTCAACTGCGGAGAGACTTTATGAACACACTGTAGTAAAGCCCATTACTGATATTTGTAATTGATAGGCTCTTTGCACCGGTATGTGAGACAAATCTTCATTTAAAAGTACGAAGGTTGAGATTAGCGGTAAAGTTAAATGTGATAAAATCCCAAGTTTAAGATCAAAATAATACAATACAGTAGACGCCGCTTAATATGACCACTTTGGGACCAGACCATTTTGGTCATAATATCCGAATGGTCATAAAAGCCGAAGCCATCATAACCGCACCTGAATCGATGCCGTAAGCCACAAGAAATCCAAACACCGTCAAATTCATCGTTTAACTGATGTAACAGTGTGACGTTGGCAGTAAAACAAAGTACAGTACTGAAACAGTACAGCAAAGGCATGTGAACAGAAAACACGCATGTTTAAAAGTCGAAGTTATAAGTGCATGGCGGGAAAAAATACTGTACTGTAATAAGAGAAATGGAGAAAATGTTGGTCATATTATCCGAAATGTGGTAATATTAAACGGAGAATTTTAAATGGAGAAATTCCGGACCGTATCAAATTGGTCATAATTAATAAGCGGCAGGTCATATTATCCGTGGTCATAATAAGCGGCGCCAACTGTAATTGCATTAATTTGTAAAACTGGATTAAGAGGCAACGCTTTTGCTTGAAAAAAGCTATTAGGCGCCTAATAGCATAGAGTGTATGACCTTGGGGAATGCATGGCCCCTTGTCTTGCCAGGGCCGAATTAAAGCAAACAGCGCAGATGAAGAACTTAATGTCAAAAATATGAATACAAAAAAGAGCCCACGAAATCGTCTAACAGGCCTACAACAAAATAGTTCATTTCTTTAATTGCCAAAACTACCACCGTTAGCCGTCATTTTTGACTTCATCATTTAACTGCCATCACTTAAAAGCGTTTGCGAAGGAGTGTTTCACTCCCTCCCCCTTCCCTAACTCTTTCTAAAAGTGTAAATGATAGTTTGTGAAATCATTTTTTTGGGAATATTACGTGTCTTTATTTATGAACAAGATGATCACCATTACGTGTACAGGAACTATGGTTAATATTTACCATAACTTTTCATTGCTGCTCTCACAAATGTTTGCACAGTGAAGCCGGCGCAGTGCCTTAATTGATAGGTTTTAACTTGACACAGGTGATGAGATAACCTGCTGGGGTAAAATCGCACCATATTTAGTAGAAACATTTTTCTTTTTTCTTTCATGATAGCTTTATAGAACTACTGGAATCACACCATAAAATTTGAATTTTTTGATCCGTCTGTGAGCGCCTAAGCAGGGAAAAAGAACATGCAACATAATGGGTAGCCAGTAGGAATTTGAGAAAGTTTAAGAGGAAATCAAAAGAAAACATTCCAGTGTGAAATGGCACTACATGGAAGCAGGGCTGAAAAGCCGAAGCCGGAGCTGTGAAGCCAAGAATTTTTTCTGGAGCCGGAGCTGGAGCTGGAGTCTTTTTAAATATTTCTCTAGAGCGGAGCAACAAAAATTTTATTAGCTCCAGCTCCACGGTTGATCATGGCAAACTTTTGATCAAAACTTGTTTTAGTTTGAAATCATATGATGATGAACTGATGACATGAAGCTGTATTGAATACAGCTAATTTGTAAAAAAATATAGTAAAAAGTAAAAAGCAAAGCGTCGTTTAGCTTATGGAAACCTTCTAAAGGGTGACGTTAGTAGTTCATGGAGATAGTGATTTAAACATTTAAGTGACTTGGGCTGGAGAGCTGGAGCCGGAGCTAGTGGGTGAGTACTTGACAGCTACGGAGCTAGTGCTCTTGTACAGCGGCTCCCCAGCCCTGCATGGAAGACATTTTTGCTATTTTGCTTCCAAGTACATTAATATCAGCAATGAGTTTCCAACTTCCAAACTAAGGAATCGTAAGGCTCTTTTGGTTTTACATAAGCAATGAAGTGAGCACATAGACCTAAGGTGTAGCCAGGGCCTTGAAATGAAAAATTTTATTACCAAACAGAGCGGATCAAGTCGAGAAAATTGGATGTGCAGAAAGACATTTATTTTTCGTTACTGTTTACACAATTTCCTGATAGGTGAAACGGGCATAGCCGGCTAAACCGACATTCTTGACTCCATTATTACTGATGATGGCCCTACGGGTAAGGCACGTTAGTAAAAAAGTAAAGTTGATATTAGATCTTTTTTCCGGTGATTCAGAGGCTCAAACGTGATGACTCAGCATATGTCTACCACTACATACCCGCTTTCGAACCAGATTTTTTGCCAGAGCAATGTAGCATTTTAAGTTCCGGATGCCCTTCCTGACAAATACCAATGGTGTATCATTATAAAAATGCTGGCTTGTATTATTATCAAAAATAGTAATGAACTATAATAACAGTATCATTTTTAAAATAGTAAAGCAAACAATTTTGTTTAAAGAAAATTTATTCAGCCCACCGAAACCTTGCAGAATTTACTTTTTACTCGCAACAACGAAAAAGGTTGCCAACTCCTGATTTAGAAATATCAAACGTAAATTTTTTGATATCGCGTCAGCAACTGCGACCACCAAGTTGTTTAGAATGTCACGCGACTTTTTCTCTAACAATCTTTTTTTTCTAACTATATCCCTCCCTTGTACTGAAACACTTTGTTCTTTACTTGAAAATCCCGAAAGCATGTAACCAAGACAGGACAGTTTTTTGATACTAACTAAATTTCGTGCATTAGGCCTTGTTTAAATGATTGAAATAAAACACCGTATCTCAATAGTGCAACTTTTATTTCAACATGTAGACATAGTGTCGAAAAGACTAACCCATAAAGCCGAAGGTGGAATAAGGGTTCGAGCCCAGTGTTGCAACTGAAGCTTGTGAATGAAGTATTAATACACGTTTTAACATGATTACCAACCTGCAACGACTTAATTCTCGTGTACAATGCTGAAGCTGAGAATCCCCGCATAAAAAGAGGCAAGCGGATTGAACGATTTTTGGATGCTTCAGACACACATAAACTTTTCTTTGCTGCTGCTTCACACAGTTCCAACGCAAGCTAAAATAAGACTTTGTTATTTAATGCGACAAAACCATCACACGTATCTACACTACAAAGCGCAATTCTGTCTGCGTGTGCGTGTCTGTGTGTTTTCATTCCTCCAAAAATACTGGACGTACAAACATCAAACTTGGCACGACCGATCACCGCCGTGGGGTTCTCAACGTCACTACAACGTCATAACCAAAGATGAGTTTTCTAATTTGTATTTCTTGACAGAGGATAACCGTTTTTTGCTCAAACGAAAGCCAGCCTCCAATTTACCAACTAACAAAACATTTTGTCCGTTATGGGTCTAAAATGACCTCATAGCTAACGTTTGATTGCACAACTTGTTCTCTGTTTTTTCTCAAAATTTTTTCAAAATTTCTTCTGCAAGTTAAAGATTATTTCTCAGCAATTACGATAATACATGACATGCACTTTTACTATTAATTAGTCTTTACACTAAAAAAAATTGAACTTTAACACCTGTAGCATAACTTTTTAACCCTCAAAAGTTAAAAAGTTTTTTAACTTTTAAAATAGGTAAGTTTAATAGGTAATTTGCTTTCCAGCAATAAGTAATTTTAATTAGATACCGGTAATAAAACCAAATCAAAAATTAGTTGTCCCCAATCATATTCTATTTGTAGTGGAAAACATTTTTACTACACCCAAGAAACTTGCAAGTTTTACAAAAAGGTAGTTTTTTTGGTAATTTTGACTATTTTTTCAAGCAAGCATGCTTCTTTGGCATTATCTGTCAATATTTTTAAAGAGATTCATCAAAAATGAAATCGCAAAATTTCGAAAGAGTAGCCTATCGGTCAAAAACACTCAAAATTTTGGTGGCTGGACTTCACAAAATAGCAATTTCTAGAAAAATCACATCCTTTGGTACATTTTGATTACTCTTTCTCAAAAGCATGGCTTTTCGGCATGATCTAATTTTCACAGAGATTCATCTTAAAATAAAGTCTCTAAAAAGTTTAAAAGTCCCCTACTCCAAGCAAAACACTCGGTGATCTTCCTACAAAAAAAGGGGGAAAAGAGGGTCCTGTTTAATCTTTTGCAACAAAATATTACCGTCAAGTTCCGCATCATCTAAATGTTGAAGCGATTTTTTTTCCAATTGGGTGAAGTTGGTACAGTGGTTGAGTTGATATTCTTAGGCATGTGACCTCGACATTACTGATGAGGGCGCCGCTTTTGTATTAACTTGACTGTAGGCGCATCACTTTGGCTTAGTTTGCTTTCCCTGACTGCGTATATGCCAGGACCAAAAAATATACCTCCAGCCAGAGGCTTTAGGTCGTACAAATAGGCATACAATTGCAAAGAAGCTGTAAAAAGTGGTCCAAAGATTTTAATAGGTTATTCTTGGAAATTCACATCAATCACCTTGGCGCTTCTTTTATCCGTATCCCACAGCTTTGAAATTAAGCTTCCTTGCACTACATAAAATCAACACATAAAACTTTTTTTAAATCTTTGGATGTTTTAATTGTGACCTAGTGCAGTTCAAAAGTACCAAACAGGGCAAAGTAAAACGCAGCCAGGAATTCCAGAAACATCGGGAGAAATACAGCAGCTATGCGCAATCGCCTATTACGTTTTTTAGGCTTCATCAACTTCCTCTAAAAACGCGGTATTTCAATTTTGGAATTAGAATCGGCAATGACAACCGCACATCATCTTCAAAAAAGTCATAAGTAATGGGCCTAATATTTTATAGCTTAATCATGAAAATACATAGCAATTACATTGGCGCCCTTCCACAATTTTGATTGGTGGTACAGAATTTGCAAATTGCAGAAAGTGGAGTATTCATTCTCGAAGCTTTTCGTCTGACACTTTTCACGAGAATCCGTCAGAAATACAGTGAAAAGGTGAAGTGAGTCACTTATAGAGACACAGTTGACGAAAAAAAAAAGGAAAAAGCTCTATTATGATTGGTAAAAGAAGCGACCAATAGAAGGACCTTCCTTCACTGTGAAGTCCACCCTTTCCACTCCATGCTCTCTCTCTCTGATCCCCCTCTTTCTCACCAAGGTGTGGCTCTCGCCCACCTTGACTCTCTCCCCCCTCATGATCTGGTGCTTTGGACTGACAGCTCTGTTCCTTTTCCTTTTCGCAAAGGCGACTCCGGCGTACTTGCCAACTGCTCTCTCTGTGGCGCTAAGGCCACTCTTTCCTTTTCGGCAGGCCCAGTATGCTCAAGTTTTTCCGCTGAAGCCTGTGCCATTCTGCACGCTCTTTGCTGGTCTCGGCAGCACCATAAAGTCTGCCATTTCTCTTCTCTTCTCCTACTATCTGACTCTCGTTCTGTCCTCGCCACCCTGTCCTCTCCTCCATCTTTCCTCTTATCTCAAACTCTGTGGCAGATCTGGCAGGAACTGTTTTCTCTCTCCTCCAGTTCTATTAGACTACAATGGGTCCCCCAGACACTCGCTTCTCCCGGGGAACGATGCAGCCGATGAGCTGGCCAGACGTGGTGCGCTACTTGCGCCATCCGCAATCCCTTGTAGTCTCTCTCCTCTTACCTCTCGTATCCACTCTCGTCTTATCTCAGACTGGAGACGTACTGTCTTATCGAAGTTCTTTGACACACAAGTTTCCTCGATTTCCACCGAGGAACTTGTGCTCCCTCGTCATGCTCGCTGTGTCCTCTTTCGTCTTCCCTGCAATGGACACAGCCTTCTTTTAGGTTCTTATCTCTCTAGGATTGGCAGAATTGAGAATCCTTCCTGCAGTGTTTATGGACACTCGTCCCAGGACACCTCTCATCTCATTCTACACTGTCCAGCTACGGACTCTTTGCGCCGCTCGCTCTTTGGCGACTCTCTGTCTCTTTATGACCTCTGGTCCAGATCCTGGAGAGTTGCCCGGCTTCTGGGTCTCCATGGTCTTCCGCCATGCCCCCATCCATCGGAAGGGGTCAGGTAAACAACAACAACAACCAATAGAAGGAGCGGAAACTAATGTGCGATTTTTAGACCATAAACGAATTCCTTTTGTTTGCATAAATTTGGTTTGGATGTTTTGATGTATTTGGCTTCAAGGGTGGAAAGATGAAAAGAAGTACGGCCACGGGCAAGAATAGAAAATTTGTTATCATTATATTCACGTGCGCATGTCGGGTTTTGTAAAAGATGTTGTCCTATAGCAGAAAAAGAAGTTTCAGCTTTAAAGCTTCTGATTGGCTTGCAAGAGCGGGCCAATGTGCTTCGGTCCTGAGAAATATGCTCCTGCAGAATGGTTTTAGGCATGTGCTGCTTAATTCTCTGTTGTAGCCTTTGAGAAGTACAACCCACGTACCGACTATTGCAGTGGCACAAAAATGGTTAAACAATGTTCCTTTGATGAAAAGCGGGTAGTATATCCTTTTTGGCTGCAGGCAGTAGTTGTCTGGTGGTATAGACGGTGCTTGGTTCAACTGCAAAGTGAATGATAAAAAATGCAAAAGGTACGAAATGTAAATTAAAATAGCTGTCAAACGCGGTTACTTTGCAGTTGAACCATGCATTGTCTATACCACCAGACAACTACTGCCTGCAGCCAAAAAGGATATACTACTTGCTTTTCATCAAAGGAACATTGTTTACCAATTTCCGTGCCACTGCAATAGTCGGTACGTGGGTTGTACTTCTCAAAGGCTACAACAGAGAATTAAGCAGCACATGCCTAAAACCATTCTGCAGGAGCATATTTCTCAGGACCGAAGCACATTGGCCCGCTCTTGCAAGCCAATCAGAAGCTTTAAAGCTGAAACTTCTTTTTCTCCTATAGGACAACATCTTTTACAAAACCCGACATGCGCACGTGAATATAATGATAACAAATTTTCTATTCTTGCCCGTGGCCGTACTTCTTTTCATCTTTCCACCCTTGAAGCCAAATACATCAAAACATCCAAACCAAATTTATGCAAACAAAAGGAATTTGTTTATGGTCTAAAAATCGCACATTAGTTTCCGCTCCTTCTATTGGTCGCTTCTTTTACCAACCACGATAGAGCTTTTTCCCTTTTTCTTTTTTTTTTGTCAACTGTGTCTCTATATAAGTGACTCACTTCACCTTTTCACTGTATTTCTGACGGATTCTCTTGAAAAGTGTCAGACGAAAAGCTTCGAGAATGAATACTCCACTTTCTGCAATTTTGATATGCTTTCAATTCAACAACTTGCTCACTTTCACAGATAAAAGTTTTTAAAGTTTAAGGACGTCTATGGTGAAAAGAAAGTAAGATGTTGCCTGGGGCTCCAGAAACTTGGTGGACATGTAGTGGCTATCCCAACCCCCATAAAGTTATTTTAATCGATTGAGTTTCAAACGACAAAATTTTTGCTTAGGAACAAGATTTGGCTATGTGAAAAAACATTAACTTTTTATTACAGTTTTGACAACCATCGATTTGGTGAAGCTGGCTTGGCCAGCTAAACCAAGATTTTTAATCGCGACATTACTGATGGGGGCCCTGCCCCATCAGTAATGTTGAGATTTATATAAATTATAATGAGAACTTATATATCTATTAAACACAAGATGAATAGAGAGTTTAGGACGGAGACGCGCAAACTTTTTGCAGGTGGGCCAATTTCACTCAAGTGGAAGATACTGCAGACCAATAACTTTGTTTTGTCAATATCAATTATTAAACGCTGCAGTTTCTCATCTGAAGACCATCTTTTAGATCAATTTCAAAGGAAGAAATTACCAATTTTGATCATATACCAAACGGACATATTTTTTTCACTGAAAACCCACCCCATGATTTGTGGAGCAACCTAAATAACCTTTTGAGTCAAACCCAGTCATATGCAATGTTGTTGAAGTCACGCAACCCATAGTTAGGATCTTAAACACAAGCTAGAAAGCAAATGACAGTTCTAAAGATAATTGATATGATGTAGAGTGTAGATGCTATATCATATCATGCATAATGAATTACAGTTTACAGCAAATAGATTTTTGTAGAGCTTGTATGATGGTGCAAAGACAACAGTGAGGGTGGGATCCGCATATTCAGACGAATTCGAAGTACAAGTTGGCGTAGATCAGGGATCTGTGCTGTCGCCATTATTGTTTGCAATAGTCGTGGACGTTATTACAGAAAATGCAAGAAGGGATGTGGTTAATGAATTACTGTATGCAGATGACCTTGTTATCATGAGCGAAGACATCGAAGACTTGAAGGAAAGGTTTTGGAATTGGAAGGATGCACTGGAAAGTAAAGGTTTAAATGTCGGCTCCAGAAAAACAAACGTGATGGTGAGCGGGCCGGAAGGAGAACTATTCAAAAGCAAGATACATCCATGTGAAGTTTGTGGGAGGAGAGTCATGGCCAATTCAGTGCTGTGCACAAAATGTAGAAACTGGGTTCGTGGCAAATGTGCAATAATAAAGAGCTACCACTAGGTTGCCAATGCATTTTGTTTGCTTGAAATGTGAAGGAATAATGGAAAGAACGGTGAATTTGATTGAGGAGATGTGCAATGATGTGGAGACAGTGAATGGATTTTGTTATTTGGGAGACAGAATAAATGCTGGTGGTGGTTGTGAAGCGGCAGTTACAGCAAGAGTAACAATCGGTTGGATAAGATTCAGGGAATGTGGAAAGTTATTGCTTGGAAATAGGTTTCCTCTGAAGATGAAAGGTAAAGTTTATCATTGTTACGTAAGATCAGCAATACTGTATTGAAGTGAGACATGGTGTCTAAAAGAAAATGAAAACGCAATTTTATGGAGAACGGAGAGAGCTATGGTGAGAGCCATGTGCTGTCAGAAAGTTGTTGACAGAAAGACAAATGAAGAACAGATGGAAATGTTAGGGTTGAAGGAAACTATAGACCGGTTAGCAACAGCGAATGGAGTTAGATGATACAAACATGTGCTGAGGAGGGATGACGATAGTGTTTTGAGGGTTGCTCTGGATCTTGAGGTGAGTGACAAGAGAAAGTGAGGATGATCGAAGAAGACCTAGAAGAAGTAAGAGAAAGTGGAGACAGAGAAGATAGGTTTGAAGAAGGAAGATACCCTGAATCGAGCAAAGTGGAAAGACAGAGTGTGAGCAATTGCAGAAGGAATGGGGTGAATCTGGCCATCTCTGCAAAGGGGACAACATCGGATAAAAACTGAATAACTACTACTTTGTGAAAATGGGGTAAACTACCTCAAATGAGGTAAAACTGAAAAACTTGGAAGTAAAAAGCATAATGACACAGACTTTAATACCCCCCCAAAAAATCTTTCACTTGAGAAAGCAGAACAAAAACAATATGCAAGAAATTGGTCTTTGCGCTTGAAAATAAAGATTGAAAATAAGAAAACACTGACTTCAAAAAAGTCAATCTTCAAAAAGAGGAGGTTTTTATTTCAATTTGCATTGAAAATAGGGATTGAGTATAAACTTTTTCGGTGCTTACATATTTGTGGGGTAATTATATTGTTGCTAACATAATTTTGGGGTAACCTTCAAAAAAATTCCCCGACCCTTGATTTACTATATATCAGGTCACATAAAATAACACAAAAACAATAATTTTACCTCCAACTGACTATTTTCTACTGCGGCATATACTTCAGTGAACAAGCGATAAGCTGTTTCATATTCCAACAACTCCACTCTTGTTTCAAACACGGCTATGGTCTTTTTAATGGGATACGAAGGATATACTACTTGCCCCATTTCTAAAAAGCATTTACTTCAGTATGCTAAGTACAAGAGCAGCATAAAGGCAAGTAGAATGTGACATCTTGTAAGCGACCAATCTTTTCCTACTTTCCTTGATTGGAGCATTATTGAGCTCAACCAGTTTAACTTCATCTTCCAATCACAGTAAAATCTTCACAGGAAAACACCAACTGCTATTACACCAATTTAGGAGTTAACAATATCATGCCTTAGGGTATTCCTACCACAATAATTGAAATCAAGCAGCAAATATTGCAATAAAGTGCCTTTCTTAAAGTCATAGTAAAATAGAAATCATGCAGTGACTGAACTCGAATTACAATTCAGCGTACCTTTGACCTCTCATTGAGGTACGTTTGAAATCTTTACAAGTTACTACCATTTACTGTCAGCTGTCAAAGCAGTTCAGAAAAACACTTAACTAAATCTTTTTCTAAGTAAATCAAAAGTTTACTTTAATGTGTTTAGTCTAATCCAGTAGCGAGTCAATACATTGCAAAAAGCACTAAATAAGTCAAAGTCAAAAGTTCTCTCATCAATCTTCAAGACCATACCTGCCATTAGTATTGTAGAAAGTTGTCTATTTCTACCAAAATATGACGCCTGGCTTGCACCAGTAATAGAAAACTCTGAATCGTCTTCACAGCCTTGGCTAACATCAAACACCAAAAGAACTCTACATGAAAAGATTACATAGCCATAACAACTTTGCAAATAACAATATGTAACATTATGCTAAAACATCTGGCAGAATGGTAAGCAAGAGGATGCAGGTTCGAATCTCCCCAGAATTGTTTGTAGTTTCACTCCAGTTGCATGATAGTTCATCAACGAACATTGCTGTTAAAACTGCATCCAAAGTTCTATCTTTAGGTTTTGTATTAAGTTTTATATATAAATTTTTATTTTAAAATTACATATTTTAAATTTTTTATTAGAATTCTATACCAGCGCCCTTCAACGATTTTGGCATCGTGAAACCAATGCTACACTGCAACAAACTTCGTGGAACCCCGATCCCTAAAAATTCATTAAAATTGCATTGACTCTGATAACTTGCGTAAAAACATTAGTTTAGGCGTTCTCAAACGGAAGTACTCAAGTTTCTCGTACAGGCACTTCAAAGATTTTTGAAAACAGCCTGTGGTTAACAGTTGCTTCCACCTTTTCTCCACTTTTAGAATTTTGCCCATTTTTTTAAACAAAAAATCGTTTATTTTCCAAGGTTTTGTGGCTTACACTCTTTTGCAAGTCATTTCTTTTGGCAATCAACTTTACAACATCGAATTTCGTCCATGCTATATTCTTTTTTAGCGATAAGCCTTATATTTGGGTGAAGCTATAAACTACATAACTAAAAAAATTTTGAGAGCACATGCCTTTGTTTTATTCCTATTTTCAGTTATAATATGAGCATTACAACTTGTTGAGCAAGTGAACAATTAGTCGTATTATAAAAGCTTTTATACCGTTCTTCCTTTGAAGAATTATGTCTTTGAAAATAATTGTCCTTATTTCCAAGAAATGACCTTATTTATGTCAATACGTCTTCATTTTGTTTATTAACCGATATGCAAGTAATCATTCTAAAATGAGATGTACAATAAGAATTTACCCCACCAGTTTGGCTGGTGCTTTGAGATTTTAGGCACACTATTTTGAAACTGCTAATAGAAGGATGTTGGACCAAATGTGCACACATTAATGCTCAAATTTGACAAAAAATCTGTTTGAACTTAAAGAAACAATTGAAAAACATTATTTTCAGTTGTGCTTATTTTTGGTTTTAGATTAATGAATGCTGTGCATATCGCAATCTGCTCACATTAGGCAAAACTCAACTACTGCCATTCAATTTTTCGAGAAAATTAACTTTTTGTTCTGTTGTGTATTTGTGATGCAATGGCAATTGAAACAAAATTGTTGCGCTTAAAATACTACATTATGGCATTTTTTACAAAATGTTTATGGTATTACGTACAACATGCGTTTACACTGCAGTTGTTAAGTTTTGCCAAATTATTCTCAAAAAATAAAAAACATTATGCTTTGCCAAATAAAAACAAAAGGGAAGACACAAAGCTTTCAAAACTCTGCAAAATGTTTTGCAGAACCCTGATTGGAAAAGGCTGATCTATACAAGAAAATTTTCAGACACAGCAGATGCACTGGTTGCATGAAGCTGAGAAATCATGAATCAAGTCAAATTTTTTTCAGAGTGACATAAAGCTAAACGAGGTGCAAGTCAAACGACACTTGCGACTAAAAAAAAACAAAAATATAAAAATTTCAGCTAAGACTGGTCTGGCATAACTCCAGTATATGCCAGGTTTTTGACAAAAACTGGTTACTACAGTAGTATATGAAGCCATCCAGCTAAATTCTAGATGCTCTTCTTTATGGCCCTACTATACAATATGGACTAACTTTTAAATAATCTTGTATTAGTAATTCTTTGGTAATTTTTTAACTTTGTCCAGATGAAGTCCCCATGAAGGGACACCAATCTTCTTGCTTCATTTTAGTATAACCTTGTTTTGTTTGCCTAATGAATTACTTTGCATCGAACTATTCAAAACTAGAAAGCACTAAATACACAATATTAGCAAAATATTTGTTTGACCATAAGCAAGGGTTATTAAAATGCAGGCCAAGACACGGCTAATGAGCATTATTAAATCTGAAAACAGGCTATTACGTCATTATGCCATTGATGTCAACAGATATGGTAGACATTTTAAGACAAGCAATGCGAGCTAAAAAAGAGGAGTTATTTGGACATTTTTTTGTTAATAAGCATGTTTAGAAAAAAAACAAGATATAGAAAAAAAGTTCATCAAACTAGTAAAAACTTATAACGCTAGATCAAAGTTGGAGTGAGAAATGAAGAAGAGCATGACAAGGCCCAGAGACTGGACTTTCAGCTGATCAGTTTAGTTTATTTTGTCTGTACCCTCATTCAATTTTACCGTTTGTTTTAAGGGCCTACCTTAGTTTAAGCAAATTTTTGCACTCAATACAATCTACGACCTGTAATAACTACATTTGAAGCCACTTTAACACATTGAGCTCGGTAAAACCGGACATCAAACAGCTATGGCTTGTTACATATGCAGTGCGAGAGAGATTAAAGTTTAAGTATTCAGTGAGGTCATGGTTAGTTTGGCATAAAAGTTTCAGTTTGAAGTTAAATAAAAGCTTTGCCTGTGCATGGTTGTTGCGACAAAAACTTACAACTATAAGCAAATGATTTTGTGAAAGGGTAAAAAATCTAATAAGAGGTCCGATTTCTTTCTAATAACATTTTTGTGACTCTACAGTTATTATTATAAGCACAGACAGTTTGCTCTTCAGTACTATTTTATCCAGTTTGTATTTACTTAAATAGTCGCTTTTGCTTTAGTCCTTCATCATAAAAAAAGTACTACACCAAACAAATATTGTGTCATTAATTGCAATGAAAATAAGGATTATGGATTTAGGTGTTGGTGTTCAGATTATCCTCAAAGATGAACGACAAAAATGGCTAGCTGCAATACCTTGAAATAACATATTAGACACAAAAAGCACAGCTGTATAAAAACAAAATAACCTTAAAACGCATCAAAAATTGTATACGTAAAACTTAGACCACCCAACCTTGCTTTAATTTTCTATTGCATCCCCAAAAGCATAACTTTTATCACTCAATCTTTTTCACGTCTAACACAAAAAACTCACAAAGACTGCCGAAGAGTCAAACGCATGAACAAATTCTTTCTATTTAATGAAAAAGGTAATATCTATAACTCTGATAACTCGGAGTTAAATATTTCTCAAATCAAATTCTCTTCTCTTTCCTCTTAGTATGTAGTTTCATTTTTATATGAGAAACAATTAACCTTGCAATTGCTTAAGTTTATGGGGAGCCAGGTGTTTCTGCGCTTTTTTTGTAGATTTTAATGACTTCACATATTAAGCCCTCATTTTACTGTAATGTGAAATGATGCATTGAATTTTTGGCAACAAAAATTAATCTTCGTATGCACTTGCATCGAAGCTGTTAAATATTTGCATTGTATGGACAATTGGGCATATCCCACCAAAAATTAGTTTCGTGCAGCAAAAACAAGCAAAAGTATCCAGACTAAAGTAGGAACACATCATTTAAATATTTTTCTTCCTCTAGAGCAACTACAATTAACAATTAAACATTTCGAAGATACTCAATATTTCAAAAATATTTTCTAGAGGCACTTATTTTAGTAGAGCAAGCACATCAAAATGTATTTGTGGACAGGATACAGAATGTATTGCCGAACGATTACAATATGCTACTGAACATAGTGTTTTGCAGTGTTACTTTATGTCTGAAAAAAGCGTACATGATATTGTCGACAATTTACCTTCCAGAGTCAAATTTGTCAAAAGATGTCAAAGTGAGCCTGATTTATATTTTTAGTTATATGGTAGTACAGCAACAAGAAGTTGCAAAACTACATTTAATATTCACATTTGATGTGTGGTACATATTTGAATGATTTAAATCAAAGCTTGCCAAAAATATCAGGAGATTTTGTTAACAGTCATTTTTTGTTTTTCACGAAATAGTTTTTTAGATAGTTCTTCACAGAACAGATAAGACAGGCGTTGCGCCATTCAATAAAATTTTTCACACCATTTCAGATATCTACTCATTACACTTACCTTCTGATCATTGCCGCTTTTAATAGGAAATATTTCTTTGATAACTATTATCATCTAAACTCGCCTCGATCTGATAAAAATCTCCTCAAACGATTCTCAAATTAAGCAACTGAGTATTAATCTTTTTGCTGTTTAATTAAAATTGTAATGTAAGTTTAACCACCAATAAGATTTTCAATTTGTGTTAAAGTGTATTTTATTTTGCTTTTATGCAGCAATATGTGCAAAATTTTCAACAGACAAAGAGTTTAGAGCTTTTGTTCTTTTAAGTAATTTTGCACCTCATTATAAGTATGCATCAAAATCACAAACCAAATATCAAAAGTGTTAATTTTTATGTTGAAAGCCTAATTTCTTTGGCCTTGAAACGGTTTTTTGTGTTTCTACAAATCTTATCAACATATCTCTGTGGCAAGTTTCAACCGTCACAGCTCATCATGTACTCCACTACATGTGCACTTGGAAATGCATTATGAAATACTACCAGCATTAATACAATTGTTTTTCCACAGACTAAAAGCTGTTTGGAGTCATTTTTATAAAATCCGAATCCAGTCTATATTTGGTTAAATAGAGTCGCAGCTAACAGACAGTCATTTTTCATCTTTCCCTGACTTTATTTAAATTGAAATTTGCCATGTTACTTTCTTTTTCTAGCCTTCGATCTTTAAACAATTCACAAATCAAAACATCTATTGACTTATTACAGTATCCAATGCTGAAATACCAACAGTTTTATTGAAAACAATGGCATAGTGATGTAGTAACAAGCCTTAAGTTTTAACAATACCCGTTGACGATATCCATGCATGTATTTTAGCAAATTGTGGCCACAGAACATAACAACTACCTGCCTATTAAATGCTTGTTTTGAAGTTAATGATACTTTAAAACAAGGTCCAAGAATTGATGATGCTCTTTTGAGAACAGCATTTTCTAAACTGTTTGATGATGAGAAGATTGTTTTCTGGTTCTTACATAGATCTTTAATAGCATTCAATATTTGCTCTCTGCCGCCTGATACCTAAAATATAGAAATCCAAGTTAGACACCACGTTTATGATTCTTGTGTGTGTTCAATTAGCAGGGTTAAACTTAACGACTTAGCAGCTGATAAATATTTTTTGAAGACTAAATGGTATGACCAATAAAGGGCATTGATTGTAAAGCCTTCACTACTTCAGAAATCCTGGGATTTTAGAAAATTGAAGATATCCCCTTTTATTAAATTCTCACAGGTCTATTTGGCCCCAGACCCGGAGTGGTTATACCAGCAAAGGGCCCAACTATAATTGAGAATAGTCAGGGGTGACGTTTTGATAAATAGTTACCCTTATGTGATCAGCAACTGAGACCAAAACCTTAATGAATGGAGAACTGCGACTTGGAGTAAGCAATAAAAAATCACTCCATGTACCTCCTCCCATGTTTTATTACTCATGAAGAGAAAATTTGTCACAAGAAAAAATATCAATGAGGCCCAAGATGGTTCTGTTTTTGGCAAGAAAAGAAGCAAAACTTATTTAGGTGGCCAATTTGCAAAATCCTTACAGGATGCCAAAGATTGAAACGTGAGAAATATACTGAGAAAGATTAAAAATCTTGAGCTAGAGAACAAACATTTTTATTTAAATGAAGGTGCAAAGTGAAAAATATAGATGTGAACTGTGATAAAATGACAATGATTTGTTCTCGGAAGCAATGACAGCCAGTATTATTGACTGTTGACAAAAACATGTCAAAGTACATTACATGGGTGGAGAAACCAAACAACAGAATGATGAAAGTGTATCTACAAGCAAAGCCATTTATGAATGTAAAGATAACGGTTTTGTGCCGACAGCTATATCAAAGTAAAGAGATGAAACAGGATGCTATAAACTTGAAGCAATTGTATACAAATTGAAAGGCATCAACTTTCTTATTGTCATACCAGCTGTTGCCAATGTCGACCATCATTAATGTCAGGGTTCAGTATTTCAGGGCAACCGATTCCACTGGCTTCACCCATCTGGTTGTTGTGTGAACAGTGACAAAAAGTCAATCAATTTTATGCACTTCTGCAATTCCTGTGCACATAATGGTAATCATTTCATTCTCTTCATCAAGTCTAGTAATGCTCACACCAAAACAATGTTGCCACAGACTATCATCAATCCTTTTAAAAAGTGCAAACTATTATAAATAATGTTAAAGAGTGTGAGGCAAAAGGGATTAAAACACTGTCAAAAATGATGATGACAGCCAAATGGTGAGCGTTTTGCAATTACCAAATCAAACCATTTATTGGTTAGCCTATTTTGAGATTTAGTGTTACCCCTTTCCTATTTATATTTGCAGTGTAAAGTTCCTTGCCTGTGCTATTTGCCTTGTTTCCTGCATAATGACAAAAGCTGCTACGCCTTCCCCAAAATCATTAACCATATTCTAGTAGGAGCTTATCATACTAAGTTATTTTCAAACAAAATGTTCACTCTAAATTCAGTTTTACAAATTGTTGCATTTATGGTTTTAATTTGATTTTTTCTCAAAACTTGGGATTTTATTGCTTTGCTTTAGGTATAGACCTAGCTACCCTAACAGGCAGCATATCAGCAGAACAAAACATCCTTGTTTTATAGTAAATGGCAGCGTCACCTGAAGGGCCCCGTCAATGACATCAGGATTGAGAATGTCAGTTCAGCCAGCCAAGCCTGCTTCACCCATTGCACAACTGATCGAACAGTAACAAAAAGTTAATGCTTTTTTGTACATAAAATTTTCATGACTTGGTGAGCTCCTTTTCCTCATAGAATTTCTCATTTCAAGGTCCAGGCTATGCCTTAAATTCAAGTGCTCTGTTCATTGCTTGCATGAGCACAAGAGGGTCTTGGGTTTCCCTTAGTTTGGAAGTAGGAAACACATTTCTCATATTTAGCTATTTTGAAGCAAAATAGCAAAAATGTTTTTCATGTAGTACCATTTTATACAGTGATGCTGCTTTCTTTTGACTGTCCCTTAAACTTTCTTTAGTCCTTGCTAGCTACACATTATGTGACATGTTCTTTTCTGTCTGCTTGGAGTGAACTGTATAGTTAACAGTCCTTCCTTTCCCCAAATTTTAAGGTTTAATCCCAGTAGTTCAAGGAACTATTATAAAAAAAATACCAATAATATACTCCACGACGTGTGATTTGACACAAAGATGTTTTCTTTCAACTTTCCTCAAACGTTCTCAAATTCCTGCAGGCTATACATTATGTTGCATCTTCGTTTTTCCCTGCTTAACTGTGCTTTATTGAAGTTGAAAGAGTTCTTGATTTTACCCAAATTTTTAGCTTTAATCCAGGTAGCTTCATAAAGTTATTATCAACCAACATGGTAAAAATGCCTCCCCCAAGTATGGTGCAAGTTTACCCCAGCAGGTTATGCCATTAGGTAAATCTTAAAACTGAAAAGTTGAATAGTTTATTTTTGCTACGGGTAACAAAATGACCCTTGATGCAAAACCATTTGCATTGGTTTTACAAGAAGATTTTAAAACTTTGATGGTTGTTGAAACCTCGCATTACTCATTGCCATCATGCACATACTTTGTGCTGATGCTGCTCATGCACATACTTTATGCTTAATTTGAAAACAAAGTAAAAGAAAAAATTTAAAAAGTGCTGCACGATGCTAATTTTTTTGGTCTTTCTTTCTTTTGGTTGGGATCCACATTTTTAGATGCTGGCAGTGATGGTACTCAGCCAGCATTGTGTGTCGACATCCAAAACCGTCAGTCCACGTATTCCTGTAGGTGCCCGATGTACGGGGCATGTCAGAATGATGTGTTCTGCGGTTTGTTCTACAGCACCACACTCGCAATTCGATGTAGGAGCAAGGCCCCATTTGTGCATGGACGACTGAAAACACCCAACACCAGCCCGCAAGCGGTTGAGCCTGACCCATGATGATCTGGGTAGGCCCATCCCCATTGGCCTATTGCTTGTCCTAGAAATGAAAGCATGAAGATCAGATGAACACTTCGAGTATTCCGTGCTCCATTTAAAGTCAGTCCATTGAACTGCACGAATATCCAATTCAGTTAAATCTTGCAGTAACTTCCGTGCAGCGGGCACAAAGGGGCGTCTAGATTTTAGTCTCTCTCTGTAGCCGTCTGGGGACCCAGCCAATAATTCATGAAGAATACGGCCAGGGTCCAGACTGCCACGATATGCCAGGGAGAGCGTTGCTCCTAATCAGCAAAGCTCAGCCGGCTGGATACCTGCGAGGATGGGTAGATAGTCTGTTGGAGTTGGACGCAGGCATCCAGTGACAATGCGCAATGCATTATTGAGAACACTATCGATGAGGCGAGTGTGTGCACTGCGACACCAAACTGGTGTACAGTACTCCACAGTAGAGTAGACCAGAGATAGGGCGGCTGTACGCACTGTTTTAGCTCAAGCGCTCCAACCTGAGCCTGCAAGTCGTCTCATCAGTGCAACGCGGATTGTTAGTTTTTTGCGCAATGCCTCAAGGTGGTAACGAAACATGAGTGATCTGTCCAGTTTAACTCCAAGATAGGTAGGGACTGGACAGAATGGCAAGCGTTTGCCATTGTTGTAGACATTAAGCTCACGTTCGGCCTCTCTGTTGTTCAGGTGAAAGGCCATCGTCACCGTTTTAGTGTGACTGAGCCATAGCCTCCAAGTCTGGAGATATGTTGAGATTGTAGTCATATCTTGGCTTAAGACCCCCTCCAGGTCCTTCCAGTCATCAAAAGAGTATAACAGTGCCAGATCATCGGCATAAGCATACCTTCTGGAGACCGTTGAAGGAAGATCGTACACAAAGATATTGAAAAAAAGGGGTGCCAAGACCAATCCCTGTGGGACGCCATTTTTCAGATGTCGCAACCTGCTTCGCTTGCTGTCACTGGTAGTAAGGGTGAAACTTCTATTCTGGACAAGTTCCATGATCATATGAACCATGTGCTTATCCGGGAGAAGTCTCAGCAGCTTGCAGGTAAGGCCACGACGCCAGACAGTGTCATATGAAGCTGTCAGATCTACAAACACAGCACCGGCCTTCTTTTTTGCCTCAAAAGAATCCTCGATGTTTTTTGTTAGTAAAACAACTTGATCCACTGTCGATTTACCATGTCGAAACCCAGCCTGCTCGCCTGGGAGCAGGGGGTCGACAATAGGTCATTTTTTTTTTGGTTTTTGCTACTGACATATGGTCAAATTCTACTTACTAGCAATGCTTCATTTATAAGTCTGACTTGTCATTATATTTTTGTGCAATAGTTTGAACAAAAGCTAATGACACTTGCTATTTTCCTAGAAAGCACACTGGACAAAATATGCTGAGATTTTAACCCTTTAAAATTCATAAGATTTTAATTCATAAAATTTGAGACATTCTTTAATTGTTTGGTAACAACAAAATTATGATGAATTTTAGAATGCTTATTACATCTGAATGATATAACAATTAACAACCATGTAACATATGTGATACATTGTCCGTCAAAGGGTTAAACAGTTTAATGAAGGAGTGGAGAATAAGTTCAAGCCAAATTCATTTATTGCTAACACTCAATGCTGCCAACATGTCCATAGGATCAAGCAGCTTTGTGTTGTTTTTAATATTTTACAATGAAAAGCTGCATTTGTTTTAATTAATAGGCCTAAGTAAAACTGTAGTTGCTTATTATTGTATATAATAGGTATCTTTAGTTATTAGTTTTTATCTTGAAAAAATTGAACCCTAACACTGGCAGTGTAACTTTTCACCCCTCTCAAAAAGTAGTAAGCTGAGTAAAAACAGATAAGTTTGCTCCATAAAAGTTATAACTAAGTACTAACAATTACTGTCTTTTTAAAGCTTAGGAAATTTGCTTTCCGGCCACATGTGACTCTCATTACTTAGGGCAAACAATTAGTTTGCAATGACTAATTAAAAATCGGTTGCCATACATCACGTTCTATTTTTGGTTGAACAATTATCCTACTAGCCCCGACAAATTTGCAATTGTTAGACAAAGTTTGTTCTTTGGTACATTTTGACTACTTTCGCTTACAAGCATGGTTCTTTGGCACTATCCGTCTACGTTTTCAAAAACATTCATCAAAAAATGAAGTTTCTAAACATTTATGAAAGGTAGCATACAGATTAAAAACCCACATAATGTTGGTGCCTGCATTTCATAAAATTGCAGGCTTTAGAAAAACTAAGTTCTTTGGTATATTTAGACTATTTTTCTTTGATAGCATGGATCTTTGGCATGATCAATCAAATCACTCAAAAGATTCATCAAAACATGAAGTCTACAAACTTTAATATGTAGGCAACTCCAAGCAAAACACTTGGTGACACCCAAGAAGGGGTAAACATGGTCCTGTTTAATCTTTTGCAACAAAATATTGCTGTTAAGCCACATCTGATCTAATTGTTGAAGCAATTTCCATTGCGATTAGGCAAGGTTGGTGCAGCCAGCTGATTTGATATTTTTATCCTCAGCGTTATCAACGAAATCCCTGCTAATGCAACAGCTTAACTGTGAGTGTTTCACTTTGAGTTAGTTTGCTTTTTGCATGGCTGCATTTATGCCAGGGCAAAGCAATGCACAAGCAGTCAGAGGCGTTAGCTCATACAAATTTGCCTAGAGTTATGAAAAAGTCGTAAGTAGTAGTCCTAACATTAGTGGCTTAATCCTGAAAATACATACCAATTACCTTGACGCCCTACCACAACTTTGATATGCTCTCAAGCACTTGCTGAATTTAATGGATAAAATTCTATTTAGTCTAAAAACACCTATGGTGAAAACAGGGCAAATAAGATGCTGCCAGCATGCGATAAACTTAGGACACATGTAGTGGCTATGCATACCTGCCCATAATGTTGTTTTTAATCGACTGCGTTTCAAGAAACGTTAATTTTTGCTAAAAGTAATTCCAGAACATTTTACGTTGTATGAAGGTGTAAAAAGCAATTGTGTATTTCAGCGTTTTTCAAGCATGCATTTTTCAACTGTATTCAATTGTTTTAAGAAGCATTGTTCCATCATAAAAATGCTTGCCATTATGTAGTGAAAAGAGCAGGAGGTAGCAAAATTATCCAACATCATTTTGATAGCAAACATAAATGGTAAAGCCCACTACTGATATTTGTAATTGATAGACTTTTTGTATTGGCATGAAATTTTGATCTTGGTCTTGATTAGGGGCAAAGTTAAAAGTAGTAAAATCCGAAGTTCAGAAAAGATCAAAATAAAACAATAGAATCAATTTGCAAAACTGGATTAAGAAGGTGCGTTTTTGCTTGAAAATATCTTAACCTGTTAAGCGTCACCGACGGCATATGCCGTTGCCAGTTTTCTGCTTAGAACAGTCACCAATGGCATATGCCGTTTTCAGAGATAGGGTTTTACATAAAGCTGTCAGCCACGAGGTAACCCGTTTCTCGCATAGAGAGAAAGGAAAAATAAAAAACTGTCTGGAAATTTCATGGTGAACTTTGCAGGAAAAAACTTCGTTTTTTCCGAAGCGTGACGCTTAACAGGTTAATAGGCGCTTATTTGATTAGGTTATATGAATTACGGGGAAAGGCATGGGCCCCTTTTATGCTATGGCCGAATTAAAGCAAACGGCACAACCAAAGAACTTAATATCTCAAATGTAATTATGAAAGGAAGCCTACAAAACTGTCAAATTGGCCTATCACTAAACAGCTCGTTTCTTTCATCGTCAAAACGATAGTCATTTGGGTTCCGCCATCATTTTTGACTACGTTTCACTCCCACCTCCCCTTACACTTTAAAAAGTACAAATGTTTGATTGTGACATCATTCTTTCTTTTTCAGTACTATTAGTCTTGATCAGTAGATCAACATGATCACCATAACATGTACAGGAATTATGGGTCATGTTTTCTACAACATTTTGTTGCTGCTCTCACAAATGTTTGTACAGTGAAGCCTGTGCAGCTGCCTTAATTGATAAGTTTTAACTCGATACAAGTGATGGCATGATCTGCCAGTTTAAATCGCACCATACTTGGGGGAAACAATTCTACTATTTTGATTGACAATAGCTTTATAGGGCTACCGGGATTTAAGCTAAAAATTTGGGGAAAATCAAGAACTTTTTTTTAACTTCTATGAACACAGCTAAGCAAGGAAAAACAAAGCTGCAACAGATGCATAGCCAGAAGGGATTTGAGAAAGTTTGAGCGACAATCAAAAGAAAATAACATCACCTTGTGAAATGAAACATGGAAGACATTTTGCATTTTGCTTCAAAATAGCTCAATATCAGAAAAGTGTTCCCTATTTCCAAACTAAGGGAAATGCAGGGCCCCTTTGGGTTTAAATAAGCAATGAACATAGCACGTAGACCTAAAGCATAGCCAGTAGGACTGTGCCGAATATTTAGTAACTACCTAGTATCCAGTGGTATCTGGCCACTTTTTTAAATATTTAATATCTGGCCGGATACTGTATAGTAACTGGTAAGACTGTTTTTGGTTTGCATATTAAATTTTTTGTCACAAGCACTTTGAGCTATAAACCAAAAAATATAGCCAATTTTTGCATTTTATACAAAATGTCAGAATAAAATATTTTTACTTTATAGATTTATAGGTGATGAATTAATTATCAGTGGTATTTTGGGGGGGAAATAAAGGGTAATGGCCCTACAACTGCATAAGAGTAGCAAAAACAACAAAGGTTTTAATGTCTGTTGTGGGACCAAAAGTGGTTCTTACACCACATTCTCGTCCAAATTAGGTTAAATTATCGGTTTCAAAGCTATTTTTCAATACAAAAAGGTCTTTATCTTTATAAAATTCTTCAACCCCCTTCCCAAAGAAAGACTGCATTCTGAATACACCACTGCTAATCATTCTTGGGTTTTTAATTAGTTAATAAAGCAGTAGGCCTAAAGGCATGTTTATGCATTGTTTAAACCTACAAATACAAAATGTAGTGTATTTTTAATCAACTCAAATGTGAACAAATGAAACCAAAATTTTATCAAAAGTGCTAATAAATTGTAAAGCATTAAAAAATAGAAAATCTAAAGCATAAATTGTACAACAATTTTTCGTGGATGTGATCAACTATTAGCAAATGATTTTAACCAAATGAGAATTTTATAAAAAAAGATTTTTTGTAGCCAGAAAATTGCATAACTCCAGAAAAATAAGCTTTGTACATTTCTGAGAAAAACAAAAGCCTACAAATTATATTCGGCTTGCAATACACAAGAGTAATGCACAAAGCATTGAATACAAAACCCTTTTTAATTTATATTAATAAGTATTTACAATTTTACATAATAAAACGTGATAATTGTGCATTGGGTGGTGCCATCAAATTTCTATAATTGTTGTAAATTTGACCTGCAGAAATAAACAGTCACTCTGAAGCAACAGTACTTGGCCGAAAGCACAAGTATTTTAACACTATCGGCTCAAGGTTTTTCAGATGCCCAATATTGGCTTTCCACCAATGCAAAGGATTATCAGCATGAGCCATCAGCAGTAGACTGTGATATTTTTCAAGTAATTTGGAATAGAAAGCTTGTTTCACTTGGCTTCTTTTTCTAGCAGCAACAATTTTCTTGTAGTCTACAGCAGAATTTGCTTCATCGTTTTTACTTCTGCTGTCTGAAGTACTGGTAGTTAAAGTGTTGCAGTTGTAATTTTCAAAACATTGCCAAATGTTTTTGTGTGTGTTCACTTCTAATTCTTCCTGTTTGCATTCCGTAGGTGGTTGATTGGCACCTGCCTGATGATGCACAAACTGCGCTCTCTGTCTCTGTAGAAGCAGAGATTTTGAGAAAAAGGTCTTGCTCAACCAGCTCATCAACAACTTGTTTGTCGACTGCAGTAAGATTGCCTAAAAACTGTGATTTTTATCTTGGATTTAGCAAGGTTACTATAGTGAGATTCTTGAAATGGAAGTGAAGTTGGGAAGCAGATAAAAATCGGTGTTGCAGTGATTCTCCTAATTGACTTTTGAGTATCTGCACACCAACATCAGTGTTGCGTTTGCCCAAATATAATCTCAAGAGCTAAAACAGCAGAAACGATAAAACTTTTTTTCTGCACTCGCTTGTTTTATAATTTCTTAAAAAGATTGCAAAACTTTTATAGTGTTTGCAACTAACTCCCATTCATTTGTAGACGTTGGAATGTCTCGTTCTGATGTGCAGGCAGAAACAACTTTTTTCTGTTGGAAAAGCCTTTGAAGCATGTAGCATGTAGAGTTCCAACATCTTGAATCAGCTGATGTTCAGGCAAACCCAAGGATTGCTGCAGTTGCATCAAACAATTTTTAGTTGTCAACAAAGGCTTAAAATGGCCAACAATCAGCGGACCTTTCCAAATTATTTGTTCAATATTGTCTTGAAAAAAACTGTATCAGAAAGCACCTACTGTAAAGTGTGAATGAAGCAGCATGCAGTTCCGCATGACAGCGATCCTGTAGATCAAAAATATTTCCCCATGTTTTCCTTTGATAAATCAATAATAAGCAACTACAGTTTTACTTAGGCCTATTACTTAAAACAAATACAGCTTTTCAATGTAAAATACTAAAAACAACATAAAGCTGCTTGATCCTATGGACATATTGGCAGCGTTGACGGTTAGTAATAAATGAATTTGGCTTGAACTTATTCTCCACTCCTCCATTAAACTGTTTAAAATCTCAGCATATTTTGTCCAGTGCGCTTTCAAGGAAAATGCCTCATAGCAAGTGTCATTAGCTTTTGTTCACACCATTGCACGAAAATATAATGACAAGTCAGACTTATAAATGAAGCATTGCTAGTAGAATTTGACCATATGTCAGTAGCAAAAACCAAAAAAATTAGCAACGTGCAGCACTTCTTAAATTTTATTCTTTTACATTGTTTTCAAGTTAAGTAGAGCTGTTCATGAAAAGTATGTGCATGATTGCAATGAGTAACGAGAGGTTACAACAACCATCAAAGTTTTAAAGCCTTCTCTTTCCACCAAAGCAAAATTACCTGTAACAAAAACAGACTATTTAAGTTTTTATTATTGAGACAAACATGTACGCCTAGTCCAATAATTGCTTTGGTTAGCCCAAAAGTTTTCTTAGTAGTTGAGTTGTACATTTTGTAAAACTGCTTTGCAGAATTGTGCGCTACATGATTGTGGTAGAAATGCATGAATACCAGTAGCATTGATAATCTCAAAACAGGTCGAAGCACAAGTTTTTTTATGCACCAATGCAAAAAAGCTACTAAGACTGGAGAATTAAGCAAAAAAACTGAAAGAAAGTGACTAAAAGCAATGGCGGAGCCATGATTTGCTAAAAAGGGGGTGGGCAGAATATTTGAACTGAAACTTTAAAATTTTCCCTGTCAAATTTAAACATTAAAGATTATTTAGCATTGATCTTGCCTATTTTGGTCTCAATTATGTATTATCTTTTTGAGATTAACTTTTAGATAGCAGCGCAGCTGAGACTTAAGAAAAAGCCGATGGCAGGGGCCCCCTAATCCCTATTTCTCGCTTGAGAGCGCTATGTAGCAACAACATTTTGGTTGCACTCCTAGCAATACACTTAATCAATTTTGTAGTCAAAACACTACTGTAAACATATTAGAAACATGCTTATAGTTAATGCTTACAAAGAGCAAACGTTGTTTTCTATTACTTTGGGGTGGTTGAAATCAAGATTTCTTTTTTTGGTGAATCATTGCTGTCACTCTAGGTTGCTCCAAAGTACTGTGTGACGATTTTGCTCGTGATATATTGGGTGTTTCTTGTTACCTCTCCTTTTCTTGAAGAGTTTGATAGTCCCTAGCATGCTTCCTTTCAAGATAGTTCCATAAAGGCTTAGTACAGTAATTTCTCAATGATTTAACTGTTGCGGTAAAACTGGAGGCACTATTTCTGTCGCTAAAAAGACACTCTGCTTTTCCAGGATCATTACCAGAAATTTAAAAATTCTTGCAAACTTTTGACATGTTTTTGATTGAATAGTTTAATTAATATTTTAGTATTTCAATGATTTAATCTGAAAAATGAATTAAGCTCAAGTTTTTGTCTCGCCTTATCAAAGCATTGTTAATTTATGCTAATACAAAATTCAATTATCACAGCACACACAAACAAATTAGGAATTGTTGGTTGCTTGCTAACTGCATTGCAAACCACTGATTGTTCAAAATATATAACAATTACATAATTAATTTGAAATAATTTTCTAAATAAATTACACTCAAGGCATTTTTTTAAATGCTTGAAGTGTATAGGTTACTTCTTTAATGCAGGCACAATAGACTGGCAGTTCCCAACTGCTGCTCCAAGAGAAAACTTTGCCTGTTTGCAGTTTCCTTTTCACATGATATTGTATCAGCATTAGTTATTGTCACGCGACTGTTTAAAACCTTTATTATTATTAGTTTCTGTTACGTGAACTGACAACTAACAACATAAAGAGAAGAAAATTCTGAATTATGAGCAAGCAAATAGGGGCAGTTTACAATTGATTTATAACTAACATAGATCTAAATACCTAATTGACATTTGTGTTTTTGTGTGGCTGTAACCCTGTGAGTCACATTAATGAGTGCACAGTTTTAATGGAAAACAACTAAACACAACTGAAGAGGGTCGATATACATGTATTTCTATTGTTGCTTTGTTGTAGTAAATTTTGCGTACCGGTCCGTGTATCTTTTTATAAAAAATTACTGGTCCACTGATGTAAAGGTTGGGAACGGCTGCAATAGACTACTCTAACTACTGCTTTTCTATACAAATTAAAGATTAAAACTCAAGTTTTATTGCAGGTGAAGAAACCATTAAAATCAATATTTTCTTTCACAGCCGTTATTTTTGTAAAAAATTCAGACTATATTTTCACTACACAAAAGTCCAAACTTGTATTTTTTACTACCGACTTTGATCAAAATCAGAAAGCCATTTCTACATTTCGTAAAAAATTCATTCTTCATACCATATTGAACAAAAACACTTGTAAAATGATGATTAAACCATCAGAAAAACTAATGACTATATAATAAAATTATCCGACTGTGTGTTTCAATTATCCAAAGTTACAACATTCAAAAAAGCGAAGTATTAGCTAAACATGAAAACAAAATAGTATTGTGTCTGCTACTTGAATTTTGCATAATTATTTTTGTAACTTGTACAATGTGAATTATCTGATTACTCGACATCCAGCCAGATATCCAATATCTGGCAATAAAGTTTTGCTGGATATCTGGTATCAAGGTATCATGAAAATTTGCTATCTGGCATAGCAGTAATAGCCAGGATCTTGAAATGAGAAATTTTATGAGGAGCTCACCAAACCGTGAAAATCTTATGTACAGAAAAATCATCAACTCTTTGTTACTGTTCACCAAACTGTGCAATGGGTGAAGCCAGCTTAGTTGGCTAAACCAACACTCTCAATCTTGACGTTACTAATGGGGACCTGCTTGTGATGCTGACATTTGCCAAAAAGCAAAGTGTTTTTCTTTTGCTGATATGCTGCCAGTTAGGGTAGCTATATCTATACTATAATGCAATGTAACAAAATCCAAAGTTTAAAAAAAAAATCATAATAAAACCATAAACCTAACAATTTGTGAAACTGAATTTGGAAAAAATGGTTTGTTTGAAATTAACTTGGCCTAATGGGCTCCTACTAGAACTGTAAATAAATTTAGGGCAGTCACAAATGCATTTTTTTGCTGTGCCAGAAAGAAGGCAAATAACCCAGCCAAAAAATTTAATAGCACAAATATAAATAGGAAAAGAGCCGAGCCGAATTGAAAAATAGGCTTACCAATAAATATTTTAAAGTTTTAATCCCTCCAGCCTCATATTTTTTAACATTATTAATGATAGTTTGCGCTTTTTAAAAGGACTAATGATAGTTTGTGACAACATTCTTTCTGTGTGAGCATTACCAGTCTTGGTTAAGAGAATGCAAGGTTACAATTAAGTGTACAAAAATTTTGAAAGTGCATAAGACTTTTTGTCACTGTTCACACAAGAGCCCGATGGGTGAAGCCAGTGCAGGCAGTTAAGCCAAAATACTTAACCCAGACATTACTGAGGGGGCCTTGCTGGGCAATGCCAGCAAGTGATTAATGAAATGACCATAGACAAACTAAAAGAATCAGAGTATTGATGGAACAAAAATGTACAAAATACCAAACAATAAATTTTGATGAAAAACAGAGAAGTGTAGTGGAAACAGCAGTGAGATGAAATTGAAGAAGCTCCAAAGCTTTAATAAATGAAGATTTAGCTCCTACTCCAGCTCCAGTTAGTTTGCAGTATGCTGTTACTTTGCAGTTGAACCATGCATTGTCTATACCACCAGACAACTACTGCCTGCAGCCAAAAAGGATATACTACTTGCTTTTCATCAAAGGAACATTGTTTACCAATTTCCGTGCCACTGCAATAGTCGGTACGTGGGTCGTACTTCTCAAAGGCTACAACAGAGAATTAAGCAGCACATGCCTAAAACCATTCTGCAGGAGTATATTTCTCAGGACCGAAGCACATTGGCCCGCTCTTGCAAGCCAATCAGAAGCTTTAAAGCTGAAACTTCTTTTTCTCCTATAGGACAACATCTTTTACAAAACCCGACATGCGCACGTGAATATAATGATAACAAATTTTCTATTCTTGCCCGTGGCCATACTTTTTTTCATCTTTCCACCCTTGAAGCCACATACATCAAAACATCCAAACCAAATTTATGCAAACAAAAGGAATTCGTTTATGGTCTAAAAATCGCACATTAGTTTCCGCTCCTTCTATTGGTCGCTTCTTTTACCAACCACAATAGAGCTTTTTCCCTTTTTCTTTTTTTTTTGTCAACTGTGTCTCTATATAAGTGACTCACTTCACCTTTTCACTGTATTTCTGACAGATTCTCTTGAAAAGTGTCAGACAAAAAGCTTCGAGAATGAATAGTCTACTTTCTGCTATTGTGTCAGCAAACTATGCAATCTAACTGTCTATTTAAGCAGCCATGATGCAAAATAGATTCTTGTAGGTGCGCCTGCACATTGCAAGAGTATTGCAATTAAATCTGATTATAAAATCGTGTGCTAAGTGACTGCACCGAGCACATGTTTGAGTGTAAGTGCAAAAGAAAAATGCATTTTAACCAAATAGCAGCTCTGCAAAAAGTTTCAGGTGGAGCAGTCTTAAAAAATCTTACTTTGGTTCCACCTGACTTCTAAATAGAACTCCAGCTCCTACAAAAATGCTCTGCTCCTTGGCTCTGGCTCCAGACTTCAGCTTGTAAGCCATGGACGTTACAAAATTAAAGCAAAAATGAAAGGAAGTATTGAAGAGCCACAAAATAAAGGTAGGTTACCTTCACTAAATAAAGAAGGCCGTGAAGATGAACAAAGTAGGATTGATATCATATCAAGCATAGTTTCTAAGATAACAAAACAATTGAGTTTGGGCAAAGCAGACGGATGTAATCGCATTTCAGCAGAAACATTGAAGTCTTTGGAAAAGAAACAGGGCTGATTGAGATATGTTAAAGTATCTTCAAATGTATGTAATGGTTGACAGACCTTGTGAGAAGCATGTTAATCCACTGAAAAAAGAAGCTACACATAACTAATTGTGAGAACCACCAAATAAGGTAATTCCCTTAACTCGTGTACATGCACTCAAAGTGATGCTGAAGGTCTTGCATTATAGAATAAAAGTAAAGAGGCATCAAGTTTTGGACAACAATCTGATTGGGTTTAAGATCTGCTTAGGAACAAAAGAGGCAATAGTGTTGGTGGGCATGTTTTGCAAAAGTAGTGCAAAAATGCAAGATCTGTGTTGATTTATTCGTTTGATATTTCTAAAAAAGTGTGAAATATTTTGCAGTTTTCTAATTTTTTTAAATGACGTTGATAATCTTGAAAAAACGATAAACTCAAATTTTGAGCTTTTCAACTTATGTACGACAGTTTTTGAAAAATGAGGTATTGATTTTCTAGACACTAAGTGGTGATTATTGTGTAAGTACACAATATTTTATTAATCACGCCTAAACGAAATGCATTTATCAAACAACAAAAGAATTTTGTTTGTTTTGGATCTTCCTTTTTTGTATTACCGTATATACTTGCATATAGATCGCACTTTTTTACCAAAAAAATTGAGCCAAAATTTTAGGTGCGACCTATACACTGGACATAACTACAAACACCAGCACTCTTGTCAACCCTTTTTATGTATAGTATGTTTACATTATGCAATCTGACAGCATGATATTTGTAAATAAATTTTTGAAAAAAATGATGAATATTTGATAGTTTTTGTGTTAGAATGAACCATGTAACTTACCATATTACAGTGTGATTTGTAGACCATCAACCACAAATACACACTTTGGTAACAATTTTACGCTTAAAAAATGGCTTGACAAAATGGAAATAAGGCAAAAATTGCAGTCAAAAATGTGTTATTGATCAATAGCAAATGATTTGAATGAATAACTTTGATAATCTCCCATTCAAACAATATTTATCAATCATACATTTTTGACTGCAATATTTTGCTTTATTTGTGTTTATTGTTTTTTCAGAATTATCAGCATCACACAAAAAAATCCAAGATATATGATATATCTTGTTCCAAAAATATAAAAGAATGACCTTTTTGTAGATTACAAAGAGACAATCAACTGAGTGACGTGGGACAGAATGATGGAGATTTTCTAAATTACTGTATTTATGCATTTACATACAATTAAGTAGCACATATAATTAGGTAGCATTTTGTTTTAAAAACACCAACGTTGCAAAAAATTTTTTCAATCAAATTATCAAGAGAAGAAAATAAAGTGAGTGAGTTTGCATGTTGCATTGAATTGAAAAAGCGGATTTAAATTTCTTTTTTGCCTATGTGCTAGCAGATTCTACTGCTGTCCTACAATGCAAAACAAAATTTTTGTCCTCTGTGTGAAGTCCTTGCACACAAGTCGCAGTTCCAATTTGGTAAAGACCTTTCTTGAACAACAAAATGTAACTTATGTGTGTATAATCACAGTAGATTAGACTGGAGAGACTAACGAATGATAGCTTGTACAAGTGGTCATTGTCATTACCAAGGGGATTAAAGTGAAAAGGGATCTAGTCAAAAGCTTTGACCAACCGAAAACTGAGCAGTTATAGCTGAAGATCATCAGTGGCCGTATCTACATCTTTTAGATAATTAAATGTAGGCAATCGTTAGGCTTAAACTATTATTTTTGAAAAATATATTTCAATTTAATGAATAAGGAACTGATGATGACTATTACATAGTCGAAATATGTTTTTCGAAATTATTAGTTAAAGCTTAACGATTGCTTATATTTAATTATCTAAAAGATAGTTTGTTTAAGAAACGAGTCGTAACTGTAAAAACGATTAGACACAGAATCTAATGTAATTAAGAGATATGAGACAAGGCTGCTTGATTTCACCAGAGTTATTTAACAATTCGAAGGAAGCTATGGTAAAAGAAGCATTAGATGGTGAAAAATTAAGACTCAACATTTGGAGAAGACAAGACAATGCCATAAGGTTAGCAGAAAACTAAGGAATGGTAGAAAGCTCTGAAAAATACAGCAAAACTTAACAGATAAGCCCAATGTAGTTGTACAAGAATGTCAGATGAAAATAAAAGAAAATAAAAATGATATGCATCAGAAGAACAAAAACCTGCAAATATCATGAAAAATGAGCAAAGAATAGAACAGACGTTTCACTTCAAATATTTGGTAAGCATACAGGCAGAAGATAGATTGCATGAAAAAGAGATAAGAACAAGAATTGTACTGACAATTGACGTTTTGTGAAAAAACAAATTGCTGAGCAGCTTGTTAAATAAAATATAACAAAAATGAATGATAAACAATTTGATATAAAGTGTGTTGTTATATGGTTCAGAGACGAATAATTAAAAAAGGCAAAAATCAAAGCATTGGAGCCATGTAATACGTGGATATGGAGATAACCCAACGAAACAAGGTACAAATAAGGTGTTAAAAGATTGTGGATGAAGACATGTTTAATAGTCAATTAAATGGCAGCATGAATGAATTGGACACACTTTTCCACATAAGTGATTAATCAAAGGACGAGATAGAAGACCGCATAAAAAGAAGATCAAAAGAAGAAGAATGGATCTGTTGGATTTTGTAAAAAATGGGTAGTCTCATTATAAACTAGAATGGAATAAGCAAGCTGAAGATAAAGAAGCGTAAAAGCAATAACAGCAATCGACGTGGCCATAACCAGAGAATTAACAATTAATCACTACCGGTACCACTGCACTTTAAAGCCATACCACCAAACATTAACTAGCATACATTCACACATACGTACTGATAAACGAAAAGATTTGGCTACAGTTTTCAGCATGGGAACAGGTAGTAGACAGAGCAACTCCTGTAACTTTAAAATTGTTGTTCCATTCATAACACTGCATTTTAAAAACTGTTCTTCAACAAGAGTATTAAGATATGGAATCAAATTGCCACCAATTTCTTGGTACTTAATCTACCAAAATATGATAAAACATTATATAACTGCACAAACCAAAACTGAGAAGGTCGAAATACAGTGAACATCAATAAAATCACTTGCTAGACTCTTCTATATCCAGCTTATGATCAGATAGGCAAACGTTTTGCTTAACAGGCAACAGTTATGGTGCACTTTGTGATGGCTACATGATTGCATCCTAAGCAAATACGTTATAGTAAGTTCCCAGTTTATGGTGTAAATGTGCTCCACCAGCAATAAAAAAAAGTCTGTACACAATGCGGTATTAGTATTACTAACAAAACGGTTTTCTTGTGACGGAAGGATAAAAACACCCATTTAATATTCATAATCTCCTTTTTCCTCTTGTTTGCCTCAAGTTCTCAAAAACAGTAACCAGTTTGTTTAACTACGTATAAGCTTGAAAGCTTACACAAGTCTTATTAAACTCAACTTCACCTTTGGCAACACATACAAACTATCAGCACGTTCTAGATTCAAGGCAACTAAAACAAATGATGCAAACCCAACCCAAGGTGATTTCAGCTCGAATTACCCCTTGCATGGGTGTTTTTCTTTCTTGTGCAAACCCAAATCTAAGCAAATTGCATATTAAAATTATTATCATACCTTGTTTTCAGGAAGCCAGGCAACTTTACGATGAAATAGTCGGATATATAATTTTTGACACGGTAGTGGCAACTCATAAAACGTTTTAATCCACTTTGCATCATCTCCTTCAAATAATTGACAATCTTGTTCATCTTTTATTACAGTATCAACAGCCAAGTTGAAGTTTTTCAAGTAATATGGAATTGCAGATGCATGTTCGTTGTTATCACATGAATTATTTGATAGATTTTCTTTTTGATTTTTGTTTCCTGCTGACACCATACATGAAGCTTCAGTTTCATTGATGTCATGATTGAAGCGCTGCTTTGACTCGTTTAACTGTAGCTTTTGGGGAAACATCAATTTTGAATTGACATCTGCAGTTCGTTGTTTTTTTGACCTTAAGACAAACTCACAGTCGTCTTCATCAGATGAAACATATATAATATCATTAACTGATAATTGTCTAGTAAATTTTTGTATTTTAAGCTTTCTAGATTTTCTGGTACTTGTATTGGAACTGCTTTTAGCAGAAAAATAACTCATAATAGTTTTCTTCATTACTCTAAAGGCAACTAAATACTTACCACCTAAACACAAAACATTATATCAATTGGGAATCAACAACAACAAGAAGGACGATTGAAAAAACTTTGCTGGGTTATTCCATGTCAGTTGATCCAAGCTGACAAAAGCCACCATTTCAGATTTTGATAAAACTTGGCAAGATCATAGATTTTTTTGGTCCTGATCACAAAAAACTAAACTTTTCAAAATCGGACAAGAATGGATCAAGTAATGATCATACAAAATTTGCTATAAATTGTGTGTTTGTCCTAGCAGAAAGGAATTTTTAAATTTAATCAAATAACTTTAATGCTTCAGAATTTTTTGGTATCACGTCTGTTGATTTTGGTTGTGGCATCCATGGTATCCCAAAAACCACTTGATCCCATCAACATGAAATAGCCAATGTCAAAGTTCACTTTAACCTTTAACTTCATGATCACTCAGGCATAATACCTTTTTTGATTGCAGATACCTGGATTTGCCCAGGTTTTATCATCACATATGATACCTCTTTGAAAGGTCATGATGAGCAAAAAACAAATCAATCATAAAAATAATGGCTTATTGAGAGATACCTAAACAAAATCTGCATTATGTAAAATGTACGAGAAAAAAATTTTTTAAACTGATGAACAATAAGATTTCAAACCCTATGAGCCAGCACAACACAACACAATAGATTTCAGTCGACTGATAGTATACCACGACTAGACACAAGAAAAATCTGAAAACATAGCTTTCAATAAAAACGGCAATAAAGCAACATATACCTAATGACAATAAAGCATTGTGTAATAAAAAATAAATTTTGGAGTCTCGTTGGTTATCTTTAAAAACATTGCTGGATATTTCCAATATGCCCTTATTTTTATGATTGATTTGTTTTTTGCACATCAAAACTTTTCAAATGAGATATCATATGTGATGATAAAACCTGGGCAAATTCAGGTATCTGCAATCAAAAAAGGTATTATGCCTGAGCGATTTTGAAGACCTATAATTAGTAATCATGAAGTCAAAGGTTAAAGTGAACTTCGACATTGGCTATTTCATGCTGATGGGATCAAGTGGTTTTTGAGATACCATGGATGCCACAACCAAAATCAACAGACGTGATACCAAAAAATTCTGAAGCATTAAAGTTATTTGATTAAATTTAAAAATTCCTTTCTGCTAGGACAAACACACAATTTATAGCAAATTTTGAATAGTCATTACTTGATCCAGTCTTGTCTGATTTTGAAAAAGTTTAGTTTTTTGTGATCAGGACCAAAAAATTTTATGATCTTGAGAAGTTTTATCAAAATCTGTGATGGTAGCTTTCATCAGCTTAGATCAGCAGTTCTTAACCTTTTTGGTATCGTGCCTCCCTTTAACAATGATTCCCCACTTTACACCCACCCACCATTATAAATTAATACAAAAGTAGTATTTCAATTGCATTTCATCAATATACTTTGTTTTTTCTCTGCCATTTTATCAAAATTTATTACTTAGCTACAGAGGCACTGCAACATGATAAAAACATAAACTTAGTCAATTGTAAGATTAGGTTTATTCTAGATTGCTTTACGAAATTTACACATATCGCTCTACCACTTTAACAAACTGACTGATAGCTGCCTTAATCAATTCAGATATTTCACTGACTAAATTTAGCATGGCATGGTAGGCTACAATCTCATAAATCTGGATGGGAGTTTCTAAATCTTCAAATAAATAAATCTCATAAAAAAAATCGGACATGCTAAAACATTAGTTGAGATCAGGTTTCAATTAAACAGCAAATTAAATCCCGAAGACTTCAATGATCTAATGAATTATTCGGATTATAAAAAAAGTAAAGTTCGTTCAAAAACCGAATACATTCACATCCAAAAACTAAAACAGCTTATTCCCAGAGAGCGAGAAACAAAGAGCTTGAATCAAAATTGGGTTAAAAACTTATCCTAGCGTTTGCTCACTAATGCTCAGGAATCGCCCCTGAAAAAAGGGAATAAATTTGCAATTGCGCCATCAAAAATTCCTGTTTTGGATAATATAAGTGGAGTTGAATTAGGTCTAAGCCAAGTCAACTTTGCCAACAAGTGTTCAATTGATTCCGCATGATCTAAAGTGGTGGAAATTCTGAAAAGAGCCAAACCAAATCTATCAAAGGCCGAAAAGCGCGCAATGGAAGAGTTGAAGCAATATGATGACATCGTAATCTGTAACGCGGATGAAGGTAACAACACTGTAGTAATTAGATAAACTGGAATATGATAAAAAACTTTTAGGGTTGTTATCTGATTCTGCAACATACCAAGTAATTTTAAAAAATCCAATCTGTTCTATTGAAAAGCGTTAAAATCGTTTCATTTGGAAGTTGTACAAAAATGACAAGATTTCCTCTTATTTGTATAAAACTTTATGTAGTAGTGATTCAGTTTTGCCAAGAATATATGGACTTCCAAAAATTCATAAACCCAATGTTCCTCTTCGTTGTATTGTTTAATTCATTGGTACAGCTACCTACCAACTTGCCAAATTCCTTAAGCAAATTCTTGTTCCCTTAGTTGGAAACACCCAATACACTGTCAAGAACTCCTCTAAGTTTGTAGAACTGATTTCATCCATTAAACTTGGCAAATCTGAATCACAAGTTTCGTTTGATGTGGTAAGTTTGTTTACTTTGGTTCCACTGAAACCCGCCAAAACCATTGCGGCTATTGTTACGGCTGCATTATTGGTCGTGCATTTTTGGTTGCATAATTCACGCATTTTGGGTGAATTATTCACAAGCATAACGCAGGCGAATTTTCGTGAATTTTTCTGGTAAAATTCACAAAAATGCATAAGGAATCTTTCCGCTGTACGTGTACTGGCAATCAGTCCAAACGACGCTAAAACTCGTTTTGCGCCTCGAAAGAGTACAAACCGAGTACTGGCAATCATACAGTACGTCGCTAGTACTCAATTTTCTGCCGTTTGGTGGGTCATTCCGATTTGTGCATAAAAAAAATGAACTCGGAATATTTATTTCTCTCATTTTTTCTTTCTTTTTGCTCATATATCGCGCAAAAAAACAAGATGTCTTCTAGGGCAGGTGGTAGAAAGCGAAATGATCTACAAGACTATGCTTTCAATGATAGTGATAATGGTACTGCTACCTACCAGGAGTGGAAGTGCAAGGGAGAAGGTTGTAACTTTGAAAAAAAAGTTGCACATGGATATAGTATGCCTGCTACAAGGTTTGTTGTTCATATTGTTCGCCATTGCAAAGGATTTTCAATGGATGTGAAAAAAAAGGTAGCCAAAACATCAAAAACAAAACAAGTTGTTGATTGGCTTGCTCAACAAATGGAAACCAACAGTGATAATGATGATGATGATATTTCAACTGACGATAATAATAAAAGGAAAAGCAACAACAGCAATTCATTTTTCAATAATACTGGCTCCAAGAAGAAGATGAAGCAACCCACAATTGACTGCAGTTTAGACAAATGCAGCCCTGAACGTGCCAAGATGATAACAAGATTTCTGACCAAGTTTATTGTTTCCAATGCAATTCCATTTACTATTGTACAACTGAAAGTTTTATTGAAATGATAGGAGCATTGAACAAAGCTTATCTTCCATATCTCCCACAAGTTGATAAGTTTAGAACTACTTGTTTAGAAGAATTATTTCAAGATACTAAGAAAAAAATTAATGCAATGTGGAATGATAAAGGTAACCCATACAGGACAATGGACTATGATGGTCATACAGGTGAAATTAACAATCATGTAGTCATTGTTACAGAAACAGTTGAAGATCAAACAGCATTTGTCACTTGCCTTGATGCAAAAGAACAGAAAGAGAATCAAGAATGGATTGCTAAGAATATAATGGATGAACTGGAAAAGAAAACTACTGCTTAATTGGGTGTTGAACAAGTGTTTGCAGGAATTGTCAGTGATAGTGTCAGAGTAAATAAATCTGCTGCAAAAATAATACGTCAAAAATATCCAAAGTTATTTACTCCTGGATGTTGTACTCATATTTTTGACTTATTCATTGAGGATGTTGCTAAATTACCAGAAGTCAATGAGATCATCAAAGGGTATACAGCAATAGCAGTGTTTGTCAAGGGTCATACAAGAGTAAAAGCTGCATATCAGCGCATCATCAGTGGTAGTGATGGTGGAACAATGCTAAAAACATTCCCAGATACAAGGTTTAGCTATGCTGATTTAATGTTACAAGTTGTAAACAACCGCAAAAACCTGAGTAACTTAATGGATGAAGAACAGTATGCATCTAATACAGTTGCTGATATTAATGTCAAAAAGAGGGAAGAGTTTGAAGGATATGTTGGCAGCTTTTTATTCATGGAAAAAGTTGAAACTTTGAGAGGAATAACTGGTCTACTTTGCAAAGCAATTCATCATTTAGAAAGTGCAAAATGTCGTGCATCTTAGGTATACCCAATGTTTATTGCCGTACTAAAGGATTATGATGTATGGAAACAAAAATATGCAAAAAAAAGATGTTTTGGTGAAGAGACAATCAAAAAAGTTGGTGAAGTAATTATTGGTCGGTGGCTTGGAGTTTCTGAAGCAGGTTCTACTATAGTTCCCATCAAAGATAATACATGGTTGATGGGTTATTTAATGGATCCCTACTACATGCCAGATGATTTAGATGGCGACCAAAAATATGATGCATTACTTGGAATAGAATGGTTGGATGTTGCAAATGAAGCATTAAAAGATTTCTATCAAGATGATATTGAAGCACATAGAGCAGAACTTGAGTTTTTTGAAGCAATTAAAAAACAGGGAAGGTGGGGCAAACATGTACAGAAAATAAAAAATAGTTTGAAACTACCAGAAGGTAAACAATATGATTTTGAAGTAAAAAAAGTAATAACAAAACAGAAATTGATGAGGTCAACAAGGTATGCATGGGATCTTGTTGGAAGTAAGCAATTTCCTAGATTAAAAGATATTGGCATTCGTTTGTCTGTTTTAGCAGTACAATCAGCCAATGTTGAAAGGGTGTGCAAAGTTCATGGGGTCGTGCACACAAAATCAAGAAACAGGCTGACACTTCCAAGGATTATCGATCTTATTTTTTGTTATGTAAATTTAAGGTTGTTACAAAAAGAAAAAACAAAACTGATGGAGTTTTTAGAAGATGCATTATCAGCTGAGCAGCAAGAAATTGTGAGGGAGCAAGAAGAAGCAGATAATAAACAAAAAATTATGATTCCTGTGGAGGAACCCATTATTTTGAAGCTTAAAGATGATGATGATACAAGTGATAGTGATGAAAGTGAAAACTGAGAATTGATTTATATTTTTTATATTATTTGTGTGGTGTGGATATTTTTCTATGTGGTGTGGTTTTTTTTATGTTGGAAGATAGTTTTTAATTTGATTATTTAGTTGTCGAGTTGTTTGTTTGTTGTGATAATCTTCCGAATTTTTTTTTTCAATTTTATGCTACAAGTAGCAGTCATTCCGATTCGTGGATAACACAAGAAAAGCATGATTCTGATTGGACGTCACAATTTGGGTCATTAGATTCTAAATCTATTTGACCATTGCTTGTAATTCGGTATGTCTGTATGTTGTACGTACGTACAATGGAACTCATTAGATTCTCATTTGAATCTATTGAATTACAGCCAATAGACTATTGGCTCAAATTTGGTATGTCCGTACGTCGTACGTCAGTACGATGACACCCAGGCAGTGTCCTCAAGTTGACAAACCGTTATCTTTAGGATAAAGTTTTCACATTTGCATTTATGAAAATTTTTTGTGAATTATTCATTTGCATAATTCACGCACTTTTCAAAAATGCTGCATTATAGCATCAATAATTGTGGCTAATAGAGTTGGCGATGATTGCACCTTGGGAGAAAGAACAAGCCTTGCAGTGCCAGAACTCATGGAAGCATTAGATATCTGTTAGCAATCATCGTTTTTTGTCTACAATGACGTCATTTATAAACAGATTTTTGGTTGTCCAATGGGCTCTCCTTTGTCACCAATAATAGCAAACATGGTCATGGAAGAGATTGAGCAAACAGCCTTGAACACTTATTTGAATTCTCCGTCCTTACGGTTATGTCATGTAGATGATGTGTATGCTATTATGGAAAAAACTGGGGTTGAGCCCTTCATAATTACTTAAATACAATATTTACTGCAATAAAATTCACCTAAGAATTGGAAAAATCTGGACAATTAGCCTTTTTGATTGTAAGCGTACAACAGATGGTGGATCCCATGCAACATGCATATACAGGAAACCAACACACACAGACAGGTATCTTCAATATTTGTCTCATCACCCAGTTAATCAAAAGGTTAGTGAGGCTCATACATTATTCTCCAGAGCCAACAGTATCACATCCAATAACGAAAAAAAGATTGAAGAGTTTCATCACATAACAAAAACCTTAAAAAATAACAGATTTCTTAGTAACAAATGCAGTTTTAAGAATTGCAATATCATAATATCAAAAAAACAGAAACAGTTTACTTCTGTTCCCTACGTGCAAGGTATCTCCAAACCCATTAGCCTAATTTTGACTCAAGTTGTTATCGGAGTGGCTTTAAAACCACATCACACGTTGTCTTCGTAATCCTAAAGATGTTACTAATTTTGAACAAAAGCGTGGTTTGGTGTATCAAATTTCTTGCCAGGATTGCAATGCTGTGTATGTAGATGAAATAGGACGTAGTGTTAGAACCAGAAAACGGGAACATGCTGATGTGGTTAAGACTTTTAACACTAAAAAGTCAGTGCTCAGTCAACATGTTATGGATTTCGATCATAGAATAGATTGGGATAATGTCTGATACTGAAGTCAGAATCACATGCATACAGACGTCGCATTGCAGAAAGTTTTTTGATAAATCAAAAGGCTTGTTCATGTAATGTAATTAATCGCAATGATGGTGCAAATTTTCCAGCTGTTTATAGTGTGTTCGTCTCCAATAAATAATGTCTTATGCATTTCACAACACTTTTTACTTGGCCACTCCTGTATCTGTGATGTAACAATGTTTTTGTTATTACGTGATTGCCTGCCCTGTTGGTAAATAATTCTTTGCATTTCGTAATACAGGTTGTCTTTATATTTTTATGTTGTACAGTTTACATGTTACACTACTAACATCTACAGTTTTCTGAAGAAGCTCCCCAGTAACTAAGGGGAGCAAAACGTTAAATTTGAATAAATTGTCGAAAGAACGAATCGACCTGGTTGAAATATTATTTCTACAGTCTACTCTACAATGTAGATTTGCAACTGCTAAATTATGAAAATGAAGTAAACACAATTGATAATTTAGTTGCTTTATGACATCATAATTATTCAGTTTACGATACAGGATTACCATATAATGGTAGGCTACAATTACTCACAACAATATCTCAAACAGTACTTAAGCACTGACAACCATACAATAGGCAAGAAAAAGTTAATCTCAAAATTAATAAAGAAAGTGTTGAAAAACACATTAGGGTTAGTACCCCCTTGAAAATTTATGTACACCCCCAAGGGGAGGCATGCCCCCAGTTAAGAACCACTGGCTTAGGTCAACTGACATCGCATGAGTCAGCTTTTTCCTAAAATGTTTTGTTCGGCTTTAATTTGCAATAAACAAACCATAGTCAATTGCAAACTACTACAGCACAAATGTAAGTGCAATAGTAAAATTATGCCAACAATTAACACTATGCACACCAATATTACAAATTTAGAGTAAAAATTAATTACCACAAAACGCATAGACTAATGATATTATCAATGCCTAAATTATCAAAAAAATAAAAGCAAGCAATATACATATTGCACATACGTACATAACATAATTTCAATAATAAAAAACATTTTAAGCCTGAATGGAAAACTTCCAATATCACATTTTGTCATTAACTTTTATAGGCTCAGGCTTTTAATAAAAGCAAATTGTAGTAACATGTATGTTGTATTTTCATAGTACATGTTAGCCAACTTTGTACCTTGTATCATATGATATTAGGCAGTCCTTTTTGACCTTTTCAGCATCTAGAAAGCCCCTATACCTAGCTTTGCTAACGTCATGAAAACCCTTTTGATAAAAATTTTAAAAACCGTGTAAAACCAGAAAGAAAAATATGTACATTGCTATCAAAAAAATTCAATTTACTCACATATTTTTGGTTTCACAGTTTACACTTATGGGCAAAAATCATTATTGTCTGAATGTGTAAATGAAAACTCAATCAACTAGTGTAAAACTCTTAAAACTCACAGAACCTTGGTGAATTTTCTGAGGGACCCTGGTTGAAGAGCTCTGTATCACGGTCAGGTATGTCAATGTCGTTGTACCTTCTAAAAAACCTTTTTACAATATTTTTTCAGTAACAAGTGCATTCAGCAGAAAATGAAACTTTAAAGCAGGTTTGGATAGTGAATAACTTATCCTATATTTAGTACGATTGTTGAAGTATTGTAAAAAGGAAGGATAAAGACACAAACAAATTATTCAAAAGGTTGTAAATATGAACAGCTGGTAGTCTATAGGCCAACTTAATAATTATTTTTTTTTTTTAAGTCAGATTAGTTTTCCAGGGTTCATTAAATTGTTAGGATCAAGAGACTTCTTTAACAATTGCATAACTTGAATACTGTTGATGCCTACCTCTTTGATAAGCAATTTCTTTTTTCCAATGCCAATTCCATGTTCACCTGTGCATGTTCCTTCAAGTTCTATTGCTCTCCTGCCAATGCTTTGAACAGCTTCTTCTGCTAAATCAGTTTCATCATTATCTACCATAAGGGCACAGTGAAAATTTCCATCTCCCACATGACCAACAATTCCATGTACAATTCCGCACTTATCTAAAACTCCAACTGAATGGTCAATGGCATTTGGTAATGCAGAAATTGGCACACACACATCTGTAACAAAAGCATTTGAACCAGGCTTTAAGCTACGCAAAGCATAGAAAACATTATGTCGAGCATACCAAAGTCGATTGACATCTTCTAGGTTTTGTGCCCAATGAAAGCATGACCCATTGTTTGCGTTGGCAATTTCAGCTGTTTTATCTATTTGTTCTTTTGTTGAAACATCTGTGCCATGAAATTCTAAAAACAATGTCGGCTGTATAGCATATTCAACATCTTTGTTGTACTTATTTATTGCAAGCATTGATGCAGAATCAAGCAATTCAATACGAGCTATTGGAATGTTGCATTGCATTACTTGCATAGCTGTAATAACAGCACTCATAACAGAGGGAAATGAACAAACAGCACTCTTGCTGGTTTCAGGTACACCATGTAAGCGTAAAGTAGCTGCAGTTATAAATCCCAAGGTTCCTTCAGATCCAACAAACAGTTCAGTTAAATTATAACCAGCAGAACTTTTTCTGCAACGTCTTTTCCCTCCTGTATTGAGCAACGTTCCATCAGCTAACACAACCTCAAGATTTAGTACATTTTCTTTCATGGTGCCATATCGTACTGCATTAGTGCCAGATGCACCTGTGGCCACCATTCCAGTAAGTGAAGCATCTGCACCTGGATCAACAGGAAACCACAAACCAGTGTTTTTCAGTTCATGATTCAATTGTTTTCTTGTAACACCTGGTCTAACTTGTACATCAAAGTCATTAAGATTTAACTTCACAATTTCATTCATATTGGTTAAATCAACACAAACAACATTTTCTTCTAAAGGAGCAATTCCACCTTCCAATCCTGTTCCAGTTCCAAAAGGAATCATAGGAATCTTGTGTGCATTACAAACTTTAGCAACTTCACAGACCTCTTCAACAGTATTTGGCCACACTACTGTTGTTGGTATTAAGTATCGATGATGTGACTCATCTATGCTATGTTGCTCTCGAACTGTTTGTGAACTAGATACCAACTTACTCCCAAGAACAGAAGAGAGAACTTTTGTGACATCTTTGCATTTAAAAGCTGAAGTAGAAAGCCAAGCAATTTGATTTTCTATATTTAAAATGTTGGTCCTAAATAATTTTGTTACAGGCATTTTATGTCTAAACAAACAAAAATGGTAAAATATAAAATCAACTTGTCAGCTTATGAAATAACTAGGCCAGTTTTTCTTAACTGGGGATGCTGAAATCAATGTCAAAGAGTGCAACAATATTATCAAACAATAGACTTTACCGGCCTTTCTACTTGTGATCTGGCATTGACAATACTTAAAGGGATATTAGACAGGCCAACCTCTTTACAGAAATGCTACAACTAGTAAAGCTCAAAAAACACTAAACTAGACCTACAGAGAATAGGCTTTAATTCATACAGCTAGTAATCTTACAAAACAAAAACAAAATGAAAAAATGCAAATAAGAGTTGTGGTAGAACAGAAACGTCAACAAAAGCAAATAATTGTATAAACTCAACAAACTTGTAAATTACTGGCGTAGTGGTTAGTCTGCTTTGCAATTGGTATGCCTGATCTAATTTTTTGTGGGGTCATACCAAAAGACTTTAAATGGTATTTACAGCTTCCTGCATAGCACTCAACACAAAAGGGATGGTGTGATGAAAAAAGCCAGCAAGTTTGCTGGTTGTGTCATCAGGAAAAGCAATTATGAGACTTAGTCATTTAGGTGATGGGGCCAAACAGTCAATCCAAAGAGGTGGCCCAGTCTATCTAAACATTAGCAAACAAAACATAAGCTCACATGCATAAATCAATAAATGGACTAGTACATATATTTGTTGAAACAATTACAATAGCATGAGTAGTCAATGATGCTTGAAAGCATTACAAGCCAAACTTCATTATTAAGATTGCATTAACAAATTTGTAATTTCAAAATGTGACTTTATGTTTAAATTAATATTAATGCAATGATTCTTCCAAGATTATAAAGGAAAATTTAGCAATAGCTTTAGCAGAAACTGCAGCAGTATCACTTAAAATCTTTATCACACTATCACTTTTCTTTTTGCACCACAAATACGTTGCAGAAGCAAGCACTCCACATGACAAAATAACCATATCTTTAGCTACCATGACAACAGCATTATTATGGTCAATATTAAGATTTGCTTTATCAACATCTTTCAAATATCTTTGGTAAATTTGATGACTACATGAGTAAAAGCAAATAAGTAAATCAACAGATAAATGATAAATTTCTGACCCATTTAACGAGTTGTCTTTGAAAAGCAAGTAGTTTAAAAGCACACTAACATACGGTAACACTAAAGGCAAAGAAGAAACATTGAATTTTAATGTTCTCAGTATTCGAATTTCTGATTTTAATAATACGTCAGCAGAATAATTTTTACCACCTGAAGACAAAAAGTTTAAAGCCACGCTAAAGCTAATATGAGAATAACTAGAAAAGCACTTGCTAGCAATTGCTACACAAGTCACAGCTCTTAACTCCATTTGCCCAACTATATGCTCAATAGTTTCATTCCACTGCTTACTTTGAATATTACACAAATTTCTTTTAGATAGCCTGCCATTTGCTTCATCTTTAGGAAGTTTAAAAATAGTGTTGAATATTTCACTCAATAGGAAAACAACAAATTGATAGTACATTTCAATGGCTGCGAACATTACTTCTACAGAACATTTCCAAATATTGCACAATTGAATGATGTACTTTGCAGCAGTGCTTTTTAATGATAATAAGTTGACATTACTAGGAAATGCTACGCACTTATCTATCATCTTTTGAAGTTTGTTAACACGAGTTTGATTTTCTTTAATCAAAACCTTTAAGCACTCTTCAACCTCTTCTTTTCGACTTAGCCCTGAAAATAATACTTGATTCTCAACAATTACTGACATAGCTCAAATGACACCTCAGCAGCATAGCTTAAACAGCTAGACTTAAAAGCTTGATCTGCTAATGTAAAAATTACTTCTGAAGACTGAAGTAGACCTAAATACATGCAGAACCAACAAGTGCATTAGGCCTAAACTGCTAAAGGTGCTGTAGCCCACGTTACGGATTTAAACCAAAGCTGGCGGCGACTGCAACAACACGTACTGCTAACTTTGCGGGATTGCTAACTCAAAAACAGCATGGTTATTTCGCAGTCTCCCAAATTCAACGGTTTTCTTTTGCTGGATAAGTTAAATAAGTTCACGAATGGCCTCGAGCTTAGACCAGCTTCTGGACCACAGCCGCCGCTTACAAGTAATACCATGGTGACTGCTGTTTTGGCAGCAATCAAATTTTCGAATGAAGAAAATTGCTGGTATTCGCCTCAGTTATCACTTTTTGTATTTTTCAAGCTATCTTAGCCTTTTGTCATTGGTTTAGCCTTGGCAAAAAGCAACGAAAGACAACACAATTGTCGAACATGCTGCTTTCATTTTTGCCAAACAAATAACAAACGATCAAACCCATAAAAATTTTTTTTGCTCCGGTCGAGACATTATCTTGAATCTTAATGAAAAGCAATGAATATTCATTATGTGGCGTTAGAACGAGGGTTTATAAAAGACCTGGAATCAATTTAGCTGCCAGAGTATCTGCTGTAATGCTCTTCCCCCATAAAAATGACATAAAATTATCCCTCAATTAATTGATACATAAATATAGTATACCACCGAAAAACGGCAAAATTTTAGGATGAAGCACGTTCCCTTTGTTTTCAAGTAGATATGACCAGTGGCCCAATCAGAAGGGTAAGAAGACTCAAGCCCTTCTTCAACTATGGTTTGAAAAAATAATTGTATGGACGGGTAGTAACGTAGGCTACATGCTAAACAGCGAAGCCACAAAGAAAGCTTGTAAAAAAGAGATTTGCTATGTTCTCTCCTAAAATAACTTTTTTAAAGCACGTTCAAGTGTCACCTGAAAAAATATTGCCCTCTGAATTTTAAGATTCGAGTTTCCGATAACGAAATCAGACAGTATAGGCCCTGTTTTATTTTTCAAAGCAAGTTACTTCAAGAAGTTTATTCACAGTAATATTTACAGACTAACGCTTACACTTTACTCGATTTCAATATATGCACGAATCTACTACTGTTGTCTCGCGATCGCAAGAAAGTTGAATAACTGCCATTAAAGCACTAGAACGATGTGCGGCTTTATGACGTAATGATGAACACTATGGAAGCTCGATTCTTAATACACTACACCCCGCCCTCTTTACTATCAAGATAATTTTGTAAAACGAAGAAAATTTACAGGCAAAAGCGAAACACAAAACCTACCTGAAATGCAAAACAATAGTCAAACTACACATAATCACTAAATCCTGCTGGTCTCGACACACTTCTTTTGGAACGGACTAAAGCATCAGTTTGACCCCGGGAAGCACCCTGATAATTTTGTAATTCTGATGAAGAAATCTGTGGTTCAACTGCTGGTAAGCTACTAACATTACTGTTAACGTGATTTATGAGCCCTGTCATTGGTTTAGTTGTTTTTGTGCCTTTAATAAAGTGACTGTTAATGTTCTTGATGTCATAGTTGTTCGGAAGCTTTCGTCTTCTAAGCTGTTGTGTTTGCTGTCTCATTTAATAGATTGTCATTTGTAATAAGTGAGGAATACGGATGTTTTGTAGTATGTGAAGACAAATGAATTGTTTTATATGTTTTCCAAACTGTTTTCTATCGACCCTTAATGGAAAAACCAAAAGTTTGGTACAGTGAATCATTTATAAATTAATACGGCGAGTTGTTTTCTCTTTACTTCACTCTTTTGCTCCCGCGTGAATAGCGAAAAAAATGTCCGTAAGGTGGCAGAGCAAAAAACTGTCATAATCAATCATAATTAATCATCATAAAATACCTTAAGTTTGTTTGTAAATCATTACTCATCTGTTTACTTCTACATTAAGTGTTATATATCGTTGAAATCTACATTTCTTGAGGATTTCAAATATAATAAAAACAAAAAATTTTTTTTTTTGAATATGCAAATTTTATGCAAATTAACCCCCCCAACTGGGGCTGAGTTGTCTTCGAAATTAAAGTAGTACCCTCACCTCAAAGATCACTACAGATTTTATTTTCTACCAATTTCTTTAGAAATGGTCGCAAGATGATGCTAAGGAAATAAGCTTTCAAGGTACATCAATCAAAACTTACCTAAGAGCCTAGGTTTTCTACAATTTGCAATTTTCTGAAGCACATGACCTTTTATTGACCGGTACCGACTGGTACCAAATTTTGGTAGTTAAATTTAGTACCTAAAATATGATCAGTCATTATCTGCTAGAGATTAGCCTAAACCATGTAACATTATGTATTTTCGAACAGGGAATTTCTTCAAGATTCAGAAAATATTAAGTTTAAATAGAATATGCTGTCACTGACAATAAAACAGCGGCTTGTTTACACCCTTCCCATTTCTTGAGAAACAAGAGGAATACAGCAAACTTTGATTTAGAGAAGCCAAACTTCTGATAGCTTTTAAACTTGTATCTCGCTTCTTGTCTCCTTGGAAACTTGATACAAAATGACGACTTTAGTAGTGAAATACTTGCAACTTATTTGATCTTTTTATAGGGTGTAGTTTTTCTAAAAATTATAATTTAGTGAAGGTAAGTCAAAAAATTGTGGGGGTTTGAACTGACATGATGTACAGTACTCATTTTTGATCAGTAAATATCATATACCACTTAGTCTAAACTATTTAGAGTTATATATTGCTGGAAAGCAAATTTCCTAAGCTTTCAAATGAGACCGGTATTTAGCAACATATCATATATTTTACGCACTAAATTTGCTTTTATCTACTTATCACTCAAATTTGTTTGGAGGGGTTTTGAGACCCCTAAAAAATTTGGAAATTTAAAAACGTAAAATTTATCATTATCGCTTGAAATTTTGTCAAATGATGCCCCAAAAGAGTAGTTTTCAGACTGTGTCAATAATAAAGGGTTTGGTTGTGTGGTAAAGATGTAATCTGAATTTGATTTTAGTGTAGTTGGCTATTGCTGAGAATTTGGCAGATTTTGTCGTCTGCAACTGGGCTCTTGGTCTTTTTAACCGTTTTTGAGTATAAAAATTCAAGATTTAGGGCACAAATTATAGATCTTCCGATGCGTGAGGAAATAAGCGTGATCTTTTGAAAATTTTATGAAAATCGGATAAAAAATAAAGTCACAAATCGATTTGTAGTAAACTAATTTTGTAACTCAATTTAAAAAAATTTGAGGTAAACACTGAAAACACGAGATCATCAATCGATGATCGCGGGAGCAAAAGAGTTAACGCCTGTTTTTCTCGTTTCTTGTTAATGGTTATGTGACAATTTTGTTGATTGATCTCATATTTATCTGTGGATATAAATAGGCCTTTTGACTGTTTATGAACTCACTCTATTTTGGCAGTGTTTAGTATGGGGTGGTAGCGAATAGAAACCTAATATTTCATCACCAGCTAATGCTAGTGGCAAGTTGTCTATGTATTTTGAAAGCGCTTGTCTGTGTCTTAAATCAATTGGGAAACAATAAACTGCTTGTATTGTCAGCTAATGCTAGCCTTAATTGATAATAGACCCTTATTTCGCATTCGCTTATATCTTTGTTTGCATGAATTGTATTTAGCAGATCTCTCAGTATTCTTTAATATCTTGTAACAACTAGAGCCAGATACGCCTAGCGTATCGCAATTGATGCGTGTGGTGCAGCTAATTTGTGAACAAATTTTCTGTTCTCCTTTAATACAGTCTTCATGTTCTGCAAGTTGGTGTGTGCTCGTGCGTCGAAGACCTCTGGTGAGCAAGACAGTTAGAGACAGGATCTCCCAAATAGAAGCAGCACTGAAACGGCTAGTATAGCTGTTCCTCACTGCAACAATTACTATCAGGTTCTAGGTTCACATTGTCAAGTGTTGGAGGTGGGGTATTCGGGATGCTTGTGGACTGGTTCAAGGTATAGTTTTGCGTGCCCCGTGCTCTTAGTTATATCCCCCCCCCCCCTTGTTTGTTTCGCACATTGACTTGACCCTTTCCCTTTTCTATAGTTTTGCAAGGCTCTGGATGGAAATGAGATGAAAGTTAGTTGGCTTTATTTTGTTTCAATAGGATTCCCTCTCTAATCTCAAAGTCAGAGGTGGTTGCTCTTCTCCGTTTATCAGCATACTCCTACCCTTTCATTTTGTTTATTCAATCACGATCACGTATTTTTTCCATTAATTGGTGGTCCGCTTGACTAAAGTCAAGTGCTGGAAGCTATGCCCTCATCTTTCGTACAAATATGAGAAAATATCGAGATGCACTGGTACTTAAATGAGGTGTTGAACGATACGCCATCAAAAATTTGCTTAACTCCAATTTCCATTTTCTTGTGTTGGTACATTGCAACTGAGAGATATTAATTGCTTTTAGGAGAGTCCTATTTTGTCTTTCGACCTTTCTATTACTCTGAGGCCACAACGATATTGATGTGCGATGTTCAACGCGAAATTCTTTTAACTCTTTCGCTCCCGCGATCATCGATTGATGATCTCGTGTTTTCAGTGTTTTCCTCAAATTTTTTTAAATTGAGTTACAAAATTAGTTTACTACAAATCGATTTGTGACTTTATTTTTTATCCGATTTTCATAAAATTTTCAAAAGATCACGCTTATTTCCTCACGCATCGGAAGATCTATAATTTGTGCCCTAAATCTTGAATTTTTATACTCAAAAACGGTTAAAAAGACCAAGAGCCCAGTTGCAGACGACAAAATCTGCCAAATTCTCAGCAATAGCCAACTACACTAAAATCGAATTCAGATTACATCTTTACCACACAACCAAACCCTTTATTATTGACACAGTCTGAAAACTACTCTTTTGGGGCATCATTTGACAAAATTTCAAGCGATAATGATAAATTTTACGTTTTTAAATTTCCAAATTTTTTAGGGGTCTCAAAACCCCTCCAAACAAATTTGAGTGATAAGTAGATAAAAGCAAATTTAGTGCGTAAAATATATGATATGTTGCTAAATACCGGTCTCATTTGAAAGCTTAGGAAATTTGCTTTCCAGCAATATATAACTCTAAATAGTTTAGACTAAGTGGTATATGATATTTACTGATCAAAAATGAGTACTGTACATCATGTCAGTTCAAACCCCCACAATTTTTTGACTTACCTTCACTAAATTATAATTTTTAGAAAAACTACACCCTATAAAAAGATCAAATAAGTTGCAAGTATTTCACTACTAAAGTCGTCATTTTGTATCAAGTTTCCAAGGAGACAAGAAGCGAGATACAAGTTTAAAAGCTATCAGAAGTTTGGCTTCTCTAAATCAAAGTTTGCTGTATTCCTCTTGTTTCTCAAGAAATGGGAAGGGTGTAAACAAGCCGCTGTTTTATTGTCAGTGACAGCATATTCTATTTAAACTTAATATTTTCTGAATCTTGAAGAAATTCCCTGTTCGAAAATACATAATGTTACATGGTTTAGGCTAATCTCTAGCAGATAATGACTGATCATATTTTAGGTACTAAATTTAACTACCAAAATTTGGTACCAGTCGGTACCGGTCAATAAAAGGTCATGTGCTTCAGAAAATTGCAAATTGTAGAAAACCTAGGCTCTTAGGTAAGTTTTGATTGATGTACCTTGAAAGCTTATTTCCTTAGCATCATCTTGCGACCATTTCTAAAGAAATTGGTAGAAAATAAAATCTGTAGTGATCTTTGAGGTGAGGGTACTACTTTAATTTCGAAGACAACTCAGCCCCAGTTGGGGAGGTTAATTTGCATAAAATTTGCATATTCAAAAAAAAAAATTTTTTTGTTTTTATTATATTTGAAATCCTCAAGAAATGTAGATTTCAACGATATATAACACTTAATGTAGAAGTAAACAGATGAGTAATGATTTACAAACAAACTTAGGGTATTTTATGATGATTAATTATGATTGATTATGACAGTTTTTTGCTCTGCCACCTTACGGACATTTTTTCGCTATTCACGCGGGAGCAAAAGAGTTAAAAATGCTTTGAACTCGGTGGAAATGAACTGAGGCGCATTATCTGCTTTTAACGTAACGGGTGAGCCAAGGCAAAAAAATAGGGATGAGAGACTTGATGCAGTGGCGACTGCATCTTTTCATGGCTACTCGGGCTCGTCACTGATAGTGTCGCAAAATATTGCAAAAACAATAAATACAGCTCTAAAACTAGCGAGAAGACAAAAAATAGCAACATTTTATCCAGCCATTTAACTATTGTAAAACGCCTTTATTTATACAGTTTAACAAAACGCGTGCTTTTATCAAATGTGCCCAAGCAAAAAAGCGTCTGAAAAATTGCAATAAACGCTCGCTTTGTTAGAGCTCGGGCAAGTGCAATCAAGCCCGAGTTGGATTTGATTCGAAAAAATGCTTGAAAATCGTTTCTCTCGTTATTTCTCTATACAGCGTGTCTGGCTATTTTCCCCAAGCCCGAGCTAGACAAAACTACATTACACGTTCTTTCAATTGCTCTTTTTATCTATCTTTTTCTGATTGCAACTCGGGCTATTTCTCACGGGCCCGAGTTCAACAAAAAAATTAAACAAAAAAGTGTCTGAAACAACGCAATGAACGCTCGCATTGTCAAGAGCTCAGGCAACTGCAATCAAGCCCGAGTTGGATTTGATTCGAAAAAAATGCTTGGAAATCGTTTCTCTCGTTATTTCTCTGCACAGCGTGTCTGGCTATTTTCCCCAAGCCCGAGCTAAACACAACGTTGAGCACAAAAAAGCAACTGCCACCACATGCACCGGTGGTTTATATGATGCCCGGCTTCTTTTTTGGACTTAACATAAATTAAGTTAAAAAGTTTGAAACTTGTTTTGCAGAATTTAAATTTAACAAAGTCTTCCCTCATTTCGTAACTCAGGCTCAGACCGAGTAGCCCGAGTGCCGGAGTCGCCTCTGACTTGATGATGCGCTCAGTAGTCGTTGAACCCAAGAAAGCTACTTCATAATAACGACTAAAATAGTCAACTATCACCAAAATACTTTCACCATTTGGCAGTGGACCCATTAAGTCCTCTGCACAGTCTTGCCATAGTCCATTCGGCAGAATAGTTTAAGCCATTGGCTCTGGTGGATTACGCTCGCCGACAATTTGACAACCATGGCAACGCTTACAGTAATCTTCCACTTCGGCATCCATTTTTGGTCACCACACTTTGCTTCTTAACCTCAATTTGGTTTTCACGATTTCCTGATGGTCCTCATGCGCTAACTTCGTGCGCTAACTTAAGGATCTGAACACACAGGGACTTCGATATTATTAAACGATTACCCCGTAGCACCCACGATCCTGTGGAGCACAATTCATCTTTCATATGTACATAACTGGAATACTTGCAAGCCAATCAATCTCCAGAGCCTAGACCTTTTTGCATCAGTTCAAGTTCTGGATCTGTCTTAGAATCTTCTATTTCTTGTAGAGACTCAGCAATGGGTGTACTATGCAAGGCAATCATTTTTACTGTGTCCCACGTCACTTGAAATTCTCTCTTTGGACCAAGAATGGGAGTTACAGAATTTAATCTGGATAAGGCATCTGCAATGTTACATCGACCTGGTTTGTAAACAATCTTGAAATCATAGGCTTGCAACCGAAGTACCCATCTTTCCACTCTGACTGAAGGTTTTGATTTGCGTGAATAAATGTATTGCAAAGATCGGTGATCACTTTCCAATTCAAATTCTTTACCAAACACACACAAATTGAACCTTTCACATGCCCGTACAATCGCTAATGCTTCTTGTTCTGTCTGCTGTATCTGCTCTCAACATTTGTTAAACTTCTCGATACGTAGGATATTATACGCCAGAAACCATCTTGTAACTGATTCAATACCGTGTGGAAGTCTGCGGCCTCGCACAGCAAATTAATTTGAGAAAAATCAAAACTTACCACCAAATTGTTGCCAACGGATGAATTATGGTCTATGGAATCCTAAGACTTTGTAAAATTTCTTTGTAATTGAGGTTCAGTTATAAATTATCAAAATTACTGCTTTTAAATAATGATTAGCTTTGCTGAAAAATACACAACACACAACTGTCCTTTTTTTTGTCTCTACTTGTTTATCTTGTTTCTAACGTGGTCAGTATTGCCACTTGATAATGAAAATATCTATTAGGTGATAGAGGGAATCTCTACAACCGTGCCCAAACCAACGGGAAAAGCGTCAGTTACAATTCTAGTTTTGCAATCATTTTTAAAAGATGCCAAAACATCTGGATGAGTAATAGCCTTCTTCAGTTGATAAAATACGTCTTCTTGTTCCTGGCCCCATACGAATCGGATACTTTTCTTCACAAGGGTTGTATCGGGCGAGCCAGAGCGGCTAAATCAGGGATAAATCTAGAGGAGTATTGGACCAGGCCCAAAAATGATCTAGCTTCACTGACATTTTTTGGAGGTTTAGCGTTTTCAATCGCAGAAATTTTCTCTTTACTAGGTGACACATCTTGTTTGCTTAGATTGTAACTGAAAAATGTTTACTTGTTATTTCGAAATCGTTACTTTTTCGGATTTAATGTCAAACCAAAATCGAGCAATTTGGCCGATACTTTGAGCAATTTTTCATCGTGCTCTTTCTGATCAACCCCATAGACAACAACGCCATCTGCAATGTTTGCTACGCCTTCGCAATTCTTAAGTAGATCACATATGATTTTTTTGTATTTTTCCGGTGCTGAGCTCAATCCAAACATTAATCTCCTGTAGGGAAACAAACCCCGATGAGTCATGAAAGTGGCAATCGGGCGGCTGCCTTCGTCCAGCACAATCTGATAAAAACTCGACTTTAGGTCCAATTTGCTGAACATCGCACTACCATTCAGCCTGTGCAAAAATTCTTTCACAGCTGGAATGCGGTGCCGTTCTTTGATAACCGCCTGGTTAGCACGTCTCATGTCTACACAAATCCGCGTCGCCATCGCTTTTGGGGATAATTACCAACGCGATACCCATTTTGTTGGGCCGTCAGGCACTTCTTCAATAATTTTGGATTCAAGTAGTTCATTCAATTTGAGATGCACTTTATCCCGCAATTCAAATGGAATACGTTTAAGTGGCTGTGGGACTGGTTTTATCGATCCATCTATGTGCAATTTTAATCAATAATTTTTCAACGTCCCCACCCCAGTGGAAAGTGTTTTATAACGGGCAATCATATCGTTGTCAAGAAGGTTTACAACTCCTGAGCCAACATGCAATACTCCCAGTTTTTCGGCGGTACATTTCCCCAAAAGATTCGCACCAGAGCCATCAACAACAACAAAATCAGCAATGCAAGATCGGTTAGTTTCACTACATACAACACGAGCAGTAAAAGTGCCTAAAGTAGGCAACGGTTTGTCACTGCCATAAGCAAACAAATTAATTGCAGAACAACAAGTATTAGCTTTAACATTACTCCTTGTCAACTGGCCCCACGTATTTTTAGTAATAACATTTGTAACAGCCCCTGAATCAGTAACGACATTAGGCACATGCACATCACCAATATCAAAAGAAATGCGATAAACACTGCTTACCGGTGAATTTACAGTAAATATATCCCCGTTCTGTCTAACTGTGTGTCTCTTTGCCACTTCTTTTTCCTCCCCCTCCTCTAGATAGTTCAAATTTTGACGATGGGCATCGTCATGACTGCGTGGCCGCGAGTAGTTCCTCCGGCATTGCGCTTTATAATGTCCAATTTTACCGCGTCGAATACATTTTTTTCATTTTGCAGGGCAGTGTGGATCTCGTTGGAAATGGCCGGCTTTTCCACAAGCAAAACAAAAAAGCTTAGTTTTATGAATTCTAGTACGGACGACATTTATTTCATGATTGCGGCAAAGTTAGGCTCCATAGGGCAATCCATTGCTTCTAGCCGCTCTCTTACAGCCTCATGTGCTCTGGCAATAGAAAGAACATCAAGTAGTTTCAAGTCGGCCTTTTCCAAAAATTTTGCCCGCAATTCTCTAGAATTACATTTTTCAATTATATGGTCTCGAATGTGTTCATCTATAGCCGCGCCAAAATTACAGTTGTTGGCTATATGGCATAACCGGCAAACAAATTCAGTTACCGTTCCCTGTTGCGCCTGTTCTACCTGTCGAAAAAAATGTCGTTTGAAAGGAATAATGCGTTGTGGCATCAAGTTGTCGATAAGAAGCTGCATTGCTTCTTCAAACGAATGCTTGTCAGTTTTTTCATCTACCAAAGAATAATATAGGTCTTGCACCTCCAATCCGGCGCTATGCAATAGCAAGCTTTTTTTGCAAGTCGTCTTTGCAGTCTTTGCTACAAACGTACGAATTGAAAGACCTTTGCCACCTTTTCCATTGTTCAGCAAGGCTGTGAGAATCACCAGTATAAGTCTAAACGGCTGAATTGTACGACAATCTAACCTCATACCAACTTGCTCGTCGCTGTCGTTCATCCTCGTCGCCATTGTTACACTTTTCAAAGCAAGTTTCTTGAAGAAGTTTGTTTACAGCAATATTTACAGATTAACGCTAACACTTTACTGTTGCTGTTGGTGATTACCCTACCCCTTCCGAGGGATGGGGGCATGGCGGAAGACCATGAAGCCCCAGAAGCAGGGCAACTCTACAGAGCCTGGACCAGAGATCGTAGAGAGACAGAGAGTCGCCAAAGAGCGAGCGGCGCAAAGAGTTCGTAGCTGGACAGTGCAAAATGAGATGAAAGGTGTCCTGGGACGAGTGTCCGCAAACGCTGCAGGAAGAATTCTCGATTTTGCCAATTCTAGAGAGATAAGAACCTAACAGAAAGTTGTGTCCGTTGCAGCGTAGACGAGAGAGGACACAGCCAACGTGACGAGGGCGCACAAGTTCCTCGGTGCAAATCAAGGGATAAGAGTGGATACGAGAGAAAAGAGACTACAACGGATTGCAGAGGGTGCAAGTAGCGCTCCCCGTCTGGCCAGTTCATCAGCCGCATCGTTCCCGGGAGAAACGAGTGTCCGGGGACCCATTGGAGCCTGATAGAACAGAAGAGAGAGGACAGTTCCGATTTGGTGATATTGGTAGCGCTTAGGAAAGGAAACCATTCGGGAGAAGCGTATGTGAGAACGGGCCGAAGAAAAGCTTTATACAGAAGAGAGAGAGACTCCTTACAATAACCCTATGAGAAAACAAAGATATAGCGTAAGGCCTTGAGACGAGGGAAAAACTTGGCTTTCAGCGTATATACATGTTTAGAAAAGGAAAGAGTGCGGTCGAAGGTGACCCCAAGAAAAGTTGAAATGGGACTGAAACGGAGGCGGGAGCCTAGTAAGAGGAGGTTGGGCTGGAGGTTAGCTTGGTGGGGAACCACTGAGAAGAAGGAGGCCTCACATTTGCTCGGATTGAGAGGAAGACACCAGTATTCAGACCAGCGCTCCAATCGAAACAGAGTTCCTTGTGTGGCCTCCACCGCAGTAGGGACTGAAAAGGAAGAGGACCAAATGGCCAGATCGTCAGCGTAAAGAGAGCAGCTGACGAAAGGCAGAAAAGTAGGGAGATCATTGATGAAAAGAGAGAAAAGTACTGAGCCAAGAACGGATTCTAGCGGGACACCTTGACAGACTCGAAAGGAACGACTTTTGTGATTTTCATAAACCACTCAAGCGCGCCTGTCAGAAAGGAAAAATTGAGTCCAACGAGCAAAGCAAGGAGGGAGGCCAGCCGAAATGAGTTTATGGAAAAGGGCGGTATGCCAGACAGAGTCAAAAGCTTTCGCGAAATCAATAGTAGAGAGAATCATCCGAGAGCCCGGCCTGGGTTTGTTAAACCCATCCGAGATGGAATGAAAAACATACGGAATTTGATCTAGAGTAGACCGTCCAGGGCGGAAAACGGCCTGGCGGGGAGAGAGAGAATGGAATTAGACTCCAGAAAAAAAAGTAGACGGGATAGTATGATGCGTTCAAAAAGCTTTGATACATAGGAGGTGAGAGAGAGGTAGGCCGGAAGGAAGCAGGAGAGTCGAGAGGCTTTCCCATCTTGTGTATAGGAATAATGGAAGATGTCTTCAAGATGGAAGGAAAGAAATGCAATGTCCAGGAAAGAATGAAAATGTGAAGAAGAAAATCCATGCCAGAGCGAGGAAGATGCTTTAACATGGGATAAGCAGCTTTGTCAGGACCAGTGGCAGTGGACGAGGAAAGGTTGGAGGCAGCCGCATGAAATTCAGCAAGTGAGAAAAGTAGAGCAGACGCACGAGTGAGACTCCTCAGAGCACGTGGCTTGGCGGAGCTCAGAGAGGTAGCCTCTGGCTCTGCTACACAGAGTCTTTGGCTGAGAAACGGAAAAGTGGGATCTCAGGTAAGCGGCATAGACCAAAGCCGATTCCCTGGGAGAAGAATTGTTAGGGAAATTAGAAGATGAGGAAGACGGGAGAGCCAGCGATAGAGCGAAGAAGAGAGTGTACAGATTTAGGGTTTGATTTGGGTGATGCCTCAGAGCAAGACGTCTGCCATGCTTCAGCCTTGGCCTTGGCGATGACTGACGAGACGCGTCGGGAAGTGGAGATGTAAGCCTGGCGATCTTCATCAGTGAGCGGCAGCGAAAGATGCAAGGCTTTCACTAACCGCACTTTCCACCTCAGCAGACCACCGGACTTTAGGATGGCATTTGATGCGGTCAAAAGGAATGGAAGATTTGGCCGCATTCAGTGCCAGAGAAGTAAAGAGACCAGCAGCAGAGGAAAGAGAAAGAGACGAGTATTCCTCTGCAGATAGACAGTGAAAGTAAAAATAAAACGCAAAGTCATCCCAGCGAGCTTTCTGAAAATTGAAGGAAGGGGGGCGCTCGTTGGGGCGAAAGACCGGAGAGAGACGGACGAATAGAAGAATTGGTAGATGGTCAGAACCCAGGTCCTGAAGCACCTACCAGGAGCAAGAAAGAGCAAGAGAGGAGGGAGCAAAGGAAATGTCAGGGGAGGAGCAATTGCCAGAGGAGCGATGGAGAAGAGTGGGTGTGTCAGGGTTTTTGAGGCGGAGGAGGTCAGAAGAGATCACCCAGTCCGCGGGGATTGGAAGTACCTTTTTAGTCCCAGAGGGGTGATGACAATTGAAGTCCCCCAGAATGAAGAGATTTCTGGAGGAGGGAAGAATGGAGGAGAAAAGAAGTCGGTTTTTCCATCCGTCGGGGAGGAGCAAATAGAGGGAGCGTACACATTAAAAAGTGACAACGAGGAGGAGTTGTTGAGAGAGATGTTGACCCTTACATAATCAGAGTAGGCATCGAGCGAAGAAAGAGAGGAGGTACAAAGTTCAGAAAAGGATAAGCCTTGCCTGATGAAAATGATGACGCCGTCGCTAGCGTGCGTGACATCACGAGAGAGAATGCCAGACCGGGAATGGGTGCGATCAGAACGCAGAGCAGAGAATCCAGGAATCCGAAAAGAGGAAGATGAGTTAAGATTGGATTTCTGGATGCAGATAAGGTTAACAGGATGGGACGAAAGAAAGTGAAGTAATTCAGTGCTCCTGGCTCGGAGAGCACTAGCATTCCATTGAAGAACCCTAAGAGAGTCAGGGGGAGAAGAGAAGTCAGGAGGCGCTGAAAAACAGCTAGGAGCAAGGGACGGTGGTGAGGGGGCAAAAGGAGAAGATATAAAATGAGCAGACGAGAATAAGAGGTTTGAGAACGAGGGTGGGGCGGGAGTGCAGCATTCGCCGAGGAGCGCTAGATTGTACAGTGGAGGTATACAGGTAGGAGGAGTCCGAGGAGGAAGTCACAGTGTTACAAGTAGGGACACAGCAGGAAGGCAGCTCCAAGAGTGAGAGCTGTCAAGAGCTCTGAATTTGGAGAGGGAAAATTGTGAGCACCTTAAATGGACCCATTTGGAGCAGGTGCAGCATTGCACTGACTTGCCCCGCCAGGTCACATTTCCAGCGCACACTGAGCAAGGAAAGATGGGACCAGGTTTGGGATGAACGTTACCGCTCTTCAAGAGTAGGAGAAGAATGAGGGGACGAAGACGGCCAAGAGAAGGGCAGGAGAAGAGAAAAAGAGGAAACAGGCGACCGATTTTGAAGAAGCTGTGTGCTGCCCTTCTGCGGTCGTTCAGGGGGCAGCATAGCGAAAAAATGAAGGGGAGTGCCCGGAGTAACTGGGACCCACGTGAAGGCCAACAGCCATTTCGACCCAACCCAAACGGGGTCAAGGACCGCACCACCACGTCGAGGCGGCTGTTGATTTGGTGTAGAACAAACTTTACTCTTTTTCAATATATCGACAACACTTTACTCGCTTTCAATATATGCACGCATCTACTACAGTTGTCTCGCAAGAACGTTAAATAACTGCCATTAAAGCACTAGAAGGAAGCGCAGCTTTATGACGTAATGATGAACAATATGGAAACTCGATTGCTAATACACTGCAGGCCCAAACACCAATAGCCTACAGAGATCTGCAAAAACGCAACCAAGAAGAGAAGCTAAAAGGGCTAAAGCTCACCAGTTATGTCGTTTAGAAAAATTGCAAGCAACTCTTAATCGGTAAAAAATTTGGGTGTTTGCTACATAGGCTACGTACCAGTCCTAATAAAAGTGAATCCAAAATTCAGACTTTGTAAGCAATCGTGGCAGAGTCCCTCCTCAGAAGAAAAATTCCAATGAAATTATTTATATCCATAAAAACTAGAAAACATTGCTCACTACATTTATTTGAGCTCCCGAAAACCTAACCAGCAACGAGGGTCTTGCTACAAAGAGCGCTAAGACTTTATACCTTTTTCCCTTTTCTTAATAATTAGGCCAACAACTTAGCCTATATGTCGTTTAAATAAAGCTAAGTTTGTAATTCGAGAGACTTTGTTTAGAACAATTTGAAGAATTTTACTTCGTTTATTAGTATAAATAATTGTAGACTATATGGTTCGACCTACTGTAACACACTGCGTGATGAATTTACATTCTGGTTCTGTGAGAAACCAGTCATGTTATTAACTACAAACCAAACTGCTGCACTTAAATTCTTTAGCCTAGGCTACATTTTAGTCAAATTGGGATTGAGATATTAGATCAGCTTAAAATCAATGCATCATATTTTTCTATTGAGTTCAAAACCAAGGTATGACCATTCAGTAAAAAACTAAACTGGGACTCGAAATTAAACCGGTTTAGACTTTCTCTTTATTGCACCTTTAAAACATCAACATAGACAACAGCGTAGCAGAAAGTCTACTTTTGTGTGACCGATAAATAATTCCGCCAGCGCTGACGCTTTTTATAAATAGGCCTATCAGCTAATCTATAAACAGATGACATTTATTTGTTTTGAAGTAGCCTAAAGCATTTCTTAATTTTTTTTCCAAAGGTCCTATTGTGACGGCACGCGCCAGTGTTTCTTCTAATTTTTTTTAGCATTGTGCGAAAAAAATTTTGAAGTGTGCACTTTCGATTAAAATCTTAATTTATATTTAAGAAGATAAAGAAAATTAAAAAAAGTCTTGAGCCGCAACTTTTTTTGTTTGTGTGCGCGCGCACAAACTCACACCTTAGAGGGGACACTGGCACGCACCTTGGAATCGTCGAGTTTTTGTTCAAGCCTGGAGCTCCTCAATCGCAAGCCACGACCTCAATCGCTGTGACACAAAATGTGCTTTTTTATTTTGCTTTATTGATTCCATTTCACACCTCGTCAAAGCTGTTTGTTTTGCCCAAGCATCGTCAAACGTCTCCACAGTCGATTAGCCGACAAGCAAAAATCGATGTTCTTCCCGCGATCTCACTAGAAAAAAGTTGTAACCTTCCCGCGAGGGGAAATCGCATAGTCGAAACTGCGCATTGCCAAGAAATTTCTATCTTTTTCTAACTATTTTCTCACGATGTTACTCAAAAGAACTCGACATTTTGTCGAAAATACTGGATGGTTGCTTTTTTTTGTTATGTTGTGACATATTGGTGTTTTGTGTAAACAATTATACGTTCAGACCTATACGTATTTGCAGGTTTTATAAAATATTATTGATAGACCAGTTTATAGATCCCACTCACTGGTTCATTAATCACCAGGTGTGGGACTAACGAACCACTTGGAAAACGATTTTTTAAAACTCTGTAATTCGCATGTTTGAACTTTGAAGCGTTACATAATCCAAAACAAGAAAATATGAAACCAAGTTGATGAACTTCAATTTATGCAAAATAGGAGGAATTACGACTTGAAATGGTGGTTCTGCAGACGAAAATGTGAATTTTAGTTCATAGGTCCCACATCTCCCTTACAAATTTGTAATTTCTCACAACCTCAAAAGCAAAAAAATCACAGTTATTCGATAAAGAATGATTGTTATGACACAAAGAAACAACAATTGCAAAGAATCGCATTAATAAATTGAAAGTTACTTTCAGTCTAAAATACAGTTAACGAGATTTTATTGCTTTTTGAATTCAGGATTCCTTTCAAGATGAATTACGTAATTTTTTAACACAGATACAGAGGGCCGAACACATTTTAGGAGGCCCGACCCCTTGTATGTCCGCAGTTAGAAGTCTTTTTTAAATCCAGAATTTTAAAACGTGTTTGCTTCAGCGAGAGAGCACGTGTAGAGTACCAAAACATGTAAAAAACTAAAAGTATTTCCTGGAACTATAAATAAAACAAACCGAATAAAAATATCTTAAAAATCAAATTTTGTTGAATTTTTGAAATTATAGCAATAATTTATGAACACCCTGTACAAATTGACTCTTATGCTTTTTCAAACTTTATTTACTGATCATCTTTCTTCAAAACATTCAATTGCTGTTGCTAGTATGCAACTGTATCTAATAAAATAGACGTTAGCAGTAGGTTAATAAGTCGTCTAATAGTACAGGTTTGAACTACTTGTACTGATGTAATTTAGGTTTTGCTAGCTGTCCCTCCCTCCCTTTGAATAAATTCTGGTTAGCGCGTCTGAGTATGATCTTTTGTTTGGTTTGGAAAATACCCTTGTCGAGTCACACCAAAAGACTTTAAAAAATGGTATTCACAGCTTCCCTGCTTGGCGCTCGGCGTTTAGGGGAGATTGTGGAGAACAAGCCGGCAAGTTCGCTTGTTGTGTCCTTGGGCAAGGCATTTAACGGGACGCCTCCGCCTTTATGTGGAAGACAGGTGGCCCAGACATATCGCAAATGGCAACTCCCAAGCGAGTGCGCACGTTCCGTTCAAAATATAGCGACACAATTTGCTTTCTCGTGAATAAATAGGACAAAAAAAAAGAAAACAACTTTTTAAACGTGCCTTCTTTTTGTCTTTTTTCAAATAAATGACCGTTTTTCTAGGTAAATCATTTTCTTAAGTTTTTTCGCCTAATTTTCAAAAAATACAACCCTGTGCAATTTAAAAGGGAGCCTAAATACGATCTCCAACTGACGCAAGGTGAGAATTTAGCTCTAGGCAATTTGTCAATAAATCAGATGAAATAAAAAATATCTTTGGGAGATCTCCTCTGCAAGTAGCGTCAAACCTAGAACGATGCAAAGCAAAGCTAGCTCATCTAGAGCGCCATCCCACGTTCTTCCGTTGCATGGGGCAAAGAAAACGCTCTTTTCAGGGATGCGTCAAAAATAAGCCTAATATGGTCCCAGAAGTTGCAACTAGCCTATAGTGGTAGGCTTAACAACCGCAAACTAAACATTTGTAAGTAGCTGGTCCACAAGCATTAGACACTTGTCATCCTCCTCCAGGATACTCACTGCACCGTAATGAAAAAGCTAGTTCTTACACGTTTTACACTTGCTAGGTCCGCTCCAAGCACGAAGCATAACATTGCCACGCTTGTTCATTAGATCCTGAACTGGAATCTTGTAAGGCGAGCAATAGGCTACTGGTGCTATCGGAATACCGAGATTGAGTTTTTGAGGATGCACATTGATAATTACAAACTCCCATCATCTTGAATACACCCACCTGCGGTTCCTATATTCCCTTTCCCAAGTAGTCCTGCTTATACGCTGAGGATTTCATTTGTTAGCACTCTGTATAGGATTGCAGCGCCATCAATATCGATGAAGAGCATTTGTTTATAATCTAGGCAGCCAGTAAAGGCCTTTCCCTTTTGTGGACTACTATGGGGAAAACGCAAGATGTTTCCTTTCCAGGCGTTAGAAAACTAAGACAAGCGTGGATCTGGCTTCTGCAAGCTCCAATCATGGCAACTAAACACTGGACATCCGCGGGCTAGGTAGCCTAAGTTTCAACAATCCCCATATCGACTTTCACCTATTACTGCTACAAATCTTATGGCTTCTGTTTCGAGAGCACCAGTAAAGTAATGAAACTTTAAAAAGGCTGATTGGAATCGCTATTAGGGATACCTGCGTATTTTGAACCACCTCATTTGCGGCTTTGTTTTGTTTCATATTAAAAGATTTTATGACAGCTTGATTTAAGATGTCACTACCAAGGAAAGCTTATGATTTCTTTGTGAGTGAGCTTAATTAGAGATAGATCTGAAAAAAGCTATGGAAATAGATCTAAACAGTTTTTTTGCTAAAATCTTTTGTAATATTAATTTGCGACAAATAAGGATTTACTAAAAAATAAAGAACAAAAACGAAAACCAGTTATTTACTGTTATTTGACAGTATGATCACTCTTTATAAAAATGCAAAACAAATTTTGCTAAAATATCTTTTCGAAAGAAAATAGAATTTTTAGTCAAGACGCGTACCGTGTATTTTGAACATACCGGGTTTATAAAATAATTTTGAAGAGGCATGATGAGATAAATAGTTGCATGGTGAAAGGGGAATTTACAAATGAAAACTGGTGGCCAATGCAAATAATGGGTTCATGACACCTGTGCAAACATAACTCACTTTAAGTACTACTGTCATGTTTGTTGAATTTTCAAAAATTTTGATTAAATTTATTGCTCAACTAGCAGACTCTGACGACGTCGCCCGTAGTGCCCCGATTAGTGATGAGAATATCAGTTTATGCTGCTGCGCCAGTTTCACCGAATAGCAGTTGTAAGAATTAAACCGTAATGAAAAGTTGATGTGGTTTCGCCATAGGTAACCAATTTTTGTTCCTAAACCAAAAGTGCTTCAAAACGGAATAGAGTTGAAAACCATCACAGGGGGACACGCATAGCTTCTATTTCCTCGTCCTGATTCCTCAACTGTTTCCTTAAGCGCAAAAACCGCATTAATTCTTAATCTCTTGCTGCGTCGTTGATAGAACTTAAATTGTTAAAAAATTAGTTTTATCGAAATCATATTGCTAATATCTCTTGAAAAAGCTTTCAATCTCGTTTCTTCAGTAAGCAATTTTTGTAAAAAGAAAAAAAGCGAATTTTACTATTAATCGTTAAATATTGCGTCATCTGACTTCTTAACTCTTTCGCTCCCGCGATCATCGATTGATGATCTCGTGTTTTCAGTGTTTACCTCAAATTTTGTTAAATTGAGTTACAAAATTAGTTTACTACAAATCGATTTGTGACTTTATTTTTTATCCGATTTTCATAAAATTTTCAAAAGATCACGCTTATTTCTTCACGCATCGGAAGATGTATAATTTGTGCCCTAATTCTTGAATTTTTATACCCAAAAACGGTTAAAAAGACCAACAACCCAGTTGCAGACGACAAAATCGGCCAAATTCTCAGCACGTGCCAACTACACTAAAATCAAATTCAGATTACATCTTTACCACACAACCAAACCCTATATCATTGACACAGTCTGAAAACTACTCTTTTGGGGCATCATTTGACAAAATTTCAAGCGATAATGATAAATTTTGCGTTTTTGAATTTCCAAATTTTTTAGGGGTCTCAAAACCCCCCAAACAAATTTGAGTGATAAGTAGATAAAAGCAAATTTAGTGCGTAAAATATATGATATGTTGCTAAATACCGGTCTCATTTGAAAGCTTAGGAAATTTGCTTTCCAGCAATATATAACTCTAAATAGTTTAGACTAAGTGGTATATGATATTTACTGATCAAAAATGAGTACTGTACATCATGTCAGTTCAAAACCCTCACAATTTTTTGACTTGCCTTCACTAAATTATAATTTTTACAAAAACTACACCCTATAAAAAGATAAAATAAATTGCAAATGTTTCACCACTAAAGTTGTCATTTTGTATCAAGTTTCCAAGGAGACAAGAAGCGAAATACAAGTTTAAAAGCTATCAGAAGTTTGGCTTCTCTAAATCAAAGTTTGTTGTATGCCCCTTGTTTCTCAAGAAATGGGAAGGGTGTAAACAAGCGGCTGTTTCATTGTCAGTGACAGCATATTTCATATTTTCTGAATCTTGAAGAAATTCCCTGTTCAAAAATACATAATGTTACATGGTTTAGGCTAATCTCTAGCAGATAATGACTGATCATATTTTAGGTACTAAAGTTAAGTACCAAACTTTGGTACCGATCGGTACCAGTCAAAAAAAAGGTCATGTGCCTCAGAAAATTGCAAATTGTAGAAAACCTAGGCTCTTAGGTAAGTTTTGATTGATGTACCTTGAAAGCTTATTTCCTTAGCATCCTCTTGCGACCATTTCTAAAGAAATTGGTAGAAAATAAAATCTGTAGTGATCTTTGAGGTGAGGGTACTACTTTAATTTCGAAGACAACTCAGCCCCAGTTGGGGAGGTTAATTTGCATAAAATTTGCATATTCAAAAAAAAAATTTTGTTTTTATTATATTTGAAATCCTCAAGAAATGTAGATTTCAACGATATATCACACTTAATGTAGAAGTAGACAGCTGAGTAATGATTTACAAACAAACTTGAGCTACATAATTATGATTGATTATGACAGTTTCTCGCGCTGCCACCTTAGGGACATTTTTTTCGCTTTTCACGCGGGAGCAAAAGAGTTAAATGGGAGAAATTTCTCGGAGTTGGCTAGTCATGTGCTTGCTTTTGTTTAAGCCAGGGGTATTCAACCTTTTTTTAATGCATTCTCCCCTTATACATTTTTGAAATCTTTCATTACCGTACTCCTTTTTCGAAATAACATATGAAAACAAAAGAGCTTATTTCATACACTTTATGCCACTTATATTGTCCCAATCTAGGCTAATACATTTTGGTGTAACACTGTATGGATCGCATCCTGACTTACAAACAATTCATTTTCAATACCGTAGCGAGGACCATTTTTAGTAAAATCGACAGCCTTAGCGTAAGAGTTTCCATCGATCTCTCTGAAGATTATTTTAGGTTCATCAGGCACTGCCTCTGATACGGCAAACACCACGTTACTTGCGCAATTTTTTAAGAGATTGGAGCGTCGAACTGAAGCAATCTACGCCATAGACTTTTCGCACTCTACTCGTAAAGTAGGCAAAGGGGTAGGTCTAAAATTAAAACAGCCTTACTCGCAGATTAGTACTCGCCTCACAAATATGCCTTATCTATGCTAATTCTATTAGGCCTACTTTACAGCTGGTAAAAACGAGATGCGGACTTACCTGTTGCGGAACCTGAATTTCTTTCAAAACGGTACTTTTAGCTAGATCGTAGAGTCGACCCTATCATACTGGTATCGCACCAACGCACTTTTGACTAATTCCGTTTGGAGTCAAGCTGTTGCCTGGCTAGCGAAAGCCTTAGAAGATGCCTGAAATGCTGCGCAGCACTTTATGATCTCTAATTTACCCCCTTGTCTTGCACGAGAAAAAGTTTGGACAAAGTGTGATAAACACGTTGCTTAGAGGTTTATCTAGTTACGTATCAAGAAAAGAAGTTGTATTAATGGTCTTTTTTGGTTGTGCTTTGCTGTGAAATAAGCTTGGAAGATAGCTTAAGCTCAGTTAATTTTACCGTGCTAACCTATTCAAGAATATTTTACGTGCTGGTGAAAACATGTTTTTCTTGGTTTTAACTGCAAGATTTTTATTCGGTTGAATTAAGCAACAGTGCGTAGAAGGTACAGCCGCCCACCAGTGACATCTACAACAGATTAACCCCCGTCGAGAAAAAAACCGTAACTCATACTTGTACACTTACTTCTCGCTTGGAAACACGTACCGGTAATGTTTTGGTGTGGGAAATCCATCGTAGACGATGCCATTAATTCTTGAGTCAAGCAGTAGAAAATTGCTTTGCTGCAAAAAAAGGCCCGCGCTCTCTTACTTATTTCACAATCTCTTACGATATCACGGCTTACACCTGCTCACTCTTTGGTTCGCTTACCTACAGGTACCCGGTTCGTTTGGTCAAGGAACTTGTTCACAATTAAAGCTTTAACAAGTCACCAGAGGAAACGGACAGCGAAGCAAGCTACCACGCATTAGTTCTGACTCCTTTCCTTTTGCTATTTTGTTTTATTTGCTATCACTTGACTAGAGACGTCATGACTTTGATGTTTCCTACCTCAATAACAATATTTTAGTGTTTTATTTTCTTACTTATTTGTTTGAGGTTATAAGTCACTTACTTACAAATTACACGGTATTTGCCGCTTTAGTCGTCTCATCTATAGGTCTATCCACTCATCTTTTCTTCTGAACAGGAGGCATAGAGTCTCGCAAAACTTTTTCAACTCAGAAGCTCTTTCAGCCCATCCTAAAAAGCTCACGTTTTCTTGCTACACTTGCTGTGCATTCTCAGTACCGGGCATGATTTTATTTTAAACATTGATGTCTCCTCTCTTTCAGGACATTTTTATCTCAATTCCGTTCTATTAAGAACATTTACCCTGCACTGTCTTGAAATACTCTGCTTTTACAGTATACAATCTTTAAGTCTTGGCATTCTATAATCGATCCCCTCTTGAAGTGGGGGCGCGTAACACGTGCAAACTGACGAATCACATCGAGCAAAAATGGATAGCAGATATATACACATGTTTTATTTAATCATTCTTTGCAACGTGCAACAGTGGTAATAACGTAGTAGCTAGAAGGGACCGTCGCCTCCTTTCCTCGATTCCCTATATTACCACCAACAGCACAAGTTTTCTTTCACTTACAGCTATAACCAAAAAATCCACACCACAGCGCAACCGTGATGAGATTTGAGCGAATGACCATTTGTTGAGTGTCGTTGAACCACATCGCTTTAACCCCTCGACCGCTCTTTTCTTGATATTTCAATGAGAAGTAATCCATGAAGTTAAAGCGCTGGACTAGAGGCAGCTGAATTTTACAACCAACGCCATGGCCGTGTTATTTGTACAGTATCTGTTCTTACCTATTTCTAACTTCCTAATTCCTATCTAAATATTACAATGCTTAAAGAGAAGTAAGCTTTGTTTAAAAATGAAATAAAACTTTTGAATTGATTAAATAAGAACAACGATAGACATTACTGCGCAGGTTTCCACGACTCAATCTTCGGCCTGGTTGTGCTGTATGGTACATAACAATCTTTCGTTCCAGTCATGTTTCGCTTGTGTTTTATTAAAAATGGTCTCTGTGTTGGTGGTACCACAGTGGGGGGATCATCAGTCATGTAGTGTAACCATCGATGCCTGAAAAATCAACGTGGACATCAATAACACTCGTTTCTTTTAAACTAAAACTTAACTACATTGCAGATGATAAAGAAATATGATGAAAATTCAAAACCGAGATCTACAGATTGTTCCACAATTCTTTAAGGCTTTGAAATCTCTATCAAACAACAAAATAGGTCGCAAAAATTTGAATTCCACAGCGTTTTAGTCAGAAAGTCCTGTGACCGTAGAAAAACGCAATAAGAGGAACATAAGGTGTCTTGTCCCGTAGCGGACATAAAAAAACTTTTTTTTGGAGGGGGGACACGACTTTAAATATTTTAACTAATCTTTAAGACGAATGAATGTTTTTCAGCTTTGACAAGCAGGGTAAACCACAGTTTTCGTGTCGTATGGGGATCGGGAAGGATATTTCAAAGCCTACACCACCAAGTTACTACAGCGTTCTATCCTTTAATACAGAGGTGCACAACTCAAAATTGGTGCAGGGCCAATCTTACAAGTACGTATAACGTGCGGCCCACATAAAATTGTATCCATGTATGCATACATAAGAATTACATGTGCATTAACACACACTCACACAGATGTATAAATGTATAATGCCAATGTGCATAACAACTTTTTCAAACGTTTTTCGATGCGACGCATTTGAAAGCCAACAGCAAATGTGCGACGCACCAGCAGAGTGCTGGGGATTATTTTGCACCGCTGCAAGCTTGATCATGCTCTACATCTAGGTGCTAATCTTGTTTTTTTTTGGAGATCACTTTATACAATACTGCGCAGTGGCGTTCAGATCAAACTCCATGTCGAAATTAATCCTGTTCGTCCTTCCAGCCGCTAGCCTGCCTACTTTATTTTCAGCTACAACCTTTTGATAACAGGGCCACGAGCTAGCTCGGTGTGAATAAACAAGGTAATTTTAGTTTATTTCGATATAAACGTCAGTTATTACAATTCATTCCAATGCAAGAATTACTTTTTACTAAACCGTTGTTGTTGTTACCGGACCCCTTCCGAGGGATGGGGGCATGGCAGAAGACCATGGAGCCCCAGAAGCAGGGCAACTTCCCAGGGCCTGGACCAGAGAGTCGCCAAAGAGTGAGCGGCGCAAAGAGTCCGTAGCTGGACAGTGCAGAATGAGATGAAAGGTGTTCTGGGACGGGTGTCCGCAAGCGCTGCAAAAGAATTCTCGATTCTGCCAATCCTAGAGATAAGAGCATAACAGCATGTTGTGTCCGTTGCAGCGTAGACGAGAGAAAAAAACAGCGAGCATGACGAGGGAGCACAAGTTTCTCGGTGGAAACCGAGATAACCTGTGTGTCAAAGAATTTCAATGAGACAGTACGCCTCCAGTCCGAGAAAAGACAAGAGTGGATACGAGAGAAAGGAGAAGAGAGACTACAAGAGACCACCAAAGAGTCTGCAGAATGGCGCAAGCTTCAGCGGAAAAACTTGAGCATACTGGGCCTGATGAAAAGGAAAGAGTGGCCTCAGTTCTACAGAGAGCAGTTGGCAAGAACGCCGAAGCCGTCTTTGCCAAAGGGAAATGGAATAGAGCCATCTGTCCAGAGTACCAGGTCATGAAGAGAGTCAAGGTGGGCGAGAGCCGCACCTTCGTGAGTGAGAGGGGGATCAGAGCGGGAGCATGAAGTGGAAAGGGTGGACACGGTGAACGAAGGAACGTTCCAAGGGGGAAAGGGAGGACAAACAAGAAGAGCCTCCCTAAGAGAAGCAGAACGAAGCATGAGCGGGTGAGTGGACCCAAAAGCTCTCCAGGACGATCTGCAGAGTCTTGGTTTCACTCCAAGTCTGGCAAAACCTGAAATGGGAAAGAAGGTTGCGAGACAAAGGGCCCGCTCATATGATGAATAAGTGAAATGAGCCAGAGTGACTCGTAGGGGAGGTAGAGAAGCCTCGGAGAGAGAAAAAGTGGGATAGGGGAGAGCGAGAGGCAGCCGGTGATGGCGCGACTGGCCGCTCAGTGGATGCGTTCCAATTTGGTGACATTGGTAGCGCTTAAGAAAGAGAAACCATCCGGGAGAAGCATAAGTGAGAAGGGGCCGAAAAAAAAGCTTTATACAGAAGAGAGAGAGACTCCTTAGAGGGGCCCCATGAGGAAGCTGAGATACAGCGTAAGGCCTTGAGACCGGGAAAAAACTTGGCCTTCAGCGAAGATACATGTTTAGAAAAGGAAAGAGTGCGGTTAACCCCAAGAAAGGTTAGAGTTGGATTGAAACGGAGATGGGAGCCTAGTAAGAGGAGGTTGGGCTGGAGGTTAGCTTGGTGGAGATTGAATAAAAAGGAGGCTCATATTTGCTCGGATTGAGAGGAAGACACCAGTACTCAGACCAACGCTCCAATCGAAACAGAGTTCCTTGTGTGGCCTCCACCGCAGTAGGGACTGAAAGGGGAAGAGGACCAAATGGCCAGATCGTCAGCGTAAAGAGAGCAGCTGACGGAAGGCAGAAAAGTAGGGAGACATTGATGAAAAGAGAGAAAAGTACTGGGCCAAGAACGGATCCTAGCGAAACACCTTGACAGACTGAAAAGGAACGACTTTTGTGATTTTCATAAACCACTCAAGCGCGCCTATCAGAAAGGAAAAATTGAGTCCAACGAGCAAAGCAAGTAGTGAAGCCAGCCAAAATGAGTTTATGGAAAAGGGCGGGATGCCAGACAGAGTCAAAAGCTTTCGCGAAATCAATAGTAGAGAGAATCGTCCGAAAGCCTGGCCTGGGTTTGTTAAACTTATCCGAGATGGACTGAGAAAGATACAAAGAAAGATACAGAATTTGATCTAGTGTTGACCGTCCAGGGCACAAACCGGCCTGGCGGGGAGAGAGAATGGAATTAGACTCCAGAAAGAAGAGTAGACGGGATAGAATGATGCGTTCAAAAAGCTTTGATAGGCCGGAAGGAAGCAGGAGAGTCGAAAGGCTTTCCCATCTTATAGATGCGAATAATAGAAGATGTCTTCTAGATGCAAGATCCTAGATTCTAGATGTTGGCAGGAAAGGAATGCAAAGTCCAGGAAAGAATGAAAATGTGAAGGAAAATCCATGCCAGAGCGAGAAAGATGCTTTAACATGGGATAGGCAGCTTTGTCAGGGCCAGTGGCAGTGGAGGAGAAAAGGCTTGAGGCAGCTGCAAGAAATTCAGCGGAGAAAAAGGGAGAGCAGACGCACGAGTGAGACTCCTCAGGGCACGTGGCTCGGCGGAGCTCGGAAAGGCAGCCTCTGGCTTTGCTACGCAGGGCCTTTGATTGGGAGACAGAAAAGTGGGATCTCAGGTAAGCGGCGAGGACCGAAGCTAACTCCCTGGGTCAGGAACAGTTGGGGAAGTTAGAAGAGGAAAAAGAGCCAGCGACAGAACGAAGGAGAGAGTATACAGGTTTCGGGTTAGACTTGGGCGAGAGAGAAGAGCAAGTCGCTTGCCATGCCTCAGCTTTGGCGATGACAGACGAAGCACGTCGGGAAGTGGAGATGTAAGCCTGGCGATCTTTATTACTTCTGTGAGTGATAGCGAAAGACGCAAGGCTTTCACTAACCACTTCTTCCATTCCAGTGGACTGCCAGCCTTTAGGATGGCGTTTGATGCCGCCAAAAGGAATGGAAGATTTGGCCGCATTCAGTGCCACAGAAATAAAGAGAGCAGCAGCAGAGGAAAGAAAAAGAGATAAGTATTCCTCTGCAGAGGGACAGTGGGAGTCAAAGCAAAAAGCAAAGTCATCTCAGCGAGCTTTCTGAAAATTAAAGGATGGGGGACAATTGTTGAGGTGAAAGACCGGAAAGAGAGGGATAGTTGGAAGAATTGGTAAGTGATCAGAACCCAAATCCTGAAGCACCTCCCAGGAGCAAAATAAAGCAAGAGAGGAGGGAGCAAAGGAAATGTCAGAAGAGGAACGATAGAGAAGAGTAGGTATATTGAGGTCATTGAGAGGGAGGAGGTCAGAAGAGATGACCCAATCGAATACTTTCCCCCACGGGGGTCGGAAGTACCTTTTGAGTCCCAGAAGAAGTAATGGCAATTGAAGTCCCCCAGACTGAAGAGATTTCTGGAGGGAAAAATAGAGGGAGAAAAGGAGTCAGTTCTGCTACCTGTTGAAGAGTGAATAGGGGGAGCGTAAACATTGAGAAAAAAGAGAGAGGGGAGGAGTTGTTTAGAGATGTTGACCCCTACATAATCAGAGTAGGGGTCATGGGGAGAAAGAGAGGTAGAAAGTTCAGAGAAGAATAAGCCCTGTCTGACAAAAAGATGACGCAGCCGTTAGCGTGCATGTCATCAGGAGAGAGAATGCCAACCAAGAGTGGGTGTGATTAAATGACAGAGCAGAGAATCCAGGGATCCGGAAAGAAGAAGATGAATTAAGGTTAGATTCCTGGATACAAATAAGGTCAACAGGAAAAGTGTATAAGTTCAGTGCTCCTGGCTCGGATACTGCCAGCATTCCATTAAAGAACCCTGAGGGAGTCACAGGGAAGACGAGAGAGCATGAGGTGTGGAGAGACAGCCAGGAGCAAGAGGATACAAAATGGGCGAATGGGGGTTAAAAGGTTTGAAGGCGAGGGTGGGGTGGAAGTGCTGCATTGGCAGAGGGCAAACAGATTTGAACAGTGGAGCTATACAAACTGGAGGAGTCCGATGAGGAAGTCACAGTGTAATCAGAAGAAGCAGGGGGGCAACTCCAAGAGTGAGAGCTGCCAAGAGTTTTGAATTTAGAAAAGGAGAGCAACGAGCACCTTAAATGGACCCATTTGGAGCAAGTGCAGCGTTGCACTGACCTACCCCGCCAGGTTACATTTCCAGCGCACACTGAACAGGGAAAGATGGGACCAGGGTTGGGATGAACGTTACCGCTCATCAAGAGTAGGAGAAGAATGAAGAGACAAAGAAGGGCAAGAGAGAGGCAGGAGAAGATAGGCGACGGATTTTGAAGAAGCTGTGTGTTGTCCTTCTGCGATTGTTCAGGGCGCAGCACAGCACAAAAATGGTTGTGCGGGGGAGTGGCTGGGGTAACTGGGATCCTTGGGAAGGCTAACAACCATTTTGACCCAACCCAAACGGGGTCGGGGACCGCACCACCACGTTGAGGCGGCTGTTGATTGGTGCTGTATCAAACCGTTTGCGTGTCACAATCGTGCTTATGGCATGCCCTGTGTTTGTACCCCTACTTTAATGTAACTTATGTTTGAAATAAACCTACTTTGTCCAAGAGATATCTTGTTAGATTCTTAATTTTTAAGAAAATGCGAGGATTAGGCTAGTAGCTTAAAATTCCAATGAGCCGCAGTGGCAGTACTGCGTATTTTTTTGTTTTCCGAACTGCACCAACAAAACAGGAGAAAAATGTGCAAGGGGTAAAATCGATGAGGAAGTGCAAAAGACCACAAATGCAACTGAAAAGCTATAAGGCCTGCAGGTAGACAGTGGTTATCTGCGTTAGTCTATTTTTAGGTGCAACAAGGTTGCCGGCATCCAGAGCTTTTACTTCACTTAATTCATATTGCGGTCATTAATCCAACCACAAATAAACTATCTTTAATTAGTGTGGGCGGTGTAGCGCGTAAATATTAACGGCTTGCGTGTACTGTTTAATGTTCATTCGTGGCTTATTAGATCCACCCCACAGGTCAAAACAACAATTAATAACACAATACTAATTTACCTTTCGACAGGTAGACTTTTGCCATTGCACATAATTTTTACATTGAACTTTTGCATCAGGAGCTGCCACACCACAATTGCGTGTCCCAATGTTTTCAAAAACGAATTTATTTTACATCATCTAGTTTCAAAAGCTGGGCAATTTTGTGCGATTTATTAGTTGCGGTAAATCTATAACTAAAAGTGATATAGCACATAGTCTTAAATATAGTTTTGATTTCTTTTAACCTTTTAAGGTTACTAGGTTACATATATTCAGTGATGGAAAATAAGTTGCTCGAAGACGAGCCCAGTCATGAGTCACTGGTATCCAGACTTAAGTCGAGACATTGTGCAAACTACTCAGACCACGTTGTGTTATTTTTCACAATTACTCCAGTCTTCCCAATACTCATTGCCAATTTTAAATTACCTGCGATTTTTTAAATAAATCTTGCAAGGGCGTGGGCTATAGGTTAAAGGAAAATGTGCTTCCCCCACAAGTACTGCATAAAACAAGAAAAAGTGCTGTTCAGTATCTTTTTTAACAATACAACCCGCAGAGCGCATGAGGTTTTCAAACTTATTGGTCACAGTGACGTGAATATAATATGATTACAGCTTATCACGCTACGCAAAACTATTATTTTGTAAGCAGTTGTGAAACACTACTAACAAACAAAAAAATGCTTTTTCTAGAAACCGTAAAAGAACATCTTGCTGAATTAATTACGTTTACAACAACGAGAGTAAATTATTTTCATCCTATGTTGTTTGCAGTATTGATGCAAAATCGTTGTGAAGACCTTTTTTTATTGAAGATCAATTTTTCAGAGCTGTATCAGATGATTTGTTTGTTACCGTTTCAAGCGAATTTACTGAAAATAACAATTAACGTTTTCCTGAGGAGGGCGCACACATAGGATTCCCCCTCTTCATATGCCACTGGTTGCACATCTTTTCACTTATAAACGAGGATAAAGCCATCTATTGTTAAATTTTATGATTCTAATTGAAAATTAACTTGAAGCAGCTTATTTCGAAAACTTTTGTCTGTGACCACTCTTCCAAGGGAAAGTTATTCTGAGATATATCTCTTCTCAAATTTTTTTAGCCACAGAGGCAGCACTCTTTTTTCACCAATAAAAGTGCGTTTTACTTCTGTGATTTTTTTTCCAACGTTTTCCCCTGAATGCAATCACAGACAACAAGCTTCGTAATGACGCTACATTAAGTAATCTTCAAATTGTCTCATAAGCAATCTGTTTAGAAATTAACTGGTTACGAAAAACTTTGCAATATACCGGTACTATAGCCGGCACAGTCTCATTATAAAATCTCACTAATTTATCATTTCACATGTGCAAACATTAATGTTAGAGCCACGTGCATAAATTTTCGGAAAAGCTAGACTGGGATTCGTTACTTTTAACTTACAGAACTCATTCAAATCTCAAACTTGATATGATGGACAAAATTTAAAAGTTTGCAATACTTCAGTCATTTTATCTAGGCGCGCTTTTATCCAATCGATTACAGTTTGCCGGATTAATGAAATTATGTGGTGGCATTAGTTGAAGACAACTTTTCTTGTATAAAATATAGGCATTGAGCTACACAGCATAGAAAAGAATACCCAAAAATTGCTGAATGATACACTAATTAAGAATATTTTTATTGAGATTTCTTGTGAGCTGACGACATAGGAATGTCTTTTAAAAATCCCTATGTGCTCATCGCCATTTTCCATGTTCAACATCACGTAAAATCGTTCATCGTGAACATTCCTGTATGCTACATAAATGAGCTTTTTTACCATTCCCTATGTTGTATATCACATAAAAATCACAGGCAGAAAACTTTTTCTATGCAAGAAATTTCATTATCAGCGAGTCAGCAGAGTCTCGTTCAAGTTTGAGTCATTGTAGTCAAGTCTCGAGTAAAGTCATTTTTCACAGTAACCCAAGCCACCTGGAGTTTAGCTATTCACTCGAGTCTCCCCACACGCATGCTAACCAATAACTGTTACATCATTTTTGCATACTAATCACCTGTTTGTAATGTTGTGCAAAATACAATTACTAAGAAACTATTGTGTAATTGTTTCACTTTGCATGAATTAAATACTGTATGATCCTTAAAGAATTACGAGCGTTTTATACCCTCTTACCTGAATAGCGGTAATTATTTTGCATTTTACTTGACAATCTATGAAAGCATGATATTGCAAGAGTAACTTTGTATAATACCTCTATCTATAAAATATACAAAAATATTTAGCTATCTGTCAGCAATATTGTTAGAGATGAAAAGATCAATTCATATTTTTGTCAATTGGTAACCACAGGTATTTGGCTTATTTACTTTTGTTAGTGGTATTTGTGTAGGTCAGGTCTGTGCAACTTGGAAATCAGAAGAACCTTTGTTGCGGCACGCTGTGCTATCAACACAAGATTACCTCCAAAAAAACAAAGCAGGTCACAGAGTCAAAAAATAGACGTAGAGCTTTTTAAAAAAGTCTTCATGTTCGTTTTAAAATCAAAAGTTTAAGAATTTTGTATGTGGTTTTGTATGTGGTCACAAAAAATATTTCCTTAATATTGCCCATTTACTGATTTGAGTTGTGCAGGCGTGGTGAAGACAAAAATTAAGAAATTCAGTTTGAATGTTTTTCGAAAGTGCATATTTATTAACTGAATTTGTTTTTAAATCAAGAGCAAATTTATTCATGCATGGCCAATGGTAGATAACGATAAAATGCTTTTGTTGAATACGGTTTGAAAGGTATCACCAGAAAATGAGGTTGCTGTAAAATTGGGAGCCAGCAATAGATCGTTTACATCAGTGGTTCTCAACGTTTTTCCTGTATTCCTCCCTTGCAAACCTCAGGAATTGTCAATTCCCCCCTTCAGTAAAACACAAAAAAAATACTAAAAAACGCATTTATTGAAGACCAAAATAACTCAATGCACAAAAACACAAATGTTTATTTATTCACGTGAAGCTGCTGAAACAATTTCCAAATACCGAGGAACAAAGGAAGTCAGCTTTGTTCGAAGATCACCCCGGTCACAAATATTAAAACGTCCTCTTTTTTTGCACAAAATATCGGTGACTGCACTGAAAGCACTTTCAACCAAATATGTTGTGGGAAAAGGCAAGAGAAAATGTTGTGCCTTTGTTGCTACTTTATTATATTTTGATACAATGTGTTGATCCAACCACATTAACTGTTGTTCGAAAGCAAATATTGCTTTAGCACTCTCGTCATTTTGAAGATCCATGAGTTCATCAATATCACTGCCGCTCATATTATCCAAGTCATGATTTTTTTCTATGTCCAACAAAAATGGTTGAGTAATCCAGATAGGAAATTCTAGTTTCTTAAGATCTAAGAATCTGTCGTTTAGATGAACATGTAAGCTGGAAAGATGCACAGAAATTATTTGCAAAACTTCATCTGAAGGATCACACTTACCAAGATGGTAAAATTGTGTAAAGGTTTTTCTCGAAATTTGCCCTTTAAGGAAAAGCAGTTTATTGATAAAAGCAAATATTTTAGTCTTGCAATCTATCAGAGTTTTCTGTTTGCCTTGTAATTCCTTGTTTAAGACATTTAATTTGCCAAATATATCTGCAAGATAAAAAATCAAAGCTTTGGCTTTTTTGCATTTCATAAACTGAAAATCCACATTTTCTTCACCAAATTCCAGCAACGTATCATACAAACTAACGAATCTTTCTAAGCACTTTCCTTTAGATAGCCATCGCACTTGGGTGTGAAGAAGTACTCTGACATATTCTTCATTCATCTCTTGGCAAAACTGTTTGAAAAGTCTTTCAGTTTTTGGACGGGATTTTATGTAGTTTATTACTTTTACCACTTTCTTCAGTATTTCATCCAGTTGGGGACTGAGGGTGGCAGCGGCCAAGTTTTCTCTGTGAATAATGCAGTGGACAGCCATCATATCAGGTTGATCATCTTTCAGCAGTTTTGACACCCCCTTGTTTCGACCAATCATATTTGGAGCACCGTCTGCAGCAATTGAAATAAGGTTGATCAATGGAATGTCATTATCAGTCATAAATTGCTTTACAACGTTATAAATGTCTTTCGCAGTAGTAGTAGTCTGTAAAGACTCACAAAACAACATTTCTTCCATGAATTCTGAGTTGCATTGAAATCTTACGTAGGCCAGAAGAAGAGCTTCACAGCTACAAACAGTTGTTTCATCAAGGGCCAATGAAAACTTGGTATTTTGTAAAGTTCTTACCAATTGTATTTTGATATCAGTCGCAATACCATCTAAACGACGACGAACTGTATCATTACTTAAATGTAAAGCATCTAGTTCTTGATGAGCTCTGCTGTTGCCTTGCACAGTTCTAAGATACGTCTCGATGGCTGGTTTCAGTAACTGCTCGCCATCTGTGTGTGGTCGAGATTTTTTAGCAATAAGAAAGCTTAACTCGTAACTAGCCTTCAGCAGCTGTTCTTTTTTATCATCATGCACCTTAAACAAGTTAATAAATGATCTTTTTGTCTTCTGCGTATTTTCTTTTAGGCGTATAAAATAATCTAATGATCTGCCTGCGTGTTCAGGATGTACACGTTTAAGATGCTCTGCCAATTTTCCTGGTCTCATGGAATCATTACAAAGAGAGCTGCTGCATAACAAACAAAATGGTTTGCTTTCATTTCCGCACTCCTCAGTGAAACCATATTTTAGATAATCTATCGAGTACTGGCGAACTTTGCTTACACCTTTTTTCTCGACATCACTTTTTCGTTTAGGCATTTTACTATTTTTTATGTAGCACTGCTATGTTTTTATGCAACAGCGCTTTCAGTTACTAAGGCAAAATATCGCTGGACAAGGTATTAGCCGATCTATTATAGTTTGATTGTCATTATACAGTTGTCTATTACATCACAACGTGCAGTAAAATTTCTACGTTGAACTGGAAATATTAGCTGGCGATTCGGTGACTGCTATATTAGCCTATAGCTCCACTGTAATGGATCTTGAAGTGTGTTCTAAGTCACAAATAAATTAAGTTTATAAAGACAATGGATGAATTTGAATAAAGCTACATTTATTCACATTCCTCCCCAATTCCTCCCTTAACGATTATTCCTCCCTTCAAGTTGCGAATACCTCCCTAGGGAGCCAAGTGGCTCACTTTGAGAAACACTGGTTTACATTATACAAAACATTTTTAAGCAAGATCTTTGAGAAATTCTGGCTGCAACTTCGTAAAACTTAAACAGCTTAAATTTTTGAGGTACAGTAGTGACAACTGTAATCTGTTATTGAGAAACCATCTTAGCATTTCAAGCACATTGGCACCAATATCAAAAGAGTGCCCTGATTTTGTTAAATAAGATTTAATGGTCGAATGTGTTAAAAGCTTTTTTTGATCTAAAAATATACAAAAGAATGTAATTCTTTATTAATATTTCATGATAATTTATCACAGAGATCAAGCATTGCATGAGCAGTGGGGTTACTTTTTCAAATGCCAAATTGCTTTTTTCATAAAAAAATTATGCTTTTCCACGTTGGAATGGATTCTTTCACATATCGTTTTTTTCAAATATTTTATCAAATTGAAAGAGTTGTAAAACTGAATTGAGTTAAACTATTGTCCTCAAGTCATACAAAAACCTTTTGCTGCCATTGATAAATATAACACATTTTAATATTTTGCACTATCCCTACTAAAATGCCCCTTTTCAAAACGTGAAAATTTTGGTGCTTTAATCAATATACCACAGCCTCCCATTAAAAGAGTGCTACCTATTGTATGAAAAAAGGCTAAGCTCTAAATTGCACTTGACATGTGCAAAAAATGCTTTAGCTGCAAAAAAATCTGACTTAAACTAAACTATGCGTTAATACAATTATCTAAACAATAAGCATATGGATTTGCAAAGTGCACTATAAACCAGGGGTGTCAAACTCACAGCCCTCGGAGCCTTTCAATGCAGCCTGTGAGACAATTCTGAAATTCCTAATGAATTTCAGCAGTATTGCAACGATTCATTGTTGAACAAACGTTTGAACCCTTCACCACAGGCCACACTTGTGAGATACAGATTTTTTTTTTTATTTGGAGATAACTCTACTAGGTGCAACCACAAAATTGCCCTATTGATGATGGTGTGGAGATGCTGGAGAGATGATGACCTTTTTTTTTGGAGATAGACCTTACTTCGGGTGACATTACTGAGATCGTTGTCCAGAGAAGTGTGATCTCCAATTTGGAAACTTCATGCAGCCCTCAGCATGATTGCTCATATGTGCAATGTGGCCCCCAGAAGCCCACGAGTTTGACACCCCGGCTATAAACAACTGCAACTACAACAACCACAACTAGTACACAACTTACCATTCGGGTGTGACTTGACTGGCATTATAATCCCACTTAGCAGACCAAGTCTCCTGATTGTAATCAACCCAACGATTTCGTCCAACAAAATAACGATTATTTTCATAGTACTTGTTTCCCAATTCATCAGTGCCAACCAACCGTCCATACTTTATTTCTTGAAATCTATTTGTATTTAATTTGGTATTGTTTAAAATACTTAAATCAATTTCAATAGTGACCACTATTTTGTGCAATAGACTAAAATGCAGAAATCCATGGAAATCATTCCAGGGAATTGGATACAACTGAAATTGGGCAAAATTGCAGATCAGTGTGAGAGCCATGGTTAGTTAGTAACAATTATGGTAAGGGTTGGAGTTAGGGTTATGGTTACTCTTAGAATTTTCTCATTTTAGTTGCATCTTTACATTAACATTCCAGATTATATGCCACTTTTTTGGGTTAGCTGCTAAGGATTAAAATTACAGAATAGCCAGTAAATTTTACCAAAATGGCATAAGTTTATTTGTCATGCAACACAATTAACATACTGACAAGCAAAAAAAAAAAAAGCATACCGAGCCACTTGAGTCAAAACTCCACGGATCCGAGGAAAGTATCCACCATCTTGTGCATAGTTGTGTCTAAGTGTTTTCATCAACTCATTCCATGGTACAACAAACTGTCTATGTAGAAACTTTACAATGCCCATATTTCTTAACCAACTTATTTAATTCGTTGAATACGATTGGAAGACCTACTATGTAAGCCTACAACACAAAAAACTTTAAATCAAAAGACTGACTTAGGATCAACATGTCAGTACCTTTGCTTACATCAGTGTTTTCCAACCTTTTTGCTGTCGTGTACCAAAATAACATCAAGCATTGAACGCGCCTACCACTAATTTATTCTAATCAAATTTGCATGTAAAGCTTAGACAATTCTAGGTCTAACCACTTCAAAAGTAATGCTAAAAATTTACAAAAAGCAACTCTAACAGACTTAACAATAAAAACCAGATACACAAAATAATTTAATGCAATTTTTGTCTTGGTTGTCCAACAAACAATCGATATGTGGTTTAGTAGATTTGCTGACAGCACATCAAAAATTGTGCCTAGGGGCAACTAATCAATTTCGCTTTTTTGACTTTATGTTTAGAAAGGTCGAAAATCTTTGCTAACATTCCCACGTTGATGGAAATATTAACAACTGTGAAACAGCACAAGAGGCCAGTGAAGGATTTACATTGACATTTTTGCAACCACTATCTACAACACTTACTTTAAGTTTTGGAAAGTGGAGAGCAAGTTTAACCTAATAAACGAGAGAGCGTAAATCCAGCAGAATAAAAAAAAACAAGATTATTGCCACTTGCAATTACAGCACTGAAGAAATGCACAAACATTGCGGAGGCATATTGTGAACCATCAAAATGCAAAATGTTTTTGAGAGTACGTGATAAGCATCAGAGGTGGCTGCAGTCATCAATTTTAACTTCACATGTATTTCTGATTAATGAACATCACTGAATCCTGATCCAGATCCTGCTATGCACACGAAAACTGAATTTTGATCCTGGTCCAACTCCAAAAAAATAAATTCATTATTTTTTGCTGTTTGTATTGATATGCAGTTAAAATTGACATTCATAATGCTACACATACTTTCACGCTTAACTAAGCTTCATGTTTCCACAGTGTTTAAAAATAACAAAAGTAAAACAGCCAGGTGTGAAAGACTACATTGGTTACAACAATGTATACAGAATAGGGTGTTTCAAAAAACTTTTTCAAATTTTTCTCAGTCTCACGCACTAAAGTTGCATTTTAGGGCTGAAATGCCACATGCAGGGTATTTTGAAATTGGTTTACATTTAGGGGTCTCTCCAGCCCCTAATTTCTTTAGCCTCTTTAAAGCACCAAAATAACTGTATCTTGAAAACTGCTCGTACCAGAGACTTCAAGACCAAAAGATACAGAATAGGCTATATGGTTTCCCATTCAATATACATTTTTTTAGGCTGTCTGGTCAAAATTTCAAGATAAATTCAAAAAATTGTTTTTATACTAAAATCAATGCTTTATTGTCTTCACAAATTGGCACTAACCATTTCACTTCATGTATTGCAAGTACATTTTGTAGTTATGTTGCATGAGGTCAAAAGTTTCGTGCTGTATATTTAAAAAAACAAATGTGCAGACATACTGTAGCCTATTACTTATATCGGTTATATCTATGTATAGTATTTAAAATATTGTTTACCAACAGTTAAATTAACTGGATCTATGTACAGTATTTAAAATATTGTTTACCAACAGTTAAATTAACTGGACTCTCATCATACTTTGATATTGGCTAATTTAGTTTGACTTATGGCATAGTCTTGTAGTCTTGTTGATAGCACCTCTCCAATCAAGACACAAATGAGGCTGGGACATAAAGATCAGTGGGGTTAGAATGCAGAGTTATAGTTTGTGGTGAAGGTAAGGTAATAACAACTTTGCACCATTTAGCTTCACTGCCTTCAGGGGATTAATATGCAGAATCTCCCTAATTGCACTTGTGCATACATTTATCATTTGGGAGAATGGCTACACCACTAATGTAGACATAATGCACAGACATTCACAAATTACAGCTCAGCAGGCTATAAAAAAGCACCATAAATATGCATCAACTATGTTTATCCCCTATTCACAAGAAAGCAAATTGTATTGCTATATTTTGGACAGGGCATCTGCACTTGCTTATGAGTTACCATTTCCCAAATGTCTGGGCTACCTGTCTTTCATATAAAGGTGGAGGCATCCCATTAAGTGCTTTGCTCATGAACAAAACAAGCAAACTTGCTAGCTTGTTCTCTACGACCTCCCCTAAATGCCAAACGCCCAGCAGAGAAGCTGTGGAAACCATTTTTGAAGTCTTTTGGTGTGACTGGACAAGGGGAATGAATCCCAAGTCTACTGACTATGTAGCAGATGCTCTTTTCACTACATCATTACTATTAGGCAGTGGCTATTTTGCCGTCGACGGCAATTTCCCCATGGAATCTATTTTGCCGTAATCATTCACGGGTGTTTATATAGCCAAATTTGCTATAATTACACCAGTGACACTGTGGTGTAGTGGATAGTGCGCTGGTCTTGAGATACCATGGTTGCAGGTTTGAATCTCAGCTGGCAGGGCATTAAAAGAAAGGCAGTGCACACTGAAGGGGCAGGCTCCGAATGTAAATGTACGGGGCAGTGTACACTGGAAGGGAGTGTACAGGGTGGGGGATAGAGACCTGGGGGTGCAAAATTTTTTTAATTGGTTTTTAAAATTGACCAATCAGAAATGACCAAAAGTCACATGTTTAGTACGTCATTAAGATTGACCAATCACAAATAACTCATGGCAAAATAGTCTCTGAGGGAAAATTGTCGTCGACAGCAAAATAGCCACTGCCTTACTATTAATATGCGCAATTTTGTTGCAAAATGTATTTTGTTAATTGCAAATTGCAGTATTTTAACAAATTTTTGTCTAAAGCATTCAATCATTTTTGGTAATTGTTTGATTTGTAATATGTGGATGTCTGAGCATGATTGTGTGTTGATGTTGACGCTCTCAGCCATGAATGTCATTTCACACTTTTCTACCCTGTCAAGAATAACAAACAAAGCAACTTACTTTCCTTGTCTGATAACAGTATGTTGGTTTAGCATACAACTGTAAGTTATAATTCAGTAGTAGTTAAAATCTGATTAATGATTAATGCTGTGATAAACTGTAGTAACCTGAATTAGCCTACTAGTATATCATTAAAATTTCTCAAGATGTGAACAATAGAAAATATCTGTTTATAGCAATATAGCAAATCACTGATACACAGCTTACCCTGTTATCTGCCAATTATTTACTCTGTTACGAGGGAGCAGCAGCACTAGCAAATTACCTAGCCCTTTGTTGTTTTCAGACTTGTTACCTGTTATTGTGGTCGCGCGATATATGGTACGTCACAGGTCGGATTTTGTATCTGAAAACATTTTGTTCCACGAGATAGTGCTAGTGATTGAACTTGAGTTTCAGTGCTTTTCATGCCTTTAAAAGTTAACTAATGTGGTAAAAGAATTATGATTGTATGTCTAAGACGTAGCTGCATTGATGTAGAAATAGCCCACATGTCTCTTTGTTACCGGCACGATAAGTTTTCTTGAAGTCAGACAGAAAACATCTTTCAACGGTTAATTCAAATGATGTTTCAGAATACGAGGGGGAGGCTACGTAAATTGACATAGTGTATTGGCATCGGTAAATATTTAGTCATGCTACAGCTTACCAACCATGTACACTGGCTCCCCAACTTACGAACATCCGAGTTGCGAACATTCCAAGATACGAACTCGAGCTGACTGGTGTATATTTATTTCATATATTTGCTCATTGGATACTTTACAGAATCTTTTTTGCTCCTTATCATGGCTGATAAATCGAGTGCTAGTGTTAGTGTTAGTGGTAGTGGCAAAAAGCGTAAGGCCAATGATTATAGTGCTAGTGGCAGAAAACGTCAAGCAATTTCAATAAAACGAGGGTGGCTATCGTCTATCATTAAGTATTATTATTATTTTTATTAGTATTGGGAAAAGGCACGGCTCCTTTTCTTGCTATGGCTGAATTAAAGAAAGCAGCGCAGCCAAAGAACTTAATATCACAAATATAATTACAAAAGGGAACCTACCAAATTGTCAAATAGGCCTTCTACAAAGAAGGTCATTTTGTTAGTTGTCACAAAGATCACAGATTGAGCGCCGTCATAATTTTTGGCTAAATTTTATGTTTTTTTTCATTCTTTTTTTTTTCATTTTTCATTCACCCCTTCTATGTTTTTCAAAAAATACAAATGATGGTTTGCGACATTATTCTTTCTTTGTAAGTACTACCACTCTTTATTGATGAACTAACATGATCACCATTACGTGTACAAGAACTATGGCCCATATTTTCAAAAACATTTCGTTGCTTCTCTAACAAATGTTTTTGCGGTAAATCCGGGGCAGCTGCCTTAATTGACACGTTTTAACTCTTTTGCTCCCGCGTGAAAAGCGAAAAAAAAATGTCCGTAAGGTGGCAGCGCAAAAAACTGTCATAATCAATCATAATTATGTACCTCAAGTTTGTTTGTAAATCATTACTCAGCTGTTTACTTCTACATTAAGTGTGATATATCGTTGAAATCTACATTTCTTGAGGATTTCAAATAGAAAAAAAACATTTTTTTTGAATATGCAAATTTTATGCAAATTAACCCCCCCAACTGGGGCTGAGTTGTCTTCAAAATTAATGAGATACCCTCACCTCAAAGATCACTACAGATTTTATTTTCTACCAATTTTTTAGAAATGGTCGCAAAATGATGCTAAGGAAATAAGCTTTCAAGGTACATCAATCAAAACTTACCTAAGAGCCTAGGTTTTCTACAATTTGCAATTTTCTGAGGCACATGACCTTTTTTTTGACCGGTACCGACCGGTACCAAATTTTGGTAGTTAAATTTAGTACCTAAAATATGATCAGTTACTATCTGCTAGAGATTAGCCTAAAACATGTAACATTATGCATTTTTGAACAGGGAATTTCTTCAAGATTCAGAAAATATTAAGTTTAAATAGAATATGCTGTCACTGACAATGAAACAGCCGCTTGTTTATACCCTTCCCATTTCTTGAGAAACAAGAGGAATACAGCAAACTTTGATTTAGAGAAGCCAAACTTCTGATAGCTTTTAAACTTGTGTCTCGCTTCTTGTCTCCTTGGAAATTTGATACAAAATGACGACTTTAGTAGTGAAACATTTGCAATTTATTTTATCTTTTTATAGGGTGTGGTTTTTCTAAAAATTATAATTTAGTGAAGGTAAATCAAAAAATTTTGGGGGGTTTTGAACTGACATGATGTACAGTACTCATTTTTGATCAGTGAATATCATATACCACTTAGTCTAAACTATTTAAAGTTATATATTGCTGGAAAGCAAATTTCCTAAGCTTTCAAATGAGACTGGTGTTTAGCAACATATCATATATTTTACGCACTAAATTTACTTTTATCTACTTATCACTCAAATTTGTTTGGGGGGGTTTTGAGACCCCTAAAAAATTTAGAAATTTATAAAAATAAAATTTATTATTATCGCTTGAAATTTTGTCAAATGATGCCCCAAAAGAGTAGTTTTCAGACTGTGTCAATGATAAAGGGTTTGGTTGTGTGGTAAAGATGTAATCTGAATTTGATTTTAGTGTAGTTGGCACGTGCTGAGAAAGTGGCCGATTTTGTCGTCTGCAACTGGGTTGTTGGTCTTTTTAACCGTTTTTGGGTATAAAAATCCAAGATTTAGGGCACAAATTGTACATCTTCCGATGCGTGAGGAAATAAGCGTGATCTTTTGAAAATTTTTATGAAAATCGAATGAAAAATAAAGTCACAAATCGATTTGTAGTAAACTAATTTTGTAACTCAATTTAACAAAATTTGAGGTAAACACTGAAAACACGAGATCATCAATCGATGATCGCGGGAGCGAAAGAGTTAACTCGACACAGGTGATGGCATGCCCTGCCGGGATAAAATCGCATCATCCTTTGGGGAAACATTTATTTTATTTTGTTTGATAATACTGTAGGCTTATAGAGCTACGGAAATCAAAAGCAAAAACTTTGGAAAAAGCAAAGAATTGCTTAACTCTTTTGAGAACGCTTTAGCAAGGAAAAAACAAACATGCAACATAATTCGTAGCCAGCTAGGACTTCAAAAAGTTTAACGGGAAATCAAAAGAAAACAAAGTCACGTTTAGGGTTTCCAGACAATTAATTGAACATAGTTAATCGCCCAAAAGTCGGCTGTTAACAATTACAGTTAATTGCTAAAATTGGGCAATTAGTTGTATTATTTTAATCAACCTGCTTGCTATTATTATGCTTTATGCAAAACGTAATGTAAAAGCATGAAGTTTAACTATGCATAACACCAATTTTTGTGACGAAACTATTTAAGTCAATAAAAAAGTTGCCAAGTTGCTATTCGTGCCAGACATGGGGTAATCGTAATCGATAACTGTCGATTACGTTTTTTCATGTAATCGTAATCGATTATATAGACAAAAACTTTGATGTAATCCATAACATTGAGCTACCATTAAAGTGCGGGAATGTTTATCAACATTTTTCTTGTACTCAGCAGTTTTCTCTTTTCAGCGAATCTTGTGGCATTGAGATGAAATCAACAAGTTAGCCGGTAGCAGTGTTGATTTTATGTAAGCTGTAGTTGGTCCCGTCTTTAGTAAGTTACCAAAGACGTGATTAACTATGTTTATACACTTGTAGTTCTACAGTCAGTTCGATAAGTTATTATATATTACATTTAATTTGTTTAAAGTGCCTACCTACAGGTTATTCTGCTAATGTTGGTAGTCTTTGGTTTTGAATTATTTTAGACGAACAGATTTTGAATTTTAGAAGCCTTGTTTAAGACGGAAGCTAAGTCAAGTATGTGTGAGTATTTTGGTATTCCAGGTGGTAGAAAAGAAGGCATTAACAATGCAAAGTGAAAATACTTCCCAATAACAATATCAGCTAGGGGCAAAACTACATCTAACTTGGTTACACACATAAAGGTAAATAGTTTTTACTTTCACCATAAAAAATAAAACAATAACTGAAATTTTTATTAAATTTTAATTAAATTAGAATTTAAATCAGAACAAAAGAATAATTAAACTTACAAAATTTATACTTTTTTTTCCGAGAAAGCATCCTGGTGGTAAGTGTTAAAAGAGTGATTGTGACATCATCATACCTTCATAATTAAAATAATTTTTTATTTACAATACTTGACAGAAAACAACCGCTTTTTGCTCAAACGAAAACCAGCTTTTGACTTACCACATTATAAAAACCTTTTATTTGTTTGGAGCCTAAAATGACGTCACAATCAACACTTCACTGCACAATCTGTTTTTTGTTTTTTCTCAAAAAGTACTTATCGCAGAAACGCGATTAAACGCTTTTTTTAGGAGATATTAATAATGTTCTTTCGATAAAAACAACTTTTCAACAATTAATGTGTATTTGACAATGCTATGAGCAATTCTTCATTTAAGCATTTTCTTCTCTTTTTCGCTAGCACGCTTAAAACTGGCTCTATGATGTCATAATATGTCTCCTACGATTAACGCAAGTCTTGCTACCGCAGATCATAATATGAAAATGTTTTCAATAATTGCACCCTTTTTGCAATATCAGTTTACTAAAAAACTGATTTGTAATCCCATTTCTCAACTGATTTTCAAACTTTCTTCAACAAATTAAAGGTTATTTCAAAGCGATTTTGATAGTGTATAATATGCACGATTAATATTTGTTTTTATACTGAAAAAACTGAACTTTAAAACTTCTGGTGTAACTTTTTACCCCTACCAAAAAGTAGTAAGCTGAGTAAAAACAGGTGACTTTGATTTAAAAACTTCATAATATAGTACTAACAATTACTGTCCTTTGAAAACTTAGGAAATTTCCTTTCCAGCAATACAGCTCCCTCGTCTATCACGGTTAATACGTTCCAGACCCCACCGCGATAAGTGAAAAACCGCGAAGTGGCGGTGCTATAGAATTCTTGGCGTCTTTGGGCTAATACAGGTATACAGTACATGAACGTTTACTTTTTGACACATATTCATGCACATCAATATTCATGAACGCTTACTCTTCTGAAAACTGAAGGATAAAAAACACGGAAAATTAGAAATGTTTTCTGTTTTCTTTATTCTGAACACAATCCGATACTGTCATTGTAAGGGTTAACAGCACAGTACATGTACTGCAATCACAAATAATGTACTGTACAACACCTACAATCCTAAGATACATGAGACACAGTTAACAAGGTGAACTAGAATGGCGTGATTATGCGCAGACAATCAGCGATGTGATACGTAGCCAATCAATAAAAATTGTTCTTAAAAAAAATACCGCGATGCAGTGAAGCTGCGAAACTTGAACCGCGAAGTAGCGAGGGAACATTGTATGTGACTCCAACTACTAAAAGCTAAGGATTAGTTCATAATGGTTGATTAACAGTCGGTTGCCATACATCACGTTTCATTTTTAGTTGCACAATTTTACGGGCGCGATGGCGTGGCCCTTATAGCGTCCGTTTCGCAGTTGGTAGACGTAGGGTTCAATTCCTCTCATCGAGTCATACCAAAAGATTTAAAAAACGGTATCCACAGCTTCAATGCTGGGCGCTCGACATTTAGGGGATGTTGCGGAAAATAAGCCGGCAAGTTTTCTTGTTGTGTCTTTGGCAGGGCACTTATCGGGACGCCCCTGCCTTTATGTGGCAGACAGGTGGCCCCAAACCTCGGAAATGGTAATTCCCAAGCGAGTGCGGACTTCCCGTCCAAAATATAGCGATGCAGTTTGCTTTCTCGTGAATGGAAGATAAATATGGCTAACAAAAAAAAATTATCCTACCTGACCTAACAAACTTCCAATTGTTAAACACAGTTTATTCTTTGATACATTTTGACTACTATTCCTCACAAGCATGGTTTGTTGGCATTATCTGTCGACGTTTTCAATAAGATCCAACAAAAATTGAAGTCTCTAAATGTTTGTGAAATGTAGTCTACAGATTGAAAGCACACAAAATTTTGGCGCCTGCACTTCACAAAATTGCAATTTCTAGAAAAACTAAGTCCTTTGGTATATTTTGTCTGTTCTTACTTGATAGCATGGATTTTTAGCATTATTCATCAAATTATTCAAAAAGATTCATGGAAAAATGAAGTTTCTACAAATTTTAATATGTAGCCTTCTCCAAGCAAAACAATTGATGATCACCCAAGAAAAAGACGATGCGGTAAAGAGGGTCCTTTCTTGATTTTTGCAATAAAATGTAAGTGTCAAGCTACATTGTGTCGAGTTGAAGCAATTTCCTTTGCAATGGGGCGAGGCTGCCACAGCAGCCATCTGATATGATGTTCTTAACCTCGACATCATTAATGAAGGCCCCGCTATTGTTACAACTTAACTGCGAATACTTCATTTCAGTTAGTTTGCTCTTTGCATGGCGGCTTTTATGCCACGGCCAAGGAACATGCACGCAGTCAGAGACGTTAGTTCATATTATTCGTCTACAGTAACGAAAAAGTAGTAGGTAGCGATCCTAATATTTAATGGCTGAAAACGCCCTGCTAGGTCATTATGTTAAATGACACCACAATGCTTGCGACTATTTAATGAGAACAAGAGCAGGCAGCAAAGTTATCCTCTATCAATTTGATAGCGAACATAAATGATAAAGCCCATTACTGATATTTGTAATTACAAGGATATCGGTACAAAACACTAATCTTCATTTAACAGTAGGGAGTTCTGAATTAGAGGCAAAGTTAAATGTAATAAAATCCCAAATTTAAAAAGTATGATATGAATGAAAAAACTAAATCAGTTCGAAACTTTATTTATATATTAACGCACCAAGACAAATGCATTTCGCTATAAAGCACCATCGTTGCTATAAAAGAACAATAAAAACAACTAAATCTAAGAATCCAAGCAATAGCTGAACTAACAAATCTACACTTCATCACATAAGTAATTATATATCCGGCGTATCAAAACAAATAAATTCATATTGTAGTATTAAAGTATTGCCCACGAGACAGCAGACCATTACGAAAAAAAAGATTGCACCAATCAACAGCCGCCTCAACTTGATGGTGCGGTCCCCGACCCCGTTTGGGTTGGGTCAAAATTGCTGTTGGACTTCCCGTGGGTCCCAGTTACCCCGGGCACTCCCCTTCATTTTTTTGCTATACTGTTCCCTAAACGACCGCAGAAGGGCAGCACACAGTTTCTTCAAAATCAATCCTCTGTTTTCTCTTTCTCTCTACTCCTGCCCTGCTCTTGGCCGTCTTCGTCTCCTCATTCTTCTCCTACTCTTGATGACCGGTAACGTTCATCCCAACCCTGGTCTCATCTTTCCCTGTTCAGTGTGCGCTGGAAATGTGACCTGGCAGGGCAGGTCAGTGCAATGCTGGACTTGCTGCAAATGGGTTCATTTAGAGTGCTCGTTGCTCTCCTTCTCTAAATTTAAAATTATTGGAAGCTCTCACTCTTGGAGCTGCCTTCCTGCCATAACCCCACTCGTAAAACTGTGACTCACTCCTCAGACTCCTCCAACCGGTATACCTCCCTGTACAATCTTTCCCCCTCGCCTAATGCAGCACTCCCGCCTCACCCTCGTCTTCATACCTCTTATTCCCCGTATGCCCATTTTATATCTTCTCCCTCTGCCCCTCACCATCGTCCCTTACTCCTGGCTGTCCTTCTGCGCCTCCTACCTCTTCTCCTCCTAACTCTCTCAGAATTCTTCAATCGAATACTGGAGGTCTCTGAGCCAGGAGCATTGAATTACTTCACTTTTTTTCGTCCCATTCTGTAGACTTTATCTGCATCCAGAAATCCAATCTTAACTCATCTTCTTCTTTCCGGATTCCTGGATTCTCTGCTCTGTGTTCTGATTGCACCCACTCCCGGTCTGGCATTCTCTCTCGTGATGTCACGCACGTTAGCGACGGCGTTGTCATTTTCGTCAGGCAAGGCTTATCCTTTTCTGAACTTTGTACCTCCTCTCTTTCTTCGCTCGATGCCTACTCTGATTATGTAGGGGTCAGCATCTCTCTTAACAACTCCTCCTTGCTCTCATTTCTTAATGTGTACGCCCCCCTATTCGCTCTTCTCCGACGGATGGCAGAACCGACTCCTTTTCTCCCTCCATTCTTCCCTCCTCCAGAAATCTCTTCATTCTGGGGGACTTCAACTGCCATCACCCCTCTGGGGCTCAAGAGGCACTTCCGACCCCTGCGGGGAGGAAGTATTCGATTGGGTCATCTCTTCTGACCTCCTCCGCCTTAATAACCCTGACACACCCACCCTTCTCCATCGCTCCACTGGCAGTTGCTCCTCCCCTGACATTTCCTTTGCTCCCTCCTCTCTGGCTCTTTCTTGCTCCTGGGAGGTGCTTCAGGACCTGGGTTCTGACCACCTACCAATTCTTCTATCCGTCCCTCTTTCTCCGGTCTTTCGTCCCAACGAGCGTCCCCCTTCCTTCAATTTTCAGAAAACTCGCTGGGATGACTTTGCGTTTTACTTTTACTTTCACTGTCTATCTGCAGAGGAATACTCGTCTACTTCTCTTTCCTCTACTACTGGTCTCTTTACCTCTCTGGCACTGAATGCGGCCAAATCTTCCATTCCTTTTGACCGCATCAAACGCCATCCTAAAATCCGGTGGTCTGCTGAGGTGGAAAGTGCGGTTAGTGAAAGCCTTGTATCTTTCGCTGCCGCTCACTGATGAAGATCGCCAGGCTTACATCTCCACTTCCCGACGCGCCTCGTCAGTCATCGCCAAGGCCAAGGCTGAAGCATGGCAGACGTCTTGCTCTGAGGCATCACGCAAATCAAACCCTAAATCTGTACACTCTCTTCTTCGCTCTATCGCTGGCTCTCCCGTCTTCCTCATCTTCTAATTTCCCTAACAATTCTTCTCCCAGGGAATCGGCTTTGGTCTATGCCGCTTACCTGAGATCCCACTTTTCCGTTTCTCAGCCAAAGGCTTTTCGCAGCAGAGCCAGAGGCTACCTCTCTGAGCTCCGCCGAGCCACGTGCTCTGAGGAGTCTCACTCATCCTTTTGCTCTCCTTTCTCACTTGCTGAATTTCATGCGGCTGCCTCCAACCTTTTCTCGTCCACTGCCACTGGCCCTAACAAAGCTGCTTATCCCATGTTAAAGCATCTTCCTCGCTCTGGCATGGATTTTCTTTCACATTTTCATTCTTTCCTGGACTTTGCATTTCTTTCCTTCCATCTTGAAGACATCTTCTATTATTCCTATACACAAGATGGGAAAGCCTCTCGACTCTCCTGCTTCCTTCCGGCCTACCTCTCTCTCACCTCCTATGTATCAAAACTTTTTGAAGGCATCATACTATCTCGTCTATTGTTTTTTCTGGAGTCTAATTGCATTCTCTCTCTCCCCGCCAGGCCGTTTTCCGCTCTGGACGGTCAACACTAGATCAAATTTTGTACCTTTTTCAGTCCATCTCGGATGGGTTTAACAAACCCAGGCCGGGCTCTCAAACGATCCTGTCTACTTTCGACTTCTCGAAAGCTTTTGACTCTGTCTGGCATACCGCCCTTTACCATAAACTCATTTCGGCTGGCCTCCCTCCTTGCTTTGCTCGTTGGACTCAATTTTTCCTTTCTGATAGGCGCGCTTGAGTGGTTTATGAAAATCACAAAAGTCGTTCCGTTTTCGAGTCTGTCGAGGTGTCTCGCTAGAATCCGTTCTTGGCCCAGTACTTTTCTCTCTTTTCATCAATGATCTCCCTGCTTCTCCGCCTTCTTTTGTCAGCTGCTCTCTTTACGCTGACGATCTGGTCATTTGGTCCTCCTCCCCTTCTATCCCTACTGCGGTGGAGGCCACACAAGGAGCTCTGTTTTGAGTGGAGCGCTGGTCTGAATACTGATGTCTTCTTCTCAATTCGAGCAAATATGAGCCTCTTTCTTTTTATTCAATCTCCACCAAGCTAACCTCCAGCCCAACCTCCTCTTACTAGGCTCCCGCCTCTGTTTCAGTCCCATTTCAACTTTTCTTGGGGTCACCTTCGACGGCACTCTTTCCTTTTCTAAACATGTATATACGCTGAAAGCCAAGTTTTTTCCACGTCTCAAGGCCTTACGCTGTATCTCTGCTTCCTCATGGGGCCCCTCTAAGGAGTCTCTCTCTCTTCTGTATAAAGCTTTTTTTTCGGCCCCTTCTCACTTATGCTTCACCCGGATGGTTTCTTTTTCTTAAGCGCTACCAATGTCACCAAATTGGAACGCCTCCACCGAACGGCCAGTCGCGCCATCACCGGCTGCCTCTCGTTCTCCCCTATCCCACATCTTCTCTCCGAGGCTTCTCTACCTCCCCTACGAGTCACTCTGGCTCATTTCACTTATTCATCATATGAGCGGGCCCTTTGTCTCGCAACCTTCTTTCCCATTTCAGGTTTTGCCAGACTTGGAGTGAAACCAAGACTCTGCAGATCGTCCTGGAGAGCTTTTGGGTCCACTCACCCGCTCATGCTTCGTTCTGCTTCTCTTAGGGAGGCTCTTCTTGTTTGTCCTCCCTTTCCCCCTTTGAACGTTCCTTCGTTTATCGTGTCCACCCTTTTCACTTTATGCTCCCGCTCTGATCCCCCTCTCACTCACCAAAGTGCGGCTCTCGCCCACCTTGACTCTCTTCATGACCTGGTACTCTGGACAGATGGCTCTATTCCATTTCCCTTTGGCAAAGACGGCTTCGGCGTTCTTGCCAACTGCTCTCTCAGTGGCACCGAGGCCACTCTTTCCTTTTCATCAGGCCCAGTATGCTCAAGTTTTTCCGCTGAAGCCTGAGCCATTCTGCACGCTCTTTGCTGGTCTCGGCAGCACCAACAAGTCTGCCATTTCTCTTCTCTTCTCTTACTATCTGACTCTCGCTTTGTCTTCGCCATCCTGTCCTCTCCTCCATTTTTCCTTTTACCTCAAACTCTGTGGCAGATCTGGCAGGAACCGCCCTCTCTTTTCTGTTCTATCAGGCTACAATGGGTCCCCGGACACTCATTTCTCCCGGGTAACGACGCGGCTGATAAGGTGGCCAGACGGGGAGCGCTGCTCGTACCCTCTGCAATCCCTTGTAGTCTCTTTTCTCTTTTCTCTCGAATCCACTCTTGTCTTTTCTCGGACTGGAGGCGTACTGTCTCATCGAAGTTCTTTGACACACAGGTTCCCTCGGTTTCCACCGAGGAACTTGTGCGTTCTCGTCATGCTTGCTGTGTCTTCTCTCGTCTACGCTGCAACGGACACAGCCTTCTGTTAGGTTTTCATCTCCGTAGGATTGGCAGAATCGAGAATTCTTTTGCAGCGTTTGCGGACACTCGTCCCAGGACATCTCTCATTTCAGTCTGCACTGTCTAGCTACGGACTCTTTGCGCCGCTCGCTCTTTGGCGACTCTCTGTCTCTCTACGACCTCTGGTCCAGGCCCTGAGAAGTTGCCCTGCTTCTGGGGCTCCATGGTCTTCCGCCATGCTCCCATCCCTCGGAAGGGGTCGGGTAATCAACAACAACAACAAAATAAGATCAAAACGCAGGCTGATTGTAGACTAAAATTAATGAAGTAAAAAAACATTAAAACACAGGGAAAAATAACATTAGGTTATATGGGAGACAAAATCATTTTATTAATATTTATTTTGGCATTAAGTATGTGCAACCATTTGGCTTCATAAAAATTTAAATTTTCAAATTCAGGTTTTACGATAATGATAAGAAAAAAACTTTGCGTTACATCAGGCCTACCGGTAAATATTTCCTTATGATGTTTATCATAATGTCTAAGTAAGGCCAAAATATCATTATTTTCAGAGTAGTGAAATTTGTTCCATAGTACTCGATGTTTATTCCAACGTTGTGAGAAAGATGTCATTGTTCGACCAACATAGTAAGTATTACAGTTTTTGCAACATGCCGCGTAAATACCACAATCTTTGCAGTTTAATTTTTGGGTCAAAGGACGTACTCCATTAGGTGTGCGGATATGTTTCATTAGCAAGATTATAGAATAATGTGAGCCATGATAGCCACAAAGTGCACATTTACAACAGAGCCAAGATATGCCTCCATTCTTTCCCTCAAGAGGACCAAATGAAAGCTTTTTGTAGCAAGGGACAAAATTTCCCAATGTCTGTGGGCGCTTATAAGCAAGCATAACTCTTGATTGTAGACGTTTTCCATCTGGCTGAGTCGCAGTAGTTTTGGAAACTGGGTAACCCATACGATTTTTTCTGCTTGTTTTTCTCTAAATGGCTATTGTTAACAGGATGAAATTTATCCATTCAAGACTTGGCCTGCTCAATTATTTTGAATGTAAGAATTTTAGGAAATTTAGATTTAAAACATTTGTTTTTTAGATATTCCAGACTAATATCTTAGTCAGTTTTGTCTTCACATGTATGCCGCATGCGCATTGCTTCAAATACCACAATAGATTGAAATACTCATAAGGGGTGATATGAAGTACCATTTATAAAAGTCCTGTCAAGGGCAGTTTTTTTGACATAATTACGCGTGACAAATTTAAATTGTGAGTCCGATGAGTGTTTGTGGAGAACGTCTAAAAATTCAACTTGTTGGTCTGAGCATTTGGTATTGAACAATTTAGTGGTTATTTGAAGTCCAACTTTTCCACGACTATTTTCTATTGCTTTAATTATATTTTGAGTGAGTTTTCCCCAATAACAATAAAAATGATGTCGTTCATGAATTTTTTGTAAATAACCGCTTTTTTAGAGAGGGGAATTCCGGAGTTGTAGCAAAATGCATAGCTATGTTAGCAAGCGAAACTGAATGGTTGTCACCAGTAATTATGTCATTAGATTGTTTATAAAAGTTCTGTCCGTGTTGCATAATAAACAATTCTAGGGTAAGCATGATTAATTCAACCAAATACCTTTGACCCAGTGCGCAAAATTGTGATTGTAAATTGAGGGCAGTTGTGAGGGCATTTCTAAGCGTATTTCTGTTGATGTTGGGGTAGAGTGCAATAACATCTGCCGATGCAATGAACAGATCTTCGTAAATAAGCTTGTTTTGAATATCCGGATTGTTTGATTTCCATTGATCTAGTTCAGTAAATAGTGGGTGCTATCTCTGCAATACTCATTGATTCCATTCTGACCATATTTCACCGCAATGGGATGCAAGATGTATTCAATTATCGCAGTAAACCTTGATGTAGGAATGTGTCCCGCCGATTGCAACAATCTAACTGGTATGCCAGTAATTTGAGCATTCAATAGGTGATCGGGTTGGAGCTTGTGAGTCTTGAAAAGGGGGTACGCATACGCTGGGCTAGAGCATGCAAAATATTTAGCCAACTCTCCAGTTACCTTTTGATAACAGTTTTCTTTAACTCTATATCCTGTGCTATGATAAAGTAAATTTTTTGATATGACTCCTTTTTTGAAACAACGAGGTAATAAGGTTTTCGCATTTGATATGAAAATATGATAACATTTCGCATTTGATAATCTTTTGATAAGACTCCTTTTTCAAACAACGAAATGACAAGGTTTTCGCATTTGCGTTTAGTAACTTCAAATTGTTAATGCATAATCTGTGGAGTGAATTGTAGAACATGAAATTTGTTTAGTTCTTTTTCCATGATTTCATGGTAGTGGGAATAGTTAACAATAAGGATTTTTCCATCATTGTCTGTTCAACACACCACAATCTTTTGTATCTGTTGTATCTATCCTTTTGTAACTTTTGTATATATCTCTTGACAAAATCAACTAAACTACAAATTTAAGAAAGGATCAAAATTAAACAATAATAGCATCAATTTGTAACACTGGATTAAGAGGAAATATTTTTGTTTGAATAGAGCTTAATAAGCGTCTATTGCAATTGGTTATGAAACTTAGGGGCAAGATGTGGCCTTTTTTCATGCCATGGCCGAATTTAGGGGCATACCCAAGAGGAGCCGTTGGGACCGCCCTCCCCCGCTGAGCAAATGTATAATAAAATTCTTGGTGAAAAAATTTTATACTTTTCATAGCTCACGATTTGCCGTTAACTTCAATATTTTGTGAGAGTCATTTACTGAAATTTATGACTGCAATGTAACAAACGAAAACAAGCATGCGAGGAAAGAAATAAATGAACAAACCAATCACGGTCGCAAGTTTTGCAGTGTTGGCACCGATTTACCGAAGTTAATATAAAAACTTAGCGTACAGGTCCAGCAGCGCTATGATGGAGTAATTAGGTGATAGTTGAAGCAAGTTGCTCAAAAAAGGAATTCAGACAGGTAGTTTATTACCGAAAATTTAGTGGAAGGTGCAAAGGGCCTTAGCTACTGTACAACCCGGCGTTAGCCTAAGCTAGAAGCTATAGCTTAGCTGCTAGCGATCAAACATATAGCCGGCAAGCCGGTTTACTAGATGCTACAGAATCGGCTTCGGAATAAAAAAATAACAATTTTTAATTTTTTGTAGCTGAACTGAACTAGCGCTTTTAGTTCTCGCACGCCTTTATTTTTTCTGTATTTGGCATTTGGTAGCTTGAGGTTGAAATGCGACTCTTGTGCGTTTTTTGCCTAAAACCGGGCGAGATTTGCATTTTGCTTAGCTGGCCTCTCGCTCCAAGCAGTAAATAGTAACGTTCTTGTTTTTTTTTAAATATTTTGCTTATCATCTGTTGTGGCACGAAGGTTTATTTTTGTTACTGCTATCGATTTTTACGAAGAACGCCTCGGTGAATTTTTGCTCTTTCTTTTTTGTTTGATATTGGAATTTATGTTAACTGAGTTTTTGCATTCCATTTATTTGAACTGATTTTACCGCAATAAAAAAGTTTTTTACTTAAATGTTGTGTTGAAGAAGAAGCGAAGGCCCTGGAGTTCCTCCCGAGCACTTGTGGACAATTTTTTGTTGATTGAAGATTTGTAACACTAGGCTACTAAACCAGTATTTAGCATAAGTTACGGGTATCCGTTTGGTGGCGTAGCAAACTAAAATAAGTTTCCAAAAATATTTTTCTTTGCAAGTTGTAAGCACAACAGCAGGTTGTTCACAGGCTTCAAGGGGACTGCAGAATTTTTAAAAGAGCCTTGATGCATATTAAAAAACCTAATCAGCGTCGAAGTGCATACGGAAAATATTTTAATATAGCTTTGAAAAAAGCTGTTTGAGCCGTAAGCTTTTCGTGACACTCTCATTAGTGGCGGTATCGCATCAAAAGGGAAGATCTAGAGTGAATCAGTGTTCTATGTGAATAATTTGAACGTTAGGCAATCAAGACAAGCCAATGATAGCGCTAGTATTGTAAAGCGCGCTAAAAGAAAGATTTCGCAATAGTGAAATGCTAAAGAAAGCGCAGCAGTAGGCCAAATAAGAACGCCGCGATTATCGAAAGAGTTTGAGAGTGTGAACAAACTCTTTCTGTCTGCATAACACCGGGCGCCTGGTCTTGATATAAGCAGCCTCTAAGAGATTAAGATGAAAAGAGCTGCGTGATCTTCCCTTTTGACGCGATACCGCCACTGATGAGAGCGTCACGAAAAGCTTATGGCTCAAACAGCGTTTTTCAAAGCTATATTAAAATTCTGTACCACCAACAAGATTTTTGTGTACTTTCGCCTTCGGTACACCAAACAGCAAATAGCTGTTTTGAACAATGTGATAAGAACTAGAGGAAAAGTCCGAACTCTTAAGTTCTCTGCAGCCTTTCTCAAGGCTTGCATTTCTAAAAGAGTTGCCCCTAAGTACATCGTGGCACGTATTGAACGATCACGAGCCAAGCACAGCCCAGAGATGGAACGCGCTTTTCTAACAGATGATGTTGAAAAGCTAACAGAGCAATCAAGAAAACTTCGAACAATTAACCAATCACATTGGCGGGCGGCACGCGAATTTCTAACATTCTTCGACACAATCAGATTCTGCAGATTCCTGGCACTACTTGATGAAAGAACGGAATCAAAATGCGAGATCAAAAACGAGCGATTGCTTGCTTCCCTCAGACGTGACCATTTCGGCAATGCTCTCAGTGATACTACAAGGCATATTCTGAATCTCTCAGAATACGTCTTGTCTGACACTGAAAGTTTCGTGCTGTCGCATGGTCTCAACTTTGAGTTGGCACCCAGGCATTTGTGCAAAGCAAAGCATTTGTACAATCTTCGCCGAATTTGAGTCACTGTGGGCACAACTTCGACATCACAGTGCCAGTTCTGCTAAACAACGCACTGCTTTGAAAGCCCGACTCGCCGACCTTGCTCATTTTCCCTGTGACAGCACGACAGATTCATGTCGTTGGTGACTTCACAATGCTCAAAGAGTGCTTTCGTGCAATCAACAGCTTACGGAAGAATGATGATATCATTGTCACCAAACCAGACAACGGCTCCGGCGTTGTCCTTTTAAACAAAAGCGACTACGTTGATAAATGAACAAGATACTTGATGATCAATCAAAATTTAAAAGACTTGGTCCGGTCTCCAGCAATGACAGCACAGCCGGCATTGAATCGCGCCTTCAGAAGCGGTTGCCTGACTTAGTCACAGCCGATCTTATGCCGAAGTGGACATATGACGCAATACGATCAACTGGATCGCAAAGACCTCGAATGTATGGTTTGCCGAAAATACCCAAAGAAGGCACTCCACTTCGCCCTATACTGTCTATGACAGGTTCGTCCCATCATGAACTTGGCAAGTGGTTGGCTAGCCTATTACAACCTGTGCTGTAGCGGTTTTCGTCAAATTGCATATCAGATTCCTTTACGCTTGTTAACACTATGCAAAATCTTGACATCGACCCTAATGTTTTCATGTGTCCTTTTGATGTGTTTTGCTTGTTCACCAACGTTCCCCTTGATGAAACCATCAAAATCTGTTCGGAAGCCCTCTATGACCAGTGTGATTCCCAATCACTCATTCCAAAAAACGTGTTTGTTGAATTGATGAAGAGCGCTACATCCTCAGTTGAGTTCAGCTTCAATAACACCATGTACAAGCAAACAGACGGAGTAGCTACGGGATCACCACTTGGTCCGGCTTTGGCCAACATCTTTGTTGAATATTATAAAGAAAAGTTATTTTTCCAAACGCAGAAGCCTCCAACATACTTCAGATATGTTGACCACACGTTTGCCATCTTCGATCGCGAAGCTGAAGCAGAGCCGGCGCGATGGTGTAGTGGTTAGAGCGTCCGCATCGCAGTCGGTAGACCTGGGGTTCATTCCCTAAGTCGAGTCATACCAAAAGACTTTAAAATATGGTATTCACAGCTTCCTTGCTTGGCGCTCAGCATAAACAAGGAATAGTGTCGAGAACAAGCCGGCAAGCTTGCTTGTTGTGTCCTTGGGTGAGGCACTTAACGGGACGCCTCCACCTTTATGTGGCAGACAGGTGGCCCCCCTTCGTACTTTACCGGATTACAATTGTGAAGTTGCTAACCCAGCATGTCGTAAAAGACGACTCTTGGGTACCCACCAGTGGCAGTCCGCCTTGTTGGTGGTGGGGCTACCAGTCACTTAAGACTAGTTCGAAATGAGCTGCCATCTTTCCCCTAGCCTAATCTAAATTAGCTCAATGGCATGAACCTGAACTGCCGTTCATGCCGTACCTCTATCCTGAGGAAGAGGAGAGGTAACCACAAACAAACAAACAAGCTGAAGCAGATGAATTTCTGACCGAACTTAATGGCCTTCATCCATCCTTCAGATTCATTTTCGAAAAAAAGAAAGAAAAATGTGTACCGTTTCTTGATGTTTACGTCGAAAAAACAGATGTTGCTTCGAGACCAGTGTATACCGGAAAACCACTTTCACCGACCACTATTTGCCTTGAGAGTCCTTTAGTCCTCTCAAACGTAAAACAAGTCTAATATCTACATTGGTGCATCGAACTCTAATGATTTGCACCAAACGTAGACTCAATGAAGAATTAGAACGGATCAAGAAAATATTACTCGACAATGGCTATCCCAAAAACGTCATCAATGCTCAGATCGCTCAGTTCTCCTCCCTTAAGCAATTCGACCCAGAAAATTGCCCGGTGTACTTGAGGATCCTTGGATAGGTAAGCCCTCCACAAACTTGGAAAAAGAAATCAGAACCGCCGTGGAAAGCTGCTATGTTACCGTCAGCACCCGCTTGGTCTTCACGTCTAAGCGAATGCTGCCTGTGGCCCGCAAGGATGTTCTACCCACAATTCAGAAAAGTTTTGTCATATATGAATACAAGTGCCACTGTGTCGGTACGTAGGGCGAACATCTCAACGACTACTGGATCGCATCAAGCGACATGTTCCGCAATGGTTGAGACCGCAATTGACTTGTCCACGCCGATCTCAACCACACAGATCGTGCAAACAAACCGACACCAAACCGGATTGCGACTCGGCCATTGGTCAGCATCTCTTAGATAATGATTAATGTGCATTAAACTATGATAATAAGCGGTTTTCAATCCTCGCCGCAGCACGCAGCTCTTTCCATCTTAATCTCTTAGAGGCTGCTTATATCAAGACCAGGCGCCCGGTGTTATGCAGACAGAAAGAGTTTGTTCACACTCTCAAACTCTTTCGATAATCGCGGCGTTCTTATTTGGCCTACTGCTGCGCTTTCTTTAACATTTCACTATTGCGAAATCTTTCTTTTAGCGCGCTTTACAATACTAGCGCTATCATTGGCTTGTCTTGATTGTCTAACGTTCAAATTATTCACATAGAACACTGATTCACTCTAGATCTTCCCTTTTGATGCGATACCGCCACTGATGAGAGTGTCACGAAAAGCTTACGGCTCAAACAGCTTTTTTCAAAGCTATATTTAAATTCTGTACCATCAACAGGAAAATATTTTCGTTCTTGAGTAAATAAACATAATAGTAGCGTTATACTGTCATAGGCTGTATAGTTAACCATTTTTTCCAAAGGGCGGAGTTGGAATCCTGCGATTTTGCTGGGCCTCCACTACCCTGCTTCATAGGCGTAGGAAGTGGGGGGTCCGGGGGGGCACTGGCCCCCCCTGCTTGTAAAATTTCGGGCAATTTTTGATTTTTCGGGCAATTTGAGTAAGTGTCTTTATATTTTGCCCGAAAAATTTGTCACTGCAATAACATTTCCAAAGATAAGGTCATCAGTTGTTTGGCCTCACGTTTGGTGACAGATTTAGGCCGAAAATGATGGAAAAGGTGCAGCGAAACAGGCGATGACCTTTTTTTTTTTTTTTTTTTTTTTGGAGATGTTATTGCAGTGACAAATTTTTCGGGCAAAAATTTGCCCCCCCTAATTGGTTTGAGCTCATACGCCCATGCCCTGCTTCGTATTCCAGTCGCATACAACATCATAATTCATATGCAAACTTCAATCTGAAGATAGTGTTGCTTTAGCAGCCTATAGTTGACTAGACTAAAAGCACAAGCATATTGAAAGTTTACGCAAATATAAAGCTGTAGATGTAGCTTAGCAGTTTTACTACATATTTCTTTTCATAATTCATATTGTGTGAACAAAACCGTATTTGAATAAGCTTAAAGTACGGTATCGATACAATGTAAGACAATATAATTAATTCCTTAGCACAAAAATAACGTGTTTTTAGATTGCTTTTAAGTTAAATAGTGATGTTAGTGACCACTCTACGGTAGTATTAAAAGGGTTTGGGCCTAAGAGAGGTTTGTGTGATAGCTGTCGCTACCGTACTATGGCAAAATGACAGTCTGTAATGCTAATACTTTTTTTAAATAGCTGACAAAGCAAGTGCCTGATTCGTTGCATTCTCTTCAAAATGCTCGTCAAGTACTCTTACTCATTGTCGCGTACAATAGAATTTTTGGTTCTATCTCAACTTTAATTTTATTCTTAAAATTGAGGCAACTTATAGTATCGCTTGAATAAGTACGTCTGGCTGCAACTTAACAACTAGGTGAAGATAGGCTTCTACTAAGGTACTTTGAATCACGCACTTCTTGGTCACAAACAGAGCAAATATATTCACAAACCACCTTAAAACTTCAAACCTCTTCGCTCGTCGAACACAAAAACTAAAGCACTTTAATATATAAATATCAGGCTAATCAAAACTAAATTTACCAAATAATCCTTTATCATGCTAATAGAAATCCACAATAAATCGCCACAGATCAATACACTTCTTTCTTTTTCCTATATTTTCCCTCACTACTACTCTCTGACACTCTGCCATTCTGAATGCGTAAAAATCTCGCCGCCTTACATACCAATAAAACGAGCTTTCAAAAAATGCCAGAACAACTTCGCGTGACACAGAAAAAAACACCGCAAATAAATTACGTAACTGGGAATGAAAAAAAATCTTTGAGAAGAAACAAGATTCACTCGAATACTCTGGAACTTAGTTACGTAGTCAACCATTGTAACGTAAGAAGAGGCGTGTGAGTTACAAATCTAAATGCGAAAGAAAAAAGGTCTTTTTCGAAAACAGCCGAGATAAAAAAAAGCAAGTTTAGGGCTTAAGATAATTCAGATTTACAAGTAAAATAATCACAGCAAAACAAAACGACAGATTACAACAACTATACATATTTAAAAACTATTCTTTCAACGCAAATTTACTTGTTCGTGACACTCATATTTACATCCAAATAAAGCGTGATATTTTGGCTGTTTGTTTCTAGTTGTTTAGTTATTCTAGAAAACCTGTCGCAGAATCGATATCATTCCTACACAATTAATCGAATATTTTCGCGTTTGAATTAAATTTGATTCCATCATAAAGAGTGCTTTTTGATACCGCGATTGAGTTTGCGCTGTGCGCTAAGACCTTTGCCCCAAACCGTGTGACTGGGATAGCAGCAGTCACAGTTGGAATGTTACAAAACGCACAAGTTGGGTGGCGAAGCCCTGCATGAGCCGATACAAGCGAAAAAGCTTGACCCACCAAAAAGTTTCACCTGTCTACGCTTTGGATTATGCCCCCCTTTAAAATTTCTGGGTACGCTCATGGGATTAAACAGCGCAGGGTGTAAGAACATGCTTCGCACTGACTACTTTAATTTAAAATAAATTGACTGTGATTTGTTTAATTCTTTGACTGTAATGCATTTATCCAATTACTTTCGTTTGCTAGCTTTTTTACCATTAAACATGGCGATCAAAAAAAAGATAGAAACCCTTTAAAAGCAAAACTAAGTATTTTTAATGAAAAGAGAGGGCCAAAAGTGTTGAGAGCCTTTGGAAGGGGCCCACGAATCATGAAAGTTTGGAGAACTATTGGTTTAGACAATGAAGAGTTCAAAAGAATACTGGGTCCGAAGGAGATAGAACAGGGAAAAGATCATTGTGAAGCAAAAGTACCTCGGTGAATACCGGGAAAACTTGGTCAAAAGTTTTCGATGAAACTGTGGGCGGTCCAAAAGAAGAAATGAGTGAATACAAAAGGTGGGGACAAAGACTGCAAAAAATTAGCCCCCAGATTTCTTTCTCCGAATGCTTTAGATCTTAGCCCTCCAGATTTCTTTCTCTGGGGCTACCTTAAAGACAGAATGTACACAGGGAAACCCCGGATCATCACGGCACTAAAGAAAACATCAGGCAGAATATCAGAGCTATTCCTTTATCACTTTGTAAGGATATTATGATCAACTTTGTTATGCGGCTCAAGAAATCCATAGCGCTAAATGGAAGTTGTTGCAGCCTCTGCAACTACGATGCATACATGCGCAGCTATCGCGGCGACGTGATCTAGCTTCTAAGTGTCGCATAAGCACGAAGATACTACAAACCACAAGCTGAAAGTCACCAGCAGCATTCTTAAGTTATATATACTGTATTTCGAACGCAATCCTAATTAGTAGCCATCATAATAGAAGTGACTAGTCGCCACCAGGGATGTGGAAGCGGTCCTTTTTCTGCAGAAGCGGAAGCGGGAAACTTCTACCGCTTCCACATAGGAGGGAAGAATGGAGGGATAAAAGAAATTGGTTCTGCTCTATTTCGCAGAAGGGCGAATATGAGGAACATAAACATTAAGAAATGAGAGCGAGGAAAAGTCGTTTAGAGAAATGTTGACCTTTACATAATCAGAGTAGGGATCAAGTGAAGAAAGAGAGGAGGTAGAAAGCTCAGAGAAGGATAAGCCCCGCCTGATGAAAATGATGACGCCACTTGTGACATCAGTAGGAAAAATATCATATCGGGAGAGGGTGCCATCGGATTGCAGAGCAGAGAATCCAGGATCTAGAAAGAGGAGGATAAATTAAGGTTAGATTCCTGGATACAATAAAGATCAACAGGATGAGACGAAATAAATTGTTGCAGTTTAGTGCTCCTGGTTTACAGACCCCCAGCATTCCATTGAAGAACCCTGAGGGAGTTAGGGAGGGGAAGAGGAAGCAGGAGGTGAAGAGAAACAGCCAGAAGCATGAGGAGGTGGTGAGGGTTCGGAGAGAAAAAGATACGAAGTGGGCAAAAAAAGGATAAGAGGTTTGAAGGCGAGGGTGGGGTGCAAGTGCTGCATTAGCAGAAGGGGGTCAGATTGAGCAGTGGAAGTATACCAGCTGGAGGAGTCCTAGGAGGAAGTCACAGTGCTGGTAGGTGTGGGATCTCCAAAAAAAAGCAGAGACGCAGCAGGGAGAGCAGCTCCAGGAGTGAGAACTGCCAATAGTTCTGAATCTAGAAAAGGAGAGTAGTGAGCACTTTAATGAACCCAGTTAGAGCATGTGCAGCATTGCACTAACCTACCCCACCAGGTCACATTTCCAGCGCACACTGAACATGGAAAAACGGGACAAGGGTTAGGATGAACGTTACCGCTCATCAGGACAAGGAGAAGAATGAAAAGACGGGGAAGAGAAAGGCAGGAGAAGAGAGAAAATAGGTCGATTTTAAAGAGGCTGCGTGCTACCCTTCTGCAGTCGTTCAGGGGGCTGCACGGCGAAAAAATGGTTTGTGTGAGGGGAGTGCCCGGGGTAACTGGGACCCTTGGAAAGGTCAACAGTCATTTAAACCCAATCCAAACGGGGTTGGGGATCCACCATCACGTTGAGGCGGCTGTTGCTTGGTGCAGTTCAATTTTGCTCGTTTTACATTTATATACTACCGGTATATATACGACAGAAATTTCGCACTTCACTATCCAAAAAGATCGGAGTCAATACATGTTTTGGGGACAAATAGAAAGTCCGTATTGATGATTAGAGTTAAAGTTAAGTTAGAGTTAGTTGAGGGTAGAGAGGGAAAATCCACGCTATACGGTATAATTTGTTGTTGTGACAACAGGTTACTGTCGACAGCTGTAATATGTGGTCATACGGTTTTAATCTGAGAAGCATTAAGTTAACTGTTGTAAAAGTAGTTGTAAGTAGTGAAGAAACTTGTAATAACTGTCTATTTGTTGAAGTGTTTAATTATTTTTTGAATTGTAGTAAGGAAATATTTAATTTTCTTGCAAGCAATTCGTGATTTCTAAATTTTTGTTGGTGGGAGTTCCGTGACAAACGCGAAAGTACATTAGGGGTTCCACAATGACAAAAAGATTGAATAGCACTGTTCTACATTCAACACGAGTTCTAATATCCAAGAAAAAGAAACGCGAAGTAGTTCGAAACAATAAGCTCAAGCGAAGTAGGTAAAGTAATAGCAAAAAATGAAGGTTTTTGTCTTCTCAAAATGATGAAGAGTAGGGAAAAGCAGGCTACAGACCCACAAAAGTTAGAAAAATTGTCAACGGTCGTTTTCTCGTTTTTTGTTGGTGTAAGCAGAAGCGGAAGCGTTTGAAAAATAACCGCTTCCACATCTCTGGTCGCCATACGGAGTGTGCTCTTTTTACACAGGACTACAGCCAAATGCCTGCTGTTGCGCTACAAAATCATCTCAAACACGTGTTCTAGAAAAAGTTTTAAAACTTTAAAAAAAGTTTTCGCTCAATATTTTTTTAGATACAATAAACTAGTTATCACCGTCGTTGCATACAATTCTCGCAGAAAATTAAGCAGTGAGATCTATCGAAAGTTGGGATCCGTTTTTTATGGGTCACTCTGTACGAAAAAAACATCAATTAAAGTACGGATAATGCAGAAATAAGGTACCGCAATTTACGAAATTTAAATTTAAAAAAAAAGTTTAAAACTAGAAATGCAAACCTTTCAAGTTGGCAAAATTGTACAATTATGTTGAATTTGTTGCGCTTTGGTCGCTCAAATAACTATAACTCGGTTGTAAAATATATGCATGTTATATTGACAATTAGTCGCTTCTGCCGAGAGAGCTCTTACAGATGTAACAGTAAGCTTCATAGATTGGAAATTTCCTGATAAGTCTTGAAGTTATGGTTTTCAAGTAACTTTTCTTCAATAGTGCTACTACGTTGTTTGGTGTTAAATTAGATCATTGGTTACCATGTGATTGTTTTGGAAATTTTCGTTGAGAAAAACAATGTAGCAACACGTCTTTCCCACCTTCTTTTCGCGAGAAAATGAAGTTCACTGGCGCGAAGAAAGAAGAGAAGTGATAAAGCGTGGGCATCAAACGTGTATCAGCCATAGTGACGTCAAAACACCAAACATCAGACTTATAAATCAATCACAATGTACGGTGCCGAGTCAGTCCTATTTAAAAGTAATGGTTTTACCCAGCCTCCTCGAGAAGATGTTGTTTTGATGTAGGAGCCTGTGAGAAGTTTTGCAGATGGAAGATATTGCTTTGGCGCAAAGGAGTGTTTCTACGACGCCAATAAGAAGGAAGCGTTTTTTGAGGTCACCATTGTAGCACTGGTGTAGTGGTTAGAGCGTCCGCATCGCAGTCGGTAGACCTGTGGTTCATTCCCCTTGTCGAGTCATACCAAAAGACTATAAAAATGGTATCTATAGCTTCCCTGTTTTGCGCTCGGCATTTGGGGGAGGTTGTGGAGAACAAGCCGGCAAGTTCGCTTGTTGTGACCTTGGGCAAGGCACTTAACGGGACGCCCCACCTTTGTGTGGAAGACAGGTGACCCGGAAATGGCAACTCCCAAGCGAGTGCGGACTCACCGTCCAAAACATAGCGATACATCGCTTTCTCGTGAATGGAGGATAAATATGGCAAATACTACAGTCGCGCATGCGACTCGAACCCGCTTCAAAAAGAGTGCAGCTTATGGTGGAAGTGACTAGCTGCCAATATAGAGCGCATTGTTTTCAAACGTTGTTCGTGTCATATGCGCGACCGAAGTGCCATAAGTTAAACCATGCACATGCTTCACAGCATTTCAAGTCACACGGTAGGTTATTCGAATTCCAAAAATTTCTACATTCCTATAATTTCCGTAATTTAATTACTGTTTTTCCTAAATCCATGTTCCGTATTTAGTATTGCTTCTGTTTGGCATTACATATGACTAACTGGTGTTGATGTCGGTTGAGATATCACTACAGCTCATGGAAAGTAGATCCACAACTAATTCTCCTAAGGCCTTCTTTAAAAAATCTGTAGTAAGTTGTGTTTAATTTTAGTGCTAGCTTGTTGGAGTAGGCTAATTTTTCTGCAATGTGAATACTCGAAGACCTTATGATCATTTTATTGTCTCCTGTTAAACAATATCGAATTTTTGGACTTTGCATATATTGCTTTGCTTTCGTTGTTGTTCTGTTATGGTATTGTTGACGTAAAAAAAGAAACTAAAACTACAACTGAAAACCGTGTACTGAGGCACAGCTATTGTGATTGTAGTACTAAACAGGCATAGTACTTATTTAACCTTGGGTGTAGGGTTGGATAGGATTAGGACCTGATTATTCCACCGTGTATTGTTTACACAAAACAAGCATAAAGCATTTAAAGTTTTGGTTAGTTTAGAGTTGGAATTACAATTTAAGTTAGAGGTAGGAGTGCAATTAGGGTTAAAGTTAGTCTGCAAAATTCGAAAAAATTTGCCAGTACTATGCTTATTTAGTACTACCCATAATTGTGACATTGTATGCCGATAGATGTTAAGCTACGTAATGTAAACTTGTATGCATTAAAAACACAGTGTTATAAATCACATAATTATGTTGATGAAGCGACATCCAGAATGTATAGTATAAATTAGCTTTGGTACTTATGCCTATTTTGTAATGCGGCCAAGTTGGTGGTAGTTCTAATTAGTACATGCCTCAGTATCCTCAATATCTGCTTCACATAATGTTTAGGTTAGTTGACATTGCGAGACATCAGGACTGTAGCAGTCATGTTCTATTTAGTAGGACCCCTAGATTAATGCCTTGACAGAAATGACTAATTGCCACAAGGAGATAACTGGTAAAAGAGTGCTTTTTGTTTCAAACTAGTCAACAGTGAGAGGCCTGATAAAATATTGCAAAGGGCATTTAATTTCATTTTCAAGTATTTTAAAAACAGATCAAGAATCGCAGAAAAGCTCAACGTCGCACACATTGTAATGACAGGAGCAGCAGTGAAAGTGATGGTGAAAGTGCAGTTGTTCGCAAACAGAAACGAACTGTTTACAGTTATTTAAAACAATCGGTAAGTTTGTTACCATAACCAAAAAAAGTTGTGACTGATTTTATATTCTGTTCGTAGAAGATGCTTTACTGCAATTTTGTCTACTCAATTGCATTTTTAAAAACAACAATAGTAACTGCTTTGATATTTGGTACATTAAACAATAAAGTTGTTTTTAAGTCAGTTTAAATCCTGATTTCAACTTATGACTCTACTTAGTCACAAATTGCAGAATGGATTTTCAAGTTTTAACTTAAAAATGGTGTTGTGAGCACACTATCGATATTCATGAATAAATATAATTTTGCGTTTTAACTATTAAAGCTGCACATAGTAACAGTAATATGATTTTTCTATTTTCTCTCTTTATCATTGTCTTCTGAGCTTATTAGTTGGCTCTTGGCTGCCAAAATGCCAACACGTACTAGTCAAAAAGGTAAAAGCAAAGGTCTATCAATTATTAGATGTAACTGGTTTCATGCATTATCAAAATATACAGCATTTAAACATAAATTAAAAAAAGGAAATAGTATCATATTGTATTGTCCATGTTTATCCTCCATTGATGATAAAGCTAATTGTACTGCTATCTTTTGGATGGAATGTCCACACTCTCTTTAGAGTTGCGATTTGCAAGGTGTCTGGGCAACCTGTCTTCCACAAGAAGGTGGAGGAGTCCCATTAAGTGCCTTACCCAAGGACACAAGTAAACTTGTCAGCTTGTTCTCCACAAACTCTTCTAAATGCCAACCACCAAGCAGGATAGGTGTGGATACCATTTTTTAAAGTCTTTTGGTAGGACTCGACAAGGGGAATGAACCCCAAGTCTACTGACTGTGAAGCAGATGCTCTAACCACTACACCATCATGGAAAGGAGCCAGGTAGCATTAATCTAAAGGTTTATTAAGGCTGGTTTGCATTAGGCGTAGATTGCAGGCGTAGCACCAAAAGTTCTTTGTTTCTCTATTTAGTTTTATGTGCAGAGCGTGCTTGGTCTGCACATAAAACTAAATAGAGAAAAAATTTTTTTTCATGCTACACCTGCAATCTACGCCTAATGGAAACCAGCTCTTAGTCTGAAATCTGATTTTGGTTTTAGCTATGCCCATTAAAATAGAAGCTCACCCTTGTTAGGTTGTGTTTCAGAACAACAATATGGCTAATCACAAACATTACTGGTGGACCAAAGTGTGGTTGATCGGAAGAAGTGCATCAGAAAACACTTTTGTTGTTCAGCTACTTACTGAACTACATTGAAATTCTGTACCACCAAGAAATTATTTATTTCTTTCTGTTGAGACTTAGGCAGACAACCACAAGGCTTTTGGGGGGTTTTTGGGTCTTTTATTCTACCTCCAGAGTGTATTCTAGGGTATGTTACAAAACAATAAATCTTTATTTGTAGAAGTTGAAAAAAGCTTTATCATATGCAGTGGTGTGACTTGAAGGGGAATTTCCTGAGAGAATATAATCTAGATTTCTCCCTATTTTGACACAGTTTGAAAGGACTTTTGAAAATACCGTACTGTAGTCGCCCTACATTTGAAGCCCTGTGTCTGTTTGCAGATATTGCTGGGAAGATGATCTTAAAACCTTCTCTTTTTTATTGGAAGCCCTTCCTAATGTGAGAAAATTTTTTATTGCAGAAAATTTAGCAAGTCCTGAAAGAGATCTTTACCTGTGGTATTCTTTGAAAAAGCGAATCAGCCTTATTGCACATACAGACCAAAAAGAGATTATTAATTTTCTTTTGGCAAAAATGATTTTTATACTCTGCTTTGCAGACCAATAAAAAGAAAACAGAAACTGTCATTGACAGCAGCTCATCTGAATCTGAAGCAGAAAATACAATTTCTATTTTCTACAAATCAGCACGTTCTGCTGTAAGTTAATGGTAAAAACTTTTTAATACAAATATCACTTGCTTTATCTTTGTTTGCTGAAAAGATCAAGTGCAATATACCAGACTATATTTTGTACTAATGTTTTTGCTTAAACAATTTTACTGCAAACGATTGGTATTTCCACCATTAAGATCTGAATGGAAAATAAATGCTTTGTGTTTCACTGTGCAAGAAATTTCTGTCTTATTTGTTGTGGAACAAATAACTGAATGTGCTATCAATTATATTAGTTGTAAAGTTACTATTAATTTGTAGAAAGCAGCTGGACCAGAGGATATGGGAGCTACAAAGATATATGAATTGGACACTGAAAAAGATCGTGATGCGCAAGCTGTATTTGAACGAGCTGAGAAGCTGCAAGAAGAGTTAAAATCAGGAAAAGCCAATGATAAGTTGTACCATGGATCAGCAGGATATAGAAAATTTATTAAACCTAAGGTATAATGCTGTTGCCCTGGTAACGTCGTAAGTTAAAAATCTCATTCAACACGCCTGATTGATTGTTCTTTTTTTCTTCCTTGTGACTGATAAGATAAGCATGGTAAACATTAACTAAATATTGAATATACTATGCAATAGGGCCATCACATCTTTTTATGAACCACCAGGTGATGTATCTCAAAAATCTTGATGCAAAATTTTCAGATTTGGAGTTTTTGTTTATTAGTTTAATTACTGCGGCTGTATTTTATTTGTCATTTACAATTTTCTATCTTAATAGGACACTGCAATGGGAAATGCTTCTTCAGGCATGGTTAGGAAAGGTCCTATCCGAGCTCCTGAGCATCTTCGAGCCACTGTACGATGGGATTATCAACCTGATATATGTAAAGATTATAAAGAAACAGGATTTTGCGGTTTTGGAGGTAAATGAAAAGTGTTGTAATTGTCATTTAGCTTGGTACAATTAAACAAGCAAATGTAAGCTGCAAACATATAGTCAGACAGGATCTATTCTTTCCTGAGTTTTCAACTTCTTGTCTCTTTGCTTTAACCTTTACTGTGACTCCCCCCCACCCCCTTTCTCGTTTTGATGCATCTATGTTCCTACTCACTTTTCTTTGGCAGATAGTCGAATCAACTCCTTTTCCCTCTCTGTACTTCCACCCTCCAGAAATCCCTTCATTCTGGGTGACTTTAGCTGTCGTCACCCTTTATGGAACTAAGAGGTGCTTCAGACTCTCGCGGGCCAGATGTGTTGTTGTTGTGGTTACCCCTTCGTTTTCCTTGCGATGCAGATAGGACATTAAACGATTTTCCAGATTCCTACCACAACTAATCAAATTAGGCTAGAGGAAAAGTAGCAACCCATTTCAAACCAGTCATGAATACAAATTACAGACTGGTAGCCCCACCACCAACAAAGTGGACCACCATTGGTGGGTGCCCAAAACTTGCCTCTTACAACATGCTGAGTAAGCAGCTTCACTATTTTAACCCAACAAAGCATAGGTTCGATCGGGTAATCTCCTCTTCAATGACCCTGACGCCATTACTGTTCTTCACCGTTCCTCTAGCAGTCGCTCTTCTGACATGTCCTTTGCTCCCATCTCTCACCCTTTCCTGCTTTTGGGAAGTGGTGCTTCATTACTTTTGTCCTCTCAGTTCTCCTTACCGTTTTTCTTTTTCCACTCTCCTACTCCAGTGAGCATCCTCCTTCAAGCTATTTTCAAAAAGCTTGTTGGGATGACTTTGCTACTTACATCAATTCTCACTGTTTTTTTGCAAGAGGAGCACTTCTCTTTCCTGTGCTGCTGCGCTCTTTACTTCATTGCCATGGAATGTGACCAAATCTTTAATTTCTTTCAGCCACATGCAATGCTAACTTCAAGCTTGGTAGTCTTCCGAAGTGATGAGGAAAAGACGCCAGGTCTTTGCCTCCACTCACAGAGTAATGAAGAGTGCCAGGCTTACATTTCAGCTTGTCAGCATGCCTCTTCCCTCATGGCCAAAGACAAGGCACAGTATGAGACACGGTCGTCTCTCCTTAATCAGTCTATTCTATCCTCTGCTCCGTTGCTGGTTTGGCTTCCTAATTTTTCCAACTGCTCTTCTTCCAGGGAGATGGTATCGGTTTATGCCAACTACCTGAGGTCTCACTTTTCCTTCTCTCAACCAAAGGCATTGCATAGCAGAGTCACGGTCTACTTGTATGAGCTCAGACGGGGCTCGTGCCTCGAGAATTTTATTCCTCTTCCTGCCCTCTGCTCAACTCTACTCAATTTCTTGCGCCTGCAGCCAACCTCTTATCTTCCACTGTTACCAGCCCAGACATAGTTGTTTACTCCATGCTGAACCACCTCGCTCGCCCTGGCATGGATCTTCTCCACATCTTTAATCTTTTCTGGTATTTGCAATTCTTCCATGCGGAATACTTCATCTACAATTCCCAGGTACAAGATGGGAAACCTAACGACTCACCTGCTTCCTTTCGGCCTATCTCTCACCTCGTGCATCTGGAAGCTGCTATGAGTGCAACGTTCTGTCTACTATTCTTTTTGAAGTCCAATTCCAATCTTTCTCCTGGTCAGGTCAATTTCCACCCTAGTCGGTCTGCTTTGGATCAGATGTTTTATCTTAATCCATTTTGGATGAGTTTAGCAAACCCAACCCTAGCTCTCAGACAATTCTTGTTATTATTGACTTCTTCAAAACTTTTGACGTACTCTGACATTGTGCTCTCTTTCAAAAACTTATTTCGGTTGGCCTCCCTCCTTGCTTTGTTTGATGGATTCAATCTATTCTTTCTGACTGGTGCGAGTATGTGGTTCTTCAAAATCACAAAAGTCGCTTCTTGTCTTTCGGGGTGTTCCACAAGGTTCCGTTCTTGGCTCTGTACTTTTCTCTCCAGCAATGATCTCCCTTCTTTTGTCAGCTGTTCTCTGGACGCTACCGATCTAGCCATCTGCTCTACCTTCACTGCTGCTGTAGAGGCCACACAAAGAGTTCTGATTTGACTGGAACGCTGGTGTATTCTCAATCCGAACAAATGTTAGGCCCCCTTCTTTTTGGCTAATCCCCATCAAGCTAACCGCCAATCCCACCTCCTCTTATTCCACACACTTTCCTTCCCTCTTCACTCCCACTCCAACTTTCTTTGGAGTCACTTTTGACTGCACTATTTCCTTTTCTACACATGTGCCTTCGCTTAAGGCTAAGATCTTCTTTCACCTCAAGGCTTTATGCTGTATCTCTGCTTTCTCAAGGAGCACCTCCAATGAATCCCTTTCTCTTTACAGAGTTTTTCTCCTGGCCGTTCTCTTTTTTGCTTTACCCGAATAATTTCCAATTTTCATCGTTGCCAACTTCACCAAGTTGGAATGCTTTCATCGAGTGGCCAGTCGCGCCATCACTGGCTGCTTTTCGTCTTTCCCCACTCTCTTCTCTGTGAGGCATCCCTTCCTCCATTGCAAGTCACTCTTGACTCATTTAGCTCTGTCATCTTATGAGCAGGCTCTTCATCTTTCAGCCATCTGTTGCATCTCCGGCCTGGTTAGACTTCGAGTGAAACCTAGACTTTCCCGGTCCTCTTGGAGAGTCTTTGCGTCCACAGATCCGCTCATGCTTTTGCCTACCTTCCCCCGGGAGTGGGGGGAGCTCTCTCTGGGGGTGCCTTCCCTCTCTCCCTGGAACCTCCCTTCCTTCAGCATGGAGCTTACTTTTTACGGTATGCCTCGCTCTGACGTTTTTCGTCAAGATGCAGTTCTTTCCCACCATGACTTTCTCCCTCCTCACGATGTTATAGTTTGCACGAATGGCTCTAATACTTGCTAAGACCAACCTTTCTTGTTCAGCAGCCCCAGTATGTTCAAGCTTTTTTGCTGAAACCTGTGCCATTTTGCAAGTTCTTCGCTGGCCTCGGCAGCACCAACAAGCCTACCATTTCTCTTTCCTTCTCCTGTCATTCATGCTCTGTTCCGTGTATGCTTTCCTTTCCTCCGTTCTTCATTCTATCTCACACTCTGGCTGAAACTATCCTTTCTCTCCTTTTCTATCAGGCTACCGTAGTTCCATGGTCATTCATCTCCCCCGGGGATTGACACGGCCAATAAGTTGGCTAGCCGGGATACACTGCTCCAGCCATCCACTGTCCCTTGTGGTCTCTCCTTTTACCTTTCATATTTACTTGTCTCGAACTGGAGGCGTCCTGTCTGATCAAAATTATTCGATACACAGGTTCCTCAGTGTCCACTGAGAACCTTGTGCATTTTCGTCTCGCTTGTGGTATTCTCTTTCGTCTTCACTGCAACGGACACAGCCTTCTGTTAAATTCTTACCTCTTTAGAATAAACAAAATTGACAATCCTTCGTGCAGCGCTTGTGGTCATCCAACCCGGGACACCTGTCATCCTATCCTCGGATAATAGCAATATATAGTATTATTAGTCTGCTTTTAGTTAATATTTTTTATTATAACCAGCTTTTTGTTTGCCTCATTTTTCAGACGTGGATTTTTTCAGATTCTTGTAAGTTCTTGCATGATCGCAGTGATTACAAGCACGGTTGGCAAATAGAAAGAGAAATGGTTGAAGGAACTTTCGGTAAAGATCAAGATGAGAACTGGGAGGTGTCGGACAGTGATGAAGAGCTTCCTTTCAAATGCTTTATTTGTCGAGAGAGTTTCAAAGATCCCATTGTCACCAAGCAAGTTCGACTGTTTTAGATTTTCATTGAATGACTTGTCAATTTTATTGTAGCTATTGTCTTAACGCATTGCGGGCAGTTTAGTACTACATTGACCTAGAGAACTGTGCTAGCGGGCCTAGTACGGTCCGTCGCGACAGTGAGGTCAAAAAGTAGAGGACGAACGAAGGATAGTTCGAAACTCAAGACCACTAACTGAGTCTGTAAGTAAACAAGATTGTGCTTTAGTTGATACCTCATGGCAACATGGCAACGCTTTACAGTTTGCTCCCATTTTCTGGCAGTTAAATGGGCTGGAGATGCTAAGAATCACCGGGTTTCAAAGAACGCTTAAATTAAACAATCGGCAAAGAATAAGACTTTTGTGATTTAAAATGCAGGACGTTTGAGTGGAAGAGGAGCGGAGACATGTAAGGAATGTGGGTGTGTGCCGTGGTCAGGAAGGAAGATGTAGGAGGCATGTAGAAAGTTTTAAGGGCGTTGTGGAAAAAAGATAAAAGTTGCAATGAAATATAAATCGTAATGAACTTTGAATTGTGTGAAATGGTCGTGGAGGCTCTAAGGAAAAAAGGCAGAGTGATGACAATTGTACAAACTTTTGAAGAGCAGTTACGCATCATTGATGGATTTGCGCCGGAAAGTGGAGGACTAAGCTCGGATTAAAGAGCTTAGCGAACATACTGGGACATTAGTTGATGACTTTAAGGAAGAATGTGGAAGAAATAGAATTGGGATGAGAACCATTGAATATTGCTTGAGCTTTGTAACAAAAAAGAACAGTGTGTGTTGCGAACACGTTTTGAAGAAAGAGAAAATTGGTATTTACTTCCAGTGGAAATTTGACGAAGATTTAGTAGATATTGCTCGGGAAAGAAAATTTGTAAAGAATGTAGAAGTGGTTTCGTGGAAATCACAGCGCAGGCTTGTTGCCGTGGAAGTGGGCAAGAGAAAATGGAAAAAATAGTAAAAAAACAGATTGTGGGAAAAAGGAGTGGAAGTTGAAAAAAATATGTAATTACAGAGACTCCAGAAAATTCTTCAAAAGAGTGTGAAAGATTGTGCAATGTGAAGAAAGAAAAAGGGTAATCGTGAAGGAGTATGGTGGTGGAACGAGGTGGAAAAAGGAACTGGAAAGAAGGTGGCATACCCTGACCTGCGCTACACACGATCGGAAGGTAATAAAATTAAATGCATATACATCAAAAAGCTAACAAAGAAAGTTGTGAACCACAGGAATTGTTCTGAAACTAAACAACATGTTAGGTTAAAAAAGTTTCTGAAAAAGGTTGAAAGCGAGCGATAATTGTAAAGCGGCAGTAGCACATAGAACAGAAATTTCAGGGGATAAGATTTAGAGTATGTGAAAATAGCTTGCAGGAAAACGGTTAAAAAGTCTATCAAAGTTGTGTGAGATCGTCAATTCATTACGGAAGTGAGACATTGTACTTATGAGAAAATGAAATAAGTTTGAGAAGAATCGGAAGGGGCGATGTGTGATGTGCAAAGAATGGGTTAACGAATTTCTAAAAAAACTGATGTTGGGGTTAGAGAAAATTTTGGATAGAATGGCAAAAATAAACTGGGTTTCATGATTTGGCCATAAGATAAAGAGAGATGACGAAGATGTGTTAAAAAAAAAGCATTAGACTGCAATGATGAAACAAATGGTGACAGAAAAATCAAAAACAACTTGGAAAAGGCAGTGGGATGAAGAAAATCAGATAGGCCTAATAAACGAGGATGTGGAGAACATCATATTTCAAAATATGGAGTACACTGTACTAGGTGTTCGTGGATACTCTTTAACCACCTGACAGCGAATGACGTATGTATACGCAAATTTCAATGTAGATCTATGAGCGGATGACGTATACATACGCCTATTCATTTACAAAGAGCCCTGGGTGTTTCCTGTTGTTTTTGTCACCGTTTAGCAATTTAGTGATGTCTAACAACCAATCAGGAAAGAGATTTTCTAATTAGCGACACATTGATGGCGTTATTGAGATATACTTTGCGAATCGCCCACAATACTGTTTTCATTTGATTACGAGCCGCAGCTTATAGCCTTTGTAATTGTTTTGCAGCCTACATTCAACGGTGGTTTATTGAGAGCTATTATTAGACCAACACTTTTGTGAGGCTTTTGCCTCGCGGCTCACACTCGCGCCGAAAATCGCGCAATGATTTCATGACAAATATTTTATCTGTTCTAATTCAAAAATTGTGGTGTTCAGCACTGAAAGAGCAACTAGCTCTGGCTGCGGTAGACACCAAAGTGGTTAGCTTCAGTGCACACGAAGCAGTTAAGAACAGCTACCTGTACATTAAGTTTTAACACATCGCGTGCGTTTTACAGGTGAGCAAATACATTGCCGTTAATTGAACGTAATACTAAGTTATGGGCCCTTAAACCCCCTAGGAGATAATTCCAGGAATGCAAATGTCCAGTCGTGCTTGTGATATGTATACTTACTCCCATGTAGTTTATCCCTGATATCGCAAGAAAGAGGAAATATTAACAAATGTGTGTTCAAAATTTTTTAAAACGAGCGCACATAAATTTTGTTTCTGCAGTTCAGCATGTAGGCTACTGATTAAGCTCACCAATTTCGCGCGGGTATGCACATAGAGAATATTGTAAACAATTTTTAGGAATTTAAAGATAACAAAATGTTAAAAACCTGTGCACTTATGTAAACTGAAGTTATTGTTTCCAGATGTAAGCATTATTTTTGCGAAAAGTGCGCACTAAAACATTACCAAAAATCAAAAAGATGTTTTGTTTGCGGAGAACCCACTGCTGGAGTGTTTAATCCTGCCAAAGGTAAGAGGAATGTTGATATACCGCCAGAAGTTACGCATATTTATGTTTGATTCTATTAATTAAATTAAATGCTATTTTTTTTGCATAAGACGATTGAATGATTACGCAGGGCTTCCTCGAGCCACTGAAATGTTTCCTTGGGGTTTCACTCCAGCAAAAGGTTGAAAACCACTGATATAAAGCATAATCAGCTCATACAGGAGTTATGATAATCATACGCAAAAGCATAACAGATGGTCAAAATGTATTCATTTAAAGCATCAAAACCAGTTTTTAAAAATACATAATATTAAAAAAAAAATTATTCCAAAGTGATTGAAATTTCGATATTCTGAAGCGATTGAAGCAAAGCTGACCTCTTGGTGGTCTACTTTTTGCGTTACGCATATTTTTGCAGTTTTGACCTTCCAAAAAAGTGTCAAGATGCAAAATTTTTATGAAGAATTATGTTTATCATTTCATTCTCCAGAAAGCATGTTCTTAAGTTGGTTTGACGATGTCCATTAAATTACAAAAACTATGAAAATATACCTCATGGATAGTCATCAATATTTCATCAACTAAAAAATCCGCATTGCCCAGTTGGCGTTTCGTGGGATTCCAGGGGTATCCACATGAATGCTAAAACGGGTGGCTGAAATGCTTTTCTAAACAAAATAATTTTAAGCCTATTTTCTATCAAAATTTTGTGAATTTTACGGAAATATGCGAAGGATAACTTATTTACTGTAGTGGCCGTAATAAAGGTGGATGAACCCTTGTTTTATATTTAGTGGGCTGTAATACTTCTGCGGTTTTAGGTATCTATTTATACCACCATGTCATCATGCATATTGTGTCCATTATCCTTACCTATATATTCTACCTCCATTGCCACTATGAAAAGCGTAGGTGCTCGTAACTCCGGCACCCCTCCTACAAATCCGTGTCGGGCAGCCTCGGGGCTGGGTTTAATTTAGGGCAATGTTTCTGTCTATATTTAGGCATGCGACACATTGTCAAACTAAACAGAGGTTTGTGGCTCCATTATATATTTTTCGCAATAACAAGTTGTGGCCTGCCTAGCGATTATGCGGAGGCTCATCGTTAATGCACGATTAATTTTGAGTACCCCAGTTTTCTAGAAATGCAACCCCCCCCCCCCCGACTTAAATTAAAAATTAGTTTTCATCTAATGTTCTCGAAAACGCCCAGTTTTGATAAAAATCTTAGTGACTTCTAAGGAATATTTTAATGTTCTGACCTAAAATAATTCTGCTCCGGGCGCGAGTCATCCTCTCTGACATTGGACTGAATAATGTATAGTTAATCTGCTGGTTCATTGATTTCGGTGACAAATTTCTGTTTTTGTGTTTAAAATTAGTCGAATATATTTTAGCTGAAATCTATCACTAAGCAGGAAATTGTGGGAACCAACGTTTTGAAAATACCGTAAGGATTTGGCAGGTTCGTAAAGGCTAAGAATTACTGCCCTAAGGGAATTAAACAAAAGTAAAGCTGATACTGTCTCACGAGTGAATTGTTTTTAGATTTGATTGCAAAGTTGGAGGAAACTCCTCAGCCATATGAGTAAATGTAAGAGCTGACCGGAATGCGACCGTCGCTAGATCAGATTCACCGGCAGCTCACTGCACAAGAGAACGACAGCTGTTCACCGAATATGTCAAAAGAAGCGATTTGAACCCACCAGTCAGCCTTATTCATTCATGACTGGTTCGACTCTTGATGGGAGTTCGCATATTGGACCAAAATTGCTGTTTCATGCCGAGAGTTTATCTTAGAACAAGACAAAACGTGGGAAAACTTTATTTTCGATTATAAAAATGCAGTTTTTCTGTGAAAATAAACAAATCTAACTGAAATACTAACTCTATGCGTGATACATATAGCAATCGGAATAACTATTCCAGATAATTAATCCGAAGTACTGTCAAAAGCAGTTGTTAAATTTCTTTTAGGATTTCCAAGTTGCACTTTTGTTGGTGGAAAGTCACGTTGTAACGTGGGATTTGTGTCTATCTGTTGTAGCGCAGACGGATTTGGTGTGGAACCTATAAATTAGATCAGATGTTGTGCAATGTATTGGCAGCATTATGCAAATAGAAACACCTACTGCTGTTTTTTATGAATTTGGATGGATGCAGGGTGCACAATCTCTTCATTATGGGAGGCAGCATTACAGACTAATATTTTACCTGTGGCCGCCACTGACAGATTTTTTTGAAAATCAACTTCAAACATGTACACCCCTGGTTTGAAGCATTCTTAAAGTGGGAAAACTGCTTGAAGTTTTTCAGCAAAAAAGAAAGAGCCAGTGAGCTGGTATTTAGCGAAACGTTTCAATAGAATTTGTACAGCGATATACTGGCTTTGATATTTTTGCTTAAAATTATCATACCCCAATTGTTTGCTCCTAAGCTCAAATTACTTCGACGATTTGCTTCTGACGGGTACACCATTGTAGAATCTTCTTCACCATCACCAGATTTGGTCAGTTTCGCTACCGTTAAAACTTGAGTTTGGAACTTTCGAATATGGCGGATTGCTTGTTTGTCTTTTACCTCCTAGAATAAATTTCAGTATTTCCAAATGTTAGTCAAGTAGCCTGGTCTTCTGGTGCAAAAACACCACTTTCGTAATTGGGAGTACTAGAGGCACGCAACATTGCATGTTTAGGTGCATGTAACTACTTAAGCTCATTTCGAGAGTCTCGTTAGTATTTTCAAGTTACACTACTGCGGTCACTTCATTTTCGAACAACGGCAAGGGGTGATGTGCTTCAGTTATCTATACTCCCTTGCAATGTCTTTTTGAACCGAAGATCTCCAGTCACTTCCAATACAAAGCTTTTGTCCAGCTCGCTGCAACCTACCCTACATAAAACCAGGTTTTCTTTTGAACGCCTACCCAAGTTTGATAATTATTCGTGTAGCGTCTGCAGACACTCGACCAGACACTTTTCAATTCCGTACAAAAAATTCAAGAAGTCTTTTGGTTTCGATTTGATGGAATCGATTTAGGTCACCTCGCTTTAACACTAACTGACTGCACTTGCATGTGGGTTGGATAGGAATGGTTTCGCACGTGTGAGCAAGACTTCTACTTGAAAGGAAACTTCCTCATTTGGGGAAATACAAATCAAAACTTATAAGTAAATTTGGGAGATGGTCAAAATGAGGAAATTAAAAGCGTACAATTTCAGTGTAAAATATCCAGCTTGTTATCTTGAAATACAAAAGGCTAGAAAAGAAAAAGCTCTTCATATTCCACTGTTATTACAATTAAAAAATTTTTTTTAGAGCGTTACTACTAAATCAAAAATTACTTTTTCAGGTCTACCTAACAAGGCAAATTAGGTCTAGATACCACGTTTAAGTAGTCAAGCAGAACCCAACCAAAAATGTAGACCATTCAATTTTGGCATCTAACTATAAACCTATCTATCTATTAAGTGCAGACACCTTAAACTTAGGTGCCTGTATTTTTTCAATGGTAATGTGGCTAATTTTACATGATGGAAAAAAATCCTGTAGGCTATTTTTACCTGTAAGAAAAATTGTGTAGTTTAGTCAATAATTTTTCTTTACTTTTTCTCCTCGTCGGCATCGTGGAGCAGTGGACTGAGCGTCGCACTTGCAACCGAAATACTGCGAGTTAACCGCTTAGAGTGAAGGTGAGCAGAATGTCTGCGGTTCGAGCAGCCAAAAAGCTATTTTTCGAGGTTCAGCTGGCCTAAGGGTTATCACATCCAATAAGACAAAATCGAAAAGAAAACTTGAGTGGACCGAACTTTGGGCAACCCTGGCTTAGAGCGTACGTTACATGCGGCAGGTGCCAAGCTCATTCCCATAACGAGTTAAAAACCAGCACTGACCGCAAAGACATCTACAATTGCTACATTGTAATATCATTACGCAAACTCTCCAGCACTTCTGGCGCACTACATTTAACACTACTGCCAACCAGGATAAATTGCCGTAAAGTGTCCTTAACAAAAGAAAAAGATTGCAAAACCCGGGCGGGCATTAAACTCGCGTTCTCAAGATATCTACCTAGTGCTTGATCGCACTGAACTAAGTAGCTGATACTACTCAGTTGTTCACGATCAAGTTTGATTTTATACAACTGAGAAAACCAAGCGAAGTATCATCAACGGCATGCGGTTGCTTTAATTAAAAACTTTGTAATTTCTACCATATGGCAATTCGACAAAAAAAATAATTTGCTCATTTTTACCTATCAATGACGGGGCTCGTCATCATGTGCCGCGCCACATGGGCGTAGCTGGAGAGGGTGGCAACAGAGGCATGCCCCTCAAATTTCTTTGAATCGATGAAGATATTAAGCTCTTCAAGTAGCAACGAGACTTCGAACTTTAAAACAACTATCGGCTAAAATGAGGGACAAACAGGCAGACAAAACACTTTGACCCCTTCGTATGGCAGGATATCTATGATCCAGGTCAGACACAAAAAAAGGATGAGGGCCGAGGGTTTATTTTTTTACCACCCCAACTTGCTGTTGCCTAGACCAGATGCTGGCAGAGACGGAGTTGAGGCAGCACCTTGTATTGTCATCCAAAAGTGCCAGAGCCATTATTCCTCAAGGTGCCCGATGTATGGGACATGTTACTGGTCAAAATCATTCCCATAGGCCTTGTGCTGACCCTAGGAATGTAGATACCGAGCGCTGACATGCTCTTGGAGTGCTTTGTGTTCCATGTCAAGTTCGTCGATTGGGCAGCGCGGATGCTCAACTCAGATAAGTTGTGCAATAGTTTCTGCGCGGCAGGAACAAATGGGCGTCTATAGATTTCAGTCTTTCCTTGCTAGCAGCCTGCGACTCAGTTAGCTGGCCATGCAGAATGAGGCCAGGGTCTAAAGAACTGCAATTAGCCAAGGAGAGTGTCGCTCCTTGGCGGCGAAGCTCAGCTGGCTGGATGCCTGAGAGAAGTGGAAGGTTGTCCATTGCAGTGGGACGTAGGCATCCAGTGACAATGCGCAAAGCGTGATTAAGAACGCCGTCAATGAGACGAGTATGCGCGCTGCGACACCAAGCTGGTGCACAGTACTCAGCAGTAGAATAGATCAGGGACAAGGTAGCTGTGCGCAATGTCTTGGCACCAGCGCCCCATCCTGAACCCGCAAGTTGCCTCAGCAGCGAAACGCGCGTGAATAGTTTTTTGCGCAATGTCTCAAGGTGATGACGATAAGTGAGCGTTCTGTCCAGTTTCACACCAAGATAGATCGGCACTGGATAAAATGGTAAGATTTTACCATTGCTCTTAACTTTTAGCTCATGCTTAGCCTCTCGATTGTGGAGATGAAAGGCTGCCGTCACCGTTTTAGCATGGCTGAGCTTTAGCCGCCAAGTCTGGAGATATGCAGAAAGTGTAGTCATGTCTTAGCTCAAAATTCTTTCCAACACCTTACAATCTTTAGAGGAGTAATGTGTCGCCAAGTCAGCGTAGGCATACTTCTTGAAGGTTATGGAAAGCAGATCGTATATGTTAAAAAGGAGCCAAGACTGATCAATGTGGGACACCATTTTTCAGGCGTCAGAGTCTGCTTGGCTTGCTTTCACCAGTGGTCATCGTGAGGAGTGGGAAGCAGTGGGAAATCGGCTTTTTGTAGCCGTTATAGCTAAAACCCCCTTTATTCGCTTCTGATCGAGCTCAAATAATCTGGGGGGGCATGAGCGTTGCACTCCCAGCTACACGATTATTAGTAAGTGGTTTTATTTTTTGTTCACAACAGCAGAATAGGAAACAAATAAATGAGGCAGCAGCAGACAAAAAAGAGAGACAACCGATAAATAATGTCATTGCCCATAAAATAGCCTGCCGATTACACTGGTTCTACAACATTCAACTCTCCCTACTTAGCCTGCTTTGTGCTAAACTTGTTCAATTAACACCCAATTGCTATCAACCCAAAGCTTTATGCCGCCGAGTAAGCAACTGCGCCCAATATCTTTGACAAAACGTAGCTTATGACTACCTATGAACTCGGACTCGTTATTTGTAAGGGATCCGGGTTCATTCATGGAGCTATAAGATATGATATTTTACTCCACCAAAAAACGGCACAAAATTTGATTTTAGCCATAAAAAGTTTTGGTTTTGTAACTTTATGAAAGTAGTATTTTGTTGTTATATAATAGCGTTGATAAAATTGTAGGTACAGCAATTATAGGCGTAGTGTTACTCTGTTTGCGTAAAGATGTATCAGAGTCAGTGATGTAGGTCTGAAGACCGTTTTTTCGAAGTCTTGGGGTTAAATAATAAAAGCCTAATGGTCGTGAAAATTTTTTGGTGGAGTGGTCAACTGCTACAGACAGAGTTCATTTCTTTGGTGATTGTGTCGAGTCTTTCCAACCAAAAAGTTTTCAAAAACTTTACAACGACCAAAATGGCAACGTAATTTTGATCAGCAGCGAATCCGAGTCAAGTTGTTGTTACCCGACCCCTTTCGAGGAATAGGGGCATGGCGGAAGCAAATGGAGCCCCAAATCCAAGTCTTCGTTTAGGATTCGAAAAGTGCTGCTATTGGCAGGTGTGGCCGTGCGCCTATGGGCAGGTGTGACCGTGCGGCCGCGAAATGCAAAAGTAGAGAAGTTCTTTGAAAATGCAAAAAAATAGAAAAGATAAAAGCTTCTTGGCAATTTGCAGTTGGGACTGTGCGATTCCGATATGTGGAGGAAGTTGAAAGCTTCTTTCAAATGAGATCGAGAGAAAAAACATTGATTTTTGCTTTTCAGCTAATCAACAATCGAGACGTTTGACGGCTGGGCAAACACGGTTTTTACGAGGTGTGAAATAGAATCAATGAAACGAAATCAAAAACCCAACTTTATTTCAAAGCAATTGAGGGAGTGGTTTGTGAGTTAGGAGCTCCAGGTTTGAACGAAAAATCGACGATTCCAAGGAGCGAGCCGTCAAAATAAAATAAGGAGGTTTGGGAAACATAAACAATTTAAGAAATGCCTTACTTTTAATCAATTACATGATATTGGTCGTAGATCGGTTTATAGACCTATTCAGAAGCTAGCGTTTGCTGTGACCAGCCGACATTGTCTATTTGCTTAAGCCTTGAGGCACATAAAAGCATTTGATTTTAATTGAGATTAGTTTAGTGTTTCCAAGAAAATAATTCGTGCTTAAATACAGGGTGGTCCTAAAGTAGGTGGACAGTAAAAAATTTTTACTTAAAAATCACACGTTTACTTACAAAAGATAAAATAAAAGACCAAATTGAACAAATTTTAATACTATTTATTAACGTAAATGCTCAAATTATAACCAACAAATAATCTTTTTTTTACTAATATTCACCTAATTTAGGTATAAGCCAATTTTGACTACTGTCCACCTACTTTTTGACCACCCTGTATTAAGTTTGCTCTTACAATTGCAAAACATAACTGCTTGGTTAAAAGCCCATGTGCAAGAAAAACTAACGGTAATGACTGGGGCACTGGAAAGATATGATGAAGCATAAAAAAAAGTAATAAAAGTGACTAGTTCGAAATGATTGATTCCGAAAGTAGTAAAGTAATAAAATAAAGTACAAAGCATAAAAAATTAATGCAGTCATCTGCGCATAATTATTCACAGAGGCTTCAGATTGTGAAGACGCTGCCATGGCCCAGACGTGAAGCAAAAGCTTATCGCTATTAGTATTTTTTTGGTTAAAATTGCTTCTAGATACATAGAAGCATATACAAGAATCGAAATTTGTGCTAAATAATAGATTGGCATTGGTTGGTTGGTTTACCCCTCCTCTTCCTTGTGATGGAGGTACGGTGCGAACGGCAGTCCAGATTCAAGCCATCATCCTAACTGAATTAGGCTAAAGGAAAGTAGCAACCCATTTCAAACAAGTCAGTAAGTAACACTCAGTAATTAGCCCCACCACTGACAAACTGACTGGTAGCCCCACCACCAACAAAGCGGACTGCGATTGGTGGGTAGCCAAGAGTCACCTCTAACGACATGCTGGGTGAGCAGTTTCACTATTCTACCCCGGTGAAGCACGGGTAAATAGATTAGCATTGTACTACTCGTACAGATTGAGTCAACCTTAACTTTGATTCATAAGTTATTAAAGTAACGCAACCACTAACGTTTACCCGTGCTTCACCGGGTTAGAATAGTAAAGCTGCTCACCCAGCATGTCGTAAAAGGCGACTCATGGGTACCCACCAATGGCAGTTCGCCTAGTTGGTGGTGGGGCTACCAGTCGGCAATTTGCATTCACAACTGGTTCGAAATGGGTTGCCACTTTTCCCCTAGCCTAATTCAATTAGGTTGACGGCGTAAACCTGGATTGCTGTTCGCGCCATACCTCCATCCCAAGGAAGAGGAGGGGTAAACCAACCAACCAACCAACCAACGTTCGCACAACCACGCTTTAAAATGACGTACAAACAGGTCTGAATGAATTATGTCACCAAATTCAGCAATCACTAAATTTGTTGAATTTTGCGAAATTTGTCTTGGTTCTGGTTTAAAAACTGAACAGTTACTAGAACTGCCACGGACTCTTGATACAGCGCCATCTCAACTGTTTTATATGGACTTGCGGCCAGGTTGTGGCTAGTTGGCTTACTCCTGAGGCTTCGTGCTCTATTCCCATGCTGCGGAAGGGGACACAACAACTGTTCAATTGCAGTTTTAATTGTTAAGCCAGGCAAGCACCAGTTGTCGGTTATAAACGATACAACTTTTTTAGACCTGCTTCCGAGTTACACATCAAGCGCATTTCTTCGACAAGCTGGATGATGATTATAAAGTGCTTTCCTTAACAAGCTAGCAATTATATTAAGGTTGAAAGATACGAGCCCGCAATCATTGCGTTTTAACCCACTCGACCATGTTGCCAATTGATGGGTTGTAAATGCAAAAGGGGAGTAAGTGTGAAAGAGATCTGTTTTCAACATCCAGTTTTGTCTCTGCTTAAAAAGGTGGCTGGATTTACCTCATTTCCCTCGCAATTTTGTAAAAAGCATCCCACCTCTTCTCTCTATCGATGGAATTTTCTTACTCTCCAGCACAATGGTTATACCGTAATCTCTTTTTCACATTTTCGGTTGTCTTTGCCTATTTCTTTCAAACATTTTAAAATCTAACGCTTTTCTCAGAACGCCACTCATTGCTTACTCAGACCTTCTCAATACGGCGAAAAAAATTAATTTGTCTCTCATTGTGATAGACAAATCTTATTCCAAGTGGCAAAACCAACTTCTATTGCTGCAACAGTTAAAACCTTGCGTAGGCACTTACATGCATCATGTTAGTAACGAGAACTTGAAGGTCTTTGATGTTGGCGGATTGATTTGGATTTAGATCAAGTAGAACAAGTATTTTGCTGAGAGTGTTGACATAAGGTGAAGTTGGATCCGACAGAACTTCATTAGAAATCATCACTGCCAAGTCATCGTGCGCTGACCAATCGTTCAACTGTAAAAAAATTTAAACTTTAAAAAAGAGGTAATAAACAGTATACATCGGATAACCCTGCGAAATATTGCTGCAATAAAGTGGTGCACTAAATCAAGGTTAATGGGCACCAGAGTGGCTATTGCGCGTCCAATGGCAAAACCAGTATGGTCACTGCAAAAATTGAAAGGAAGACGAACAACACCCAGCCCATGGCACTCCTCGTCAACGACTAACAACGCTGAGAACATCAAATTTACAGTGATTTGCAAGTTTGTAATCACCCAATAAATACACAAATTTGAAAACTGAATATTTCTTCAACTCTAGCTACCATTTTTCGTTTTAATTTCGGCCATAACATTTCCTTGTTTCTAATGTCAATAGATACAACTTGCAAAATGTATGCACTTTGATAGAGCATTTATGATGCATAACAATGCAGTCACTGCTTTTCGCAGTTGTGGAGGATGTAATCACAGGGAATGCGAGAGAAGGCTTAATGAAGGAACTTTTGTATGCAGATGACTAGGTTTTAATGAGCGAAAGTATGGAGAATTTGAGAGAGAAGTTCTTGAAATAGAAAGAGGCGGCAGAGAACAAGGGATGAAGGTCAATATCAAGAAGATTAAAGTGATGGTGATAGGTTCAAAAAAAGAAATATTCAAGAGCAAAGTCAATCCTAGTGCCAAGTGTGGCAAGAGGGTGATGGTAAATTTAGTGCTGTGCACAAAATGTAGTGAATGAATGCATGGCAGATGTGCCAAAATGAAGAGGGTGACTTCGACTCTGGCAAAAGGTTTCATTTGTGAGAGATGCAATAAGCAATAAAAGAAATTTTGTACTACCTAAAGAGCTAACATTTTATGACCAGGTGGAGTTGATAAAGAATTTTTGTTACTTGGGGGACAGATTAAATGCCAGTGGTGGGAGTGAAGCGGCGGTGACAGCAAAAAAATGAATTGGATGGATAAAATTTAGAGAATGTGGAAAGTGCTCCAAAAATGAAGGCTGTCGTTGAAAGTGAATTTATCGGAGTTGTGTAACGTTAGCGATGTTGCACTGGAACGAGACATGGTGTCTGCGGGAGAATGAGATGACGATTTTGAAAAGAACTGAAAAGCAATGTTAAGAGCAATGTGTGGAGTTAAATTAATCGAGAAAAGAAGTAAAGTTGAAAGAAACTTTGGACAGTCTAGCTGATGCCAACGGAATACGATGGCATGAGCATGGCATGTTTTGAGAAGGGATAATAATAATGTGTTAAAAACAAAAAGAGCGTTGGATCTTGAAATAGTTGTGAGAAGGCGTGGGCGACCGCAGATGACGTGCAGAAGGTAGAAGAGATTGGACTAAAAAAAAGGTCGATGCCACTGACACGCTGAGGTGGCGCGATGTTGCAAATAAGCTTTCGATGACCATGAGGTGAATTCAGCCACCTCTTAACGGAGATCAAACCGGATTTAAAACATTGAATTTCTCTCCACTAAGTTAAAAATTATCTGTGGTCCTAAAGTTTTGCGATTGGCTGTATTTCATGTCTGACCAGACGTGGAAGAAAGCTGTTATCGTTTAACTAGAATCAATTTTTCGCAATGCAATTGATGCGGATTGATTGTAGGAAAAATATCTAGTAGTAAGAAAATCTGTAAAGAACGCGATCTATGATGATGCAGAGCTGCACGGCCACCAAACAAACTGTTGGCATTAAAAATTTGCAGCTCTAAGTTCATTAAACATCGTCACAATAATAATAAATCAAAGTCTTTGCTACGTGATAACAAATCGCATAGGTTTTGAGCAGAGCAGGTGAAGCTGATTTCGGCAGCACCCACAAGTTTTAAAGAAAGAGCCACAACTAGTGCAATCAGTTTAAACAAGGATGTCTCAGCAAATATTCGAAATGAATTTGCTAATCAAGATGAGAATATGTGTAAATTGGAGAGAAGATACCATTTATCTGCGATACTAATAGCAAAATGATAAAATGAATTTCCATTATTTACCCATATTTTATCTGGTGCGATTCCTTTAAACTCAGCTGCTTGCACGATTGAAGGTTGTGTGATGCTCACAAGAAGTTCAGCAACGTTACTAACATCAACATCTGCATAAGGAGAAGAAGGTGGAGCGTCAAATAAGCACCGCAAGATGGGAAGGAATGAAGACAAAATGCATTCATGAGCTTCCCTAAACATATAGTTATGAACATTTGACAAAAAAAGAAAACAATATCTGATACAGCTCGCTCAACAAAAAATGAATGGGTAATTGTTGAGTGAACAAAATAATACTTGCGCAATTCAAAAGTCGGTAGCTGCTTATGTGCCATCTACCGTTACGGTGGGCACACACCAAACCCTAGAGTTGCATCCAGTCCGTTAGTGCGGTCTGCTTAAGACTTGTGCTGTTATCGCCCATACATAATAAATACATACTACTCACTGCTTTTGTAACTCTTATAATATGAAAAAAATGAACGCAGAATGACAAAAAACCTAAACGATAAACTACAAAAAATAACAAGAATCTGGAAGACACATTTTGTCCACTAAATCGAGACTAGTTGTTCCGTCAGCAAACTTACTTTGACATGTAAGGGAATACGTCGAGAAAACTGCTGATTGTGTTCATCACAGTTGGCTCATCTCTGGTGCCAGGATCATACCAAGAAAGAATGAGGCGAGTTACGACAGCAGGGGAAAGCACACGATGAGATACGAGTACGCTTGCAAGAAGACTGGTCACAGCACTGCGCACTTCTACTTCCTAAAACACAAGAGTTTTAGGAACTAGGTAGTTTTAAGAGTTTTAGTTTTTAGGAATCTTATTCCACAACAGAATATGCAACAGTAAGATTTGTTGCCATATTTTAAATCATAATGCAGATCTTCATGTTTTTTCGGGGGTCGACACATCAGATCATTGTTCTCCATATTTCATGGTCATTTGCATCCTCCTCCACTCATCCAACCACCTTGAAATCATCTTCAACTGCACCAATAAACTTTCTTTTAGGTCTTCTTTTATTTGGTAGGTCATTTTCCCAAAATTATTTTCTTTTCTCAGAATGTGCCCAAACCATCTTAGTCTCGCTTCCCTCCACTTGTTATTTATTCTGCCCACAGGTGCTGTTCCTCGTACATATTTATTATTATTTTATCCATCGTAGTGACTTCCATTAAATAGTGCAGCATTTTTGCATCTGCCACTTCCAGCTCTGCTTCTTCCTGCCTTACAGTCCATGGTACCATTTCTAACCCACACAGCATTGCTGGTCTGACCAAAGTCGTATACAATTTTCCTTCTACACAGGCAGATACCCTTCTATCATATATTACACCTGTAATTTATTTCATCTGGCAAAGGCTCTTTTCCTTAACTCTCGATCATGCTTCTATTGCTTTGCACAAGTTATTTCAAATACTTAAAATTATGTTACTTCAGTCAGCTCCACACCTTGCAACTGCACTCGGTCATATCTTCATTTTTGTTCATCCACAAATATACTGCTTTGCTCGGACTAATCTTCATTCCTCTTCTTTTTAATGCGTCTATTCAGTGTTTAAGTTTTATCTCTACCTCTTTCTTGCTCTTTCCACAAAAAGCAAAATCAAATGCAAACATCATGATCCAGAGACTTTTGGGTCCAAAATCATAACACAAATATGGGGAACAAATACTTATATGCTTACATTGAACTATGTTTAAGCAAAAATTTCCAGTGACTGCCTCTGCCGCAGAAACTTTATGGACACGTGGACATGGTGAGACAAAAGACTAATGTACAGCAAATAACTAGGGAAAATTCATAAAGTGAGATATCCTTTTTAAAATCAACCTGTCCCAAGTAGCAATGGTGGCCGGATTCAACTCTTGTTCTTGGCAATTTCATAAAGAGCATTGTAACCCTTTGCTATTGATGGCATCTTATTCCATCCTTCGTCTCCTGGACATTTTCGCTCATCCCTCGCCTCTTTTTCCAACCACCTAAAAATCTTAACGGTTTTTTTCAACACATTATCACCTCATCATAATTGCCCATACTATTGCTTTCCATTTGCTTTGGCTTTTTAACTTTTTTCGAAGATCAGCATCTCCGTAAGTTCTTGGCTATTCTTCATATCAAGCAATTTTAACACAATTCATCGCTCCCAAGATATTTTTGAAACTCTTCTGTCTTATCTACATCGTTTGGAACCAATCATACTCGCAGACTCACTTTTTTCTCGGAAATAGGCTTGGTTTTGACGTGGAAAATCCACCGTAGACCAGGCTATTTGACCTAAAACACCCTGTACTCCTTAGAGAAAAAAAATTCAGGTGCTGTTTTTGGTCTCATAGCCGCCCACAACACAGCATAATGGTTCACATGATTACTGAATTTATTTACAACCGAAGCTTTACTCTCATTACAGCAACCGGATAACTAAGAAGTCTGTAACGCTTGAAAAACGGCGTCCAAAAAGTCGAGCTCTTAAGACTCTCTTTTTCAACATTTGCATCCATATCTTGGCGATGAACCTCTCGCATACACAGATATCGAACAATCACGCACCAAGAAAGAATAAAGTAGAAAACTCTGGTGGTATCCTGAGCTTGGACATGACCAATTTATCCTTTAAAAATACAGAGTAGTGCTCGGTTAAACCAAAACACTGTTTAGAAGAGCCTGGCTAGATCTAGCCGAAACGCGAGTGCTGATACCTTGCGCATAGCCGCTTTATCACTAGTATATTCCATCGCCGAATATCGCGCATATGTTTGGAGCCGAAGTGCTCATTTTCGCCAGATTACCATGGCAATCAACGCCGATTCGATTATTGTGACAAGATACTTGCACCTTACACCAACGGACAACTTTCCTATTCTTGCCGGTAATAAACGTACTAAACTTCGCCAAGAACAGTCCTTTCTTCTGGATCCGCTGAAACTGTTGGAGAAAAGCCACCTGCCCAATCACAAGAGGTTTACAGCAGCCAGTAAGCGGCTTCAGCAGCTCGTGCTAGGACGCCCAATTTATGATGTCGCAATGTTGCAACTAGAAAAGCCAACACCTTAAAAAGTGTGTCCCATTAAGAGGGGAATACGGAATGACAAAACAACAGCAACAACCCACAATATGTATCCCATGACATTAAAATGCTTCTGCCACGTTCAGATGGGCTAAGGCTAAACAGGCTCCCAGATAGCTTTGGATGTTTTCGCTCAAACATATATAAACGAGAAGCACTTTCTGTAGCCTGAGAGCGTGGTGTGGAGGATTATACCGCTCAAATGCCCAATTTAAATTGATGTTCTAACTGGGCACAAGGTCTGCGCATTATAATAAAACCAGAAAATACTGCTTGTAGTGACACATAGCCCGCAGGAGATGCCGTAGTTTGCGATGATAAAAGGATATACGTGGTAGGGATGGGCAATTCAGAATACCGAATCCGAAGGATTCGAATCCCAAACTATCCGAATCCAATAGGATTCGGTTAATATCCTGCTTGCAAGCTTTATCACGTTGCTTGTTCACAGATATTCTTTTTGTAAAAGTATCAATTGCATGCAATGATTCAAAAACTAACTCGCACACACAAACGTTGATCGAATGCGTCTGTTTTCTCATGATGCACACACGTGCAGACATAATTTGATTGCACTGCAATAAACTCGGTCTCTGATTGTGCTTTGGTTGTTGTAAACTTGTAATAAATGCTTTCATGTTGATTGTGCTAATCGCCAAAAAGGATTCGGATTCTGGATTCGGTTTAACTATTCTAGAATAGTATATTATTCTGTATTGCCCATCCCTAATACTTGGTAAAAACCAAGTAGCTCATAGGACGAAGACAAATACAAAACATTCAACACTAGGAAATCCAGTTTCGCAAATTGATATTGAGAACTATTTTGAAACGCACTTGTCAGAAAACATCACCAACCTCATCATCCAGCATGTTCATGAAAGTATCCATCAAAACTTGGCTCATATCAGCAGTTTTTTCCAACTCAGAGAAATCAGAGGTATTATTATTTTCATTCTACAAGCAGAGACATGACAACGTAAGCAACTTTACCACATTTTGACGCAACGTCCTTGCGTTTATGAACTCTATTAAGTTAATATTTTTACTTGCTTATTGGAAAGCGAATCACTCAATTAAATTTTTGGCCTTTATACAGGGTCCGCCAAAAAGACCTGACACATTTGAAAATTTAATAGAAATCAAACGCGTTGACGAAAATAATTGATGTTTACATTTTTGGAAAGCGTATAGCATGCCATTTTGTGCGGTGTCCAAAAAACAATCCACAATGCATTTGTGACGTCATAATGGTTGATTTTTAAAATAATGTAATTTTTTAAATTGTGCTTTATTTGCTAAAATGAAGTGGTTGGGCTCACACCGTTCTTTCGTTATGGAAACTTTTTTTACGAACAGTGGATCAATAGCACTGGATCGTGTCTTCCAAGCTTGAAGTGCGTACGAAATAATCTTTGAGTTGCAGTTATTGATCCACTGTTCGTAAAAAAAGTTTCCATCACGAAAGAACGGTGTGAGCCCAACCACTTCATTTTAGCAAATAAAGCACAATTTAAAAAATTACATTATTTTAAAAATCAACCATTATGACGTCACAAATGCATTGTGGATTGTTTTTTGGACACCGCACAAAATGGCATGCTATACGCTTTCCAAAAATGTAAACATCAATTATTTTCGTCAACGCGTTTGATTTCTATTAAATTTTCAAATGTGTCAGGTCTTTTTGGCGGACCCTGTATCTTAAAAAATGCATCATAAAAACTCAAATAAGTATGTAGCAGGTACCTCTGAGTCTTTTGCGGGTGACTTTTTTGAAGGATTATCTGTTAGCTGTGGTATTCCGTATAAACGAATCAAATCACTCATAGCATCGATAGCACCTACTCTCACAGTATATACATCAGCTTGAGCAATCTGCAAAAGATGAACTAAATATTGATTCGACTAATCAGTTACCGATGAAACTCACTAGTATCTACGTTGGCATAGTAGGAGTACAACCCTACTAATAAAATACATGTTCTAACTTACACGTTGTGAGCGTGATCCAAACAAAAAAACACGTTTGCCAGGTTACGTAGATCGTTTTTGCGTAACAAGATGGCTTCACGTTTAATACTTAAAAAAAATCTTGTTTCGTTGACATTTCCCACACTTGTGGCAACCGGCAACCTGTAATTTAACCAAAAAGTTTAAAATATTCCTAAAATACTAACCTGTACTAGCAACGCAAAATGTCGCGTTGCTAATGCAGCTGAGAACATGCAACCAACACCGAGACAACAAACTGCTTGTTTGCGAACTTCGGGAGATTTATGAAGCACTGAAGGGAGGACGAGCGACTCGAGAAGTTCCAGCAAAATAGGATGAATTCCTCGAGGAACAGACCGTTTGCTTTGGAAAGGAATAGATCGACATTGGAAGATAGAAGAGAGAACAGCTTTAACCATAATCAAGCATTTGGCCATGGTCCCAGGATCAGACTGAAAAAAATGTTTGTAAATACATCAAGCAGTCATAGCAGAAAAATCGCCAAAACATGACAGTAAAACTGCTTTACCTTTATACAGCAAGTTTAAAAGTATAAACCGAATAAAACTTCTTAAATTGAATTGCACAGAGCGAAACAAGGTTTAACATTGCAATGCCAAGAAAGTAGCAAGAGCAATGGTTTAACTGGCGTAGAACTTATGTTTGGAAACCACGATCGAAACTATCAACTTAAAACTAAAATAAAAATTAAGGCCAGCTTAAGCTGGATAATAAAAAAGAGATCAAGTCCAACCGGAAAGCTTTTCGTGATGCCGAGTAGCATATAGTAGCCATCTATGTCAGTTGCAATGCAAAACGTATCCCATGTTTACACATGCCATCAGTCGGTCTCGGGTAAGCTCGTATACCAAATCATACATGCATATCACTTAAAACCTTTTCTGGCATTGACACAGTGATTTCTATTTCATTAGAAGGTGGATTTAATTGTTCACTAAGAGCTTCTTTCTTTAACTTTGCATCGTCAATTTTTTGCTGTATTTTCCCAGCTTCAGCGAATTTCTTTAGTGCGACACACTCGGCCAACTCTTCGTTTGCTTCGTTTAGAAACACGCTAAGTTTTGCAAACTAAACAAAAAAGTTGCTTTATAGGTAAATTGTCCCGAAAAATTCGAGATGTCACAAAAACATGAGGCTGTAAGCTGGAGCACATGATAAATATCCGCAAAAGTACACAATTGGATTATAAAGATAAAAGCGATTGCATAGCTCGGTTTCACGCTTTTCAGCAATTATCCAAAAGTGTTAATACTAACCAAAACACTATCAATCCAAATCTTTTGAATGTTAATTTGTCTGTCATGGCAGAATGGATGAAGCAGAAAAAATTCGAAAAAAAAAACATGTGCACGTGCCGCTGTGCACCTTAATAACACAGCAGGTTGGTACCAGACCCCTTATTTGGGGTTGGACACGATGAGAGACTATGGAGTCTTAGATGCAGGGAAATCGATTCTCCTAAGTAGTACATGTCCACGATATTCTCATTGGTTTACGTGCAGGATGAAGAAAAAAGGATACCCCACATTTAACCGTTTAGAAGGATCCCTGGCAACTCTTCATGACCTACATCAGAGATACTAAACCTACCGGAGAGTGTGGTGTAGAGTCCGTGGTAGGACTGGATGAGATGTGTCCAGAGTAGGGTGACCGAAGGCGCAAGATGACAATTCTCAATTACAAAAGAAACGCAGGGCCATGCACAAACAACACAAAAAGCGTAGAGGAAGTACATACACCCATACTGGGCTCTAACGTTTGTAGACAGGTGATTGCGGTGAGCAAGAAATCATGTGCTGCTGGTTATACCAATGTGAAGTGGCGTCTGTGCAAACAACCAGTGTTAACGAGGCATTTTCAATCTAAATGATGGCATCCACGAATGGATGAAGAACATCTACTCTCTCACATTAACAAGAGAAAAATGATCCGAGTCAAATGTAGTAGCAACTGGCAACACTTTTTCAATGGCGCATAAAAAAACAAAATGAGATACCTCTTGCTTCAAAAGAATCACTTCATCTTCTTTTAATATTACTTCTCGACTTTGCGTCACTGCATGCTGTGGTTCACGAACAGCCGATATTAAAGATGCAATTAATGAAGCTTTCTCCTCCTCTTTGCTACAAAGTTTTAATGTGGGTGTTCGTAAACATGAGCTATTACAATAATTCATTTTTTGTGCAGTGCTTTTTAAGACAACGTGTCAGCCTCCAGTATTCTGAACTTAATTCAAAGTCTCACCAGCACCTAAACAAGCTACCAAGCAAACTTTTTCAATAGTCATCTACAAATTCAATTCGTGATCTGTTAGATCTTTCACTCACCTTTCTGTGGACCTATCAGAAGACAAGAGTTCCAACAAACAGCTTGCTAGTGGAGAAATCAAGCGAGGAAAACAAATCATGTCAATAGAAACAATTGCCTTGCGAGCAACTTCATTCATTCGTTTGCGACCTTAAAAGCATAAGAACACGTACGTTTAATGGTACGACGTGTATCGCGAATACAAATTAAGTTCAACATAATATCATTAAATTTACTAAATGCTGTCAGTCGTTATTCGTTCGTTTGCGACCTTAAAAACATAAGAACACGTACGTTTAATAGTAGGACGTATATCGTGAAAACAAATTAAGTTCAAGGTAGGATCATTAAACTTATGAAATGTTTTATCAATCGTTAAAATATCTAGAAGTAAAAAAGACTTCCCAATCTTCTAGATCGAAAGTAATGAGTGGTCACAAGGTACACATGCAAAGTATAGTGTATACATCTCCGCATAGATTCATAGGCAACGATCGCAGTTATACACGTCCCTCAGCGCCCACTTGAGGTGCCGATATGCGTTTATTTGCTGCATCATAAATATTTGATGTACGCCAAAGGTTTTAAGAGAAATCCTTTACAATGTATATATTGCCAAAATGGTCTAAAAAAGCTCTAAGTAGTTTAAAATTGCCTTTATAGAAACAAAAAAGAAAGGGCTACATGCAGTAAAAGACCAAAATATGAAAATTATGTCCAAGAGTTCAACCAACCACTACTCAAAACTAGAAACCTATTTTCTTCATTTAGAAGCATTTTGAAGAGTTGGTCTTTGGGTATAAATCAATCATAGGAATTTTTTTTTGACAACTAAATAAGAAAATAACCACCAATTTGAATGATGGTCAGCACTCAGCACGCATAGATATTCATGAATTAAACAGCTGCTATGCATTTATCACTCATTCAAATTTAAAATCGCATCATTAGCTTGAAGACAACCTACTGCAAAATTTCAATCAATTCCAATGACTAGTTTTTGAGTGAAGTCATTTTTTGTGTTAAAATTTTCCAAACTGGGAAAATCACTCTAAAAGATTTATTTACATTTTAAATAATTATTGCAAGCAAAAGTTGTATTGCTGACATTATATTTGCCACATCAATAACACCTAGTGCAAGGTTTCTCAAATGGGGCTCTCGGCCCCCCGAACATTCACTAAGTAGCTTTGCAGAGGCTTCATTAATATTGCAAACCTAAGTGTCACGATATTAAGTATTCGCCAGTTAAACATAAATTTGTAGTTTTCATTATTACGTCGTAGACCTCCTTTGTGACGTTTGGTGACACATTTTTCTGGAACGTTCTTGAATTATCCGGTACGTTGTAGCTTTGTTTTTAATCTGTGGCATTACATCACTTAAATGATTAAGTCTTTATAAATAGTAATAGAATCTTGTGAGAGCAAGTTGCAGTATGTCGCGTTTTAATAATAATAATATTAAATATAGAACTTTTCGGTTCTATCTCAATCTTAAATTTCTTTTAAAATTGAAGCGACGTATGATAATCGCTCGGATAATTAGGTCTGACTGCAACTTAATAAAACTTGGAAAAGATTGGCTTCGACTAAAAACACCTTAAACCACTTTAAGAACAGAATAATGTATTCACAGAAATAATACTTCACGGCTTCAAACTTCTTCGCTCAACAATCTCAAAATTAACCACTTTACCACACAATCAGGAAACCGCCAAAATTAATTTCACCAATAACTTCTTAATACTCGCCACGTCCACAGAATCCACAACAAATTATTACAAAAACAAACAATAGTTCTTCTTTACTCTGTCAATCAATCTCTCGCTCCTCGTTACACGCTTTTCTATATTCTCTCTACTACTCTACTCTGACTAAAAAAAAAATCCCGTCGCTTTATATATAAACCGACAAAAAACAATCCAGAAAACGCTAGAACGAAAGCATTTCAAGTTATGTAATCGGTTATCGAAATTCTTCGAAGAAGCTAGAATCTCTAGATCAATCTGGAATTTTACTATGTCGTAATAAGGATTGTGACGTAATAAAGGCGTACTACAGCAAATCCAATTGCGAGGAAAAAAGGTCTTTTTTCTCTCAATCAGTAGCCGAGCGAACCAATGACACAGCACTTTACACAAATACGAAACAATTCTTACGGGCAAATTTCCTTATTCGTGACACAGTATATTTAGCTTAAACAAGATTCTTGTGTCATCAAATGTCGAAAATTCGCAAGTGGAGCGAGAGCTACGTCCCATTTGGCTTCACAGAAGCTACTCGGAATGGTCGTGATTGTGCGCAGTGTCTTCACTTCTCGATCGTGATGTTAAATGTGTCATTACAACTCTCCAAACCAAAAAGCAATCGCGATAAATAGCATCCCCAAAGGAAGGATGATGACATCGATGCTCTGTCTGCCAAGAGAGAACGATAAGACCTCGAAGCGACGCTAATTCGTTTGGGATTTACGGTGGAGGAAAAGCCTACTTTGCAATGCAGCTATGAGGTGGCATAAAGAATTACTAGGTATAAGAAGGCGCATACTATCGCTGAGAAACTTATCAAGCCATGAGCAGAAAAAATGGTTAAAATAATAATCAGATCAGGAGCGAAAAAGAAAATCCAGTAAGTTTCGCTCCCCAATGACACCATTCGCCCACCGATTGACGACATGGCTGCTAATGTGTGCCAGCAAGTTTGTTCCGCAATCAAGCAAAGCACGCTCAGGCTAGCATTCAAATGGATGAGTCTACAATAGACGCGAAGGTGTAGGGGTGAGAGCGCCCACATAGCAGTCGGCAGACCTGGGGTTCATTCCCTATGTTGAGTCATACCAAAAGACTTTAAAAAATGGTATTCACAGCTTCCTTGCTCGCCGTTCAGCATAAAAAAAGAATAGTGTGGAGAACAAGTCGGCAAGCTTGCTTGTTGTGTCCTTGGGCAAGGCACTTAACGGGACGCCTCCACCTTTATGTGGCAGTCAGGTGGCCTACCCGTACTTCACCGGATTACAATTGTGAAGTTGCTAACCCAACATGTCGTAAAAGACGACTCTTGGGTACCCACCAGTGGCAGTCCGCCTTGTTGGTGGTGGGGCTACCAGTCACTGAAGACTGGTTCGAAATGGGCTGCCATCTTTCCCCTAGCCTAATTTCAATTAGGTTGACGGCATGAACCTGAATTGCAGTTCATGCCGTACATCCATCCTGCAGAAGAGGAGGGGTAACCCCAAACAAACAAACAAACAAACAGTCTACAGATAGCACTTTAGATAGCCACTTGATCTTCTTCGCCCGAGACGAGAGAGATAGAAAGATGAAGGAAGAATTCTTGTTTAGCAATACACTGTCAGCACAACAACTACTGCTGATGTCAAAGCTCTTGTGGGCTCTTTTTTTGAGGCCAACGAGCTCAGCTGGCAGAATTTCAAGCACATCTGTACTGACGATGCCCCAGCGATGATTGGAGTCAAATCAGGGTTTGTCGCATTGATAAAGAACAAATGGCCTCACGTGTCGTTCTCGAACTGTTCACTGCACTGATACACTCTAGCATCAAAGACTCTCCTTTTACATTTGATGGAAGTTATAAACGTTGCGGTCAAAGTGATCAACTTTATTCATTCGAGGGCAAAAAATCACTGGCTCTTCCAACTTTTGGCCAAAGAAATGGGAGCGCAACATGTCGGACTTTTGTTTTATACCAAAGTCCGTTGACTGTCGAAAGGCAAATGCCTCTCTCGGTTGTATGAACTTAAAAATGAGGTTGAAATCTTTCTTCGAGAAAACAAAAACAACCTCCATGTCGAATTTCACGATGAAGAGCTTGTTGTGATGCTTGCGTACCTGGCCGATGTATTCGGCCACCTCAACGATATAAACTTGTCTTTGCAAGTCCGTGATGTGACAGTCAACGTAGTTAAGGATAAGCTAACTGGGCTAACTGCTCGAACGGAAGTCTGGCAAGTACGAATTAAGGTAGGGTTCACTACCTAGTTTTATTTGTTGGAATGGCGCCAAAAAATGAATAGATTGATTTACCAGATAAACGTCAAAACTTGCATCATAGAGTATCTTGAAATTGTCTCTGCTGAGTTTCGATCAAATTTCAACGACAACACGTCGCATGTTTGATGCTACAGAGACCTGTTTAACACTGAAAATGACCCTAACGTCGAAAAAGCAGAGTTCAAAGTTTCGAATGCGATGAAGCTGGCATTTAATAACAAAACTGACGACTCCAGCTTTTGGTTGCCTCTTTATGATTCATATCCACTACTCAGCAAGAAGGCTTCCGTAATTCTCATTCAATTCGCAACTAACTAGCTTGGCGAAGCTGGATTTTCTGATCTGGCGTCCATAAAAACAAAATTCAAAAATCGCCTCAATGTATGCAGTGACATTCGCCTTGCTCAGTTCAAATCAAAGCCGAATACCAAAGGTCTCCTCACGCTTCGCACTGACTACATTAATTTAAAGTAAATTGACTGTGATTTGTTTAATTCTTTGACTGTAATGCATTTATTCTATTACTTTGGCTTGTTGGCTTTTTTATTATTAAACGTGGCAAATAAATTAACTGATGAACACCCGTCAAAAACCAAACTAAATATTTTTAATGGAGAGCAGGGAGCCAATGATCATAAAAGTTTGAGAACCACTGACCTAGTACAAGCCAGGCTGATAGTCATCACGATAATGTTGTTTTTTTGCCATCCCTGCTTAATTTTTTTCTTTAATCTTCCTTTGTATGGAACCTTTTTTATATCATATTTTGAAGCTTCCAATAATCGTCTACAGACTCTAGCTGCACAGCCTTTGAAGTGAAGTAATTGCAACTCAAGCCTAATGAATTCAACATTTCTTGATAACAGTTGGAGCTGAAGAGGAGCTGATTGCATTGTCAGAACATTTTCCTGATTCAGCTGCAACCATTTCTTTTGAAAGATGTAATTTAGTATTAGCTTTCTTTCATGCAGGAATGCCTTTAAACTGATTCTTTTATTACTTGAATGGGACAGTTATTCAAAAAATTGGTTGGGATCAGCAACTAATATAAACTTATTTTGTAGCAAATTACCGGTAGCATGTACAATAAATCAGAAATTATAGTAAAATTTCGGTAAAGAGGTACTCTTCCTATACCACAAAGTAGCAAAAATTAATGGACGATATAAGTTGAACATTTTATATTATAACTGAACATTTTCGGTTCATCAACCTGGCCCTCGTCGCAGTATCAAAATTATAAACTATAAAGTCATCAGTGTATAACAAACACACACTGGTAATCTAATTGTAATATGTCAAATAGATTAAGACAATAATTGCATCAAATACAGTACAATAAATTTCAAGTGCTGATGATCAACTATTGATAACTAAAACTGATTAAAAACTACCTATTGATTATGGTTATGAATTATGATACTACTGTACAAAGTTAATTTCTCAGTTTACTAACCCAATACTGCAGTGTACCCTAATATGCAAAAGACTTTAGTTTCAACCTTCAAGTGCATAACAGAAATAACCTCTTGTGGCCTTTACACACAAACAACAATTTACCAGCACCCAACTATTACTTCCTCACCTAAAATTAGGTAAAATAGGTGGCTGGGTGCCATCCTAGCATAAAATTACAATTTTAATTTTGCGTAAAAATAATCAGAAACGCTGCTTGTATGTTTTAAATTTGATTTCGGTAAAAATAGCAAATATCAAGAACCTCTCATTGAAAAAGTTGGGTCAAAAGGGCATTGGTCTCCGTCGTAAATTGAAAATTTGACCGTGAAAAAATCATCTTTTTATAAAAACAATAGTATTTTCGAAATCCTTGATAAAATTCCTATATAGGCTGAAAAAACTTTTTTTCAAAAAAAAAAAAATTTAAATGCATATCGGCAGCTTAACTAAGACTATACAAATAAAAACGTAGTAATCACAATCACAGCATACAAAATGCTAATCACCAAGCAAAATCCAATGGTGCGTTCTCTTTATGCATGAGATAACATTATCAATATAGCTAAATGCTTGTATACAAATTCGTTTAAAATATTTCAACACAAACACACATATCAAGTAAGTTTTAACATTAAAATTTAAATAATTTTTACCTGCGTTATCCGACATATCCATTTTGACACCAATTTTGATCAACTGTTCAGCTACAAACTCCTTTTCAATTTGATCATCTTCCTCTTCAGCAGATAATCCTTTATTTCGCTTTGGTACAAAAGGATGGAGAACGCTGAAGCAAGAATTGTTCATAAAATTTAAAGTTGACATATTTAATCACATTCACAAGTTAAAAAAATATCGAGTGGTTTGTGCAAACGGACATAAGTTTACTGTAAGAACCCGTTCAAGTACATACTAAAACCAAAAGCAAGACATCGAGTTCAGTTAAGACTAGTGTTTGGCTTAACACCATTGCTGCACAATAAAATCTACCAAAGCCATACTCAAATTGACTTTTACCACACCACTTTGCAACAATTTTGAGGTCTTGATCTAATGTTTTCAAAAAAATTTAGACAATTATCAGTCTGCCTTCTACTGTACCAAACGCACTACGAAACTGCAAAAAGCCGAACAATTAGCAAAACAAGAGGTTCATACTTGTTAATATAATCATTGAAGTATTCAGCAAAAGCCAAAGAGCTTGGCAGGAGCCTATCAAGGTGCTGCTCCCCATCGCTTCCTTTTGATCTCATGTATTCACAAAGTTGATGCCAATACAAAACTGCTTCAGGAGTAAGCTCACAAATATCGATCATTTTCCTACAATCAAAAAAATAGTGACAGGACATATTGATATGAACAAATACTGAGTAGACAAAAAGTTAGCATGTAGATTAAAAACTAATAGCACCAGGCACTTTCAAGTTTCATTCTTTTCTGTGTTAGTTTATTAGAAACATAAACGCTAGTTCTGTTTTATCTATTGTATTTAAATATTCTTTCACCATAAACTTTACTATCACCTAAGTAGTATTGAGTAAATAAAAGCTAGAAGAGGTAAATTATAAGTGGGCTGACGATCAGGCACAGACTTCACAACGTAAGTACTGCGTTGGTTGGCATCGAATAAGATGATACAAAAAATGAAAATAAAGTTACCTACCTACACAAAACTACTGTTTAAAATTATCTATTGCAAACCATATTTTATGGTAATTGTTCATATATTGCTATCAATACCTGGCAAGTAAGTAGTGATTTAGTTTCCATCCGGTGTTGTCCCTTCAGCAGAGATGGCCGGATTTACCCCATGCATGGGGATTTATTGGAGCGAAATTTTTCTACAGGGAGCATGCCCTTGTTTACCCCCAACCTCAGTTTTCTAACACGAGTGGTCCAACCAAGCAATTAAGCTGGCAACCCCACCATTAACAGTCAGACTGCAATTGGTAGGTACCCAATAGTCGCCTCTTACGAATTGAGAATCCAATTGTGATCCAACAAATTTGCGACAACTTTGATAAACAAAGTGTCAAAAATACAAATTTGCAACATGTCGCATATTAGTTCATACTAAAATTGATTTTGTCTCATCGAAACGTAATCAAGTGTTATCAAGTAGTCATATTCAAATAGAAATAGATTTTATGGATATTAGCCAATGCGTGGTAGATATTGAAATTTATATTTTTGATTCCTTTATATTTGCTGTGTTAGTAAGTGACTAATTTTTTAAAATCCTGCAAAGAACTAACTTGTCATTTAGTAACGTAAATCCTTCCATAAGATCATCAAGTTTTGAACATTCAAACATAGCTACAACTGCTTTGCAGCAAGTTTTGTAAGCCCCAACTACATCAAGCTTTTTGAGAAGATTTAGCAAATTTGCCTGTAAAATACAACCGTAAGTCAGTCACGTATTTACATCTCTCTTGCGGTACAAAACACACTAATATTTTGTAGGTTTTGTAATCTATAAACCATTACAAATACAATGAACTCACATCGTATGTTAATAACCAAGCTTGAAAGAGTTGCTTTTTGACGACTTCACGGACTGCCTCGGAACGATCAAGCAAACCTTGCTTAATGAGATATAATCGCTGAGAGCTAGTTAGAGCTCGGATGCTGACTTTTTGAGCAATGATCTACAAATACAACAGCTCAGTTGAAAGTAATGATTCGATAATACATTGCAGCACAACACATCAAGATGGCAAAAATACCTGGAAGGCTACTTTCCGAACATGTTCCACCACATCTTTAGTTCGGTCAATCACACAGGGCAAAGTTTTGGTTGTTAAAGATATATTTGAAAGCACGGCTGCTCTTACTAGAGAGCTTTCATCACAAGCCATATGAAATAGGTAAGCTGAACAAAAAAATAAATTACGCGTGATTTTCTGTCCAACACCATAATTCTATCAATTACCTATACCAGTGATACCATTCAAAATAATTTAAATATGTTACCTTCAATGACTGGGCAGTCATGTACACCAGGCTGCTGCAATCGACTCAGAGATCGAGCAGCTTGGGTGCGAACCATTGGTATTTTGTCTTTGATACGATCAAGCATTACTTTGGTTATCCTACAAATACAAGGAGTTGAGTTATTATTTTTTATCCTTCAGCCATGGAAAAGCCTTTTGTCAATTACACATAGAACTTACGCTCAGATCCGTTGCCAAGCCACCAGTAGCGATGGACCAGTGCATTACCATCACAAGCAGTTGCACCAATTTATGGAAAACAATTTCTATAAATTATCTTTCCCAAGGACAAAACAATGCGTTCATTATTCAGCTTCAGCAGACAGCTTTTGCTATCCTAGACGGTAATCGAACCTACTTGTCTACAAAAGCTTATTTTCAAAATAACGACAACTAATTGATAATACAAAGTTGTCACAGCAGTTGTGTCTAACAAAAATTCTGAAATCTCAAAACACACAATTTTTGACGATGAATGCAGGGAAACTTTAAGCAGTAGAGATGTGCCTGAAGCAAATTTTAACTGCAGCACTCAAACTATTTGAAGAGAGTATATAAATGCAGAATGTTCCCCTCATCATGGCCACTTCATGCCAAACACCATGTCCCATATTAAGCAAAGGGCAACAATAAATGAAATTCAAAATAATTTCGGAGTATAGCAGTCGGAAGGCTTGCTCAGTCAAAGCATAGAGCCAGAACACCAGCTAGCATCGGCTCCAAGTAAAAAATCGCTGATTTGAGTTTATTTCAAAATTTTTCACAGGAAACAAAGAATCACTGAAAATTCTCATCCAACGTCGTCTGATGTTTAGACTCGGCAATACACAAATCAAATCTACTTCACGTTTTTCTACCAAAGTGCAATGTCTTTGTGAGTGAGAAGTCATGGCAGCAACTACAAGGGATCACGACGGTCAAAACTACCTAACCACTATTTTATTTAAACAAACAGTAATTGTTTGCAAACAAAGCACAAACGCCAAAAAAGAAACTCTGCTCAACAGGCGGCCACAACAAGCATAGGTTTTTGCTAGATTAAATAGAGATAAGTTTTTGTTCCAGAAGTATTTACTGCTATAACTAGAGGGCCAAAATAAGTAAAGCCCCTGCATTATAAGCATTACTTGTCCATTAAGTCTTCATCAAGAGCTGCATCTTTTGGCACAGCACCAAGAAGTAGTTGAATGAAGTGACAAACACGAAAGCGGACTGTTTTGTTGCTATGACAGTGAACCTATATATGGCAAGCAAGATTAGTACCAATCAATATGTCCCTCATTAAACATTACACAAAATCATAACATAGTATGACACCTCGGGCTTTGTTATTAAGGAAAATATTTGGTTGTACAAATTTTCGGTATCATCACTAGAAGTTTCAGCTTCATTATCATCAGAAGTATCAGCAAAGTGAGCAGCAAAACTGCAAAACAAGAAATAGAGTAAAACACTATTCCCTTATAACAAAGGTTAAAACTGTATCACAATGGGCCACATCTGTAATGATGCTGAACGCCGGACAATTGAATACTATACCACATAAACGATTTTTTTTAATGGAAAAGAAAACAATCAATTGACTTATTTTATGAACTAAATCAGCGTGTGACATAATACAAAGTCAAAATGCCATCACCAACAACAATATCCTACAATCTAGCAATTGAACACAATAAAAATAGTGGCCTACCACATGGACGGGCCATAGGTATGCCACATAAATGGCTACTTTGGACCACAGGTTATAAATACCACAGGCTATTTTGGATCCAAGTACATGTCCCAATGCAAAAGCTTAAGACAATAGTTTGGACATATGTTTGCATGTGAGCAGCCAATATTCTTCTCTTTATCTCACTCACTTAGCAGCAGACCCAAAAACTAGCCTATGAACCAATCACAACATTTTTTGAAATTAGCTAGACTTGAAGATGAAAATACATAGCAACCTTAAGCTCATGGCTGATTTGGGGCTTTCTTCAAATAGACAAAAAACTTAAAAACAATACCGCAACCACCCATAATAAAAAATAGGAAGTGGCTATGTTGTTGTCAGCACGATTTTCCCCTTGAAATCGATTTTGCCATCACAATCCATGTGTTTTCAAATAAGTACATTTGCTAGAAAGTACATAGTGATGCTGTGGTGTAGTGGATAGTGCTGCTGCCTTCAAATGTGATAGTTATGGGCTAGAATCTTCACAGAGGGTGCTTAGACGGAGGAAGTGTATAGTGGAGGTAAAGTTTTTGTTTTCAATATGTCATAGGTCATGTTTTTAATTGTTATTAATTGACCAAACACAAATGCTTAATGGCAAAATAGATTTCAAATGTAAAATGGCATTGACAGCAAAATAGCAACTGCATAAAAAATACAACCAAAAGCATGAAATTGCCTAATAATTCGGAGGTCAAACCTACATGTAAACAAACAACTTACTCTAAATTTACAAATTACAAAATGAAAATTTTTCAAAATTCATAACTCAAAACATTGCCAAACTTTGCCAGCACACTAACCTTGTCAATGCCAAAACGTTAAAACAAAACTACAAAATTTTTGTATTGACAACAATTTGAAACAAAACTTCGAGTTTTCTTACATTGCAATAAATTGCACACATCGTTCACTTGCAAGATCACGATTACTTTCTTGAAGTAGGCATTCAACATAGAGCAAAAATTCTTCCACAAAACCTTCTCTTTTCTCAGAGTTTGAGGATATCTGTAAGTTACAGTAATAGGCTGAAAAGGTTGAAAAATTGCGACTTGTAAAAGCAAAACCCAAGCTGGTAAATGGTGACAGAACCGTAATATCTTAATTGATATTTCCATGGAACAATATGGAATTATAAAATGAGATAGAATGATAACACACAAATATGAGAAATCACAAATTCTGATTTTATATTTAAAAATTATTGTCCCCTGATGAGAACAAACAAGTTCAAAACTGATTGCATTACATTCTGCCCTATGAAACCCTTGGAGTGCTTAACTTGCCATCTTTTAATCAAAGTCAAACACTAGCTAATAGCAACGTAGTTCTAACATATCAAGCTGTAAAATGATTGAATACCAATAGGTCAACAAACCTCAGCAAAAAATTTCTTTAAGGAATCTGCAACTTTTGCAAGATTATAACAACGTTCTTGGCATTTATCAAATGCTTCTTTGATTTTGCATTTAATTACTTCCATCTGACCAATGCTGGTGTAGGTTACTGGGTTATAAGCAAGTCAAGTCTTACAAATGCTTAGACAACCAGATCCAGGATAAACTGAATAATTTGCTGAAAAATATACTAAAAACAAACTCATCAGCTTGTTTCACAAAAAATAAAGCAAAACTAAATTAGTTTAAAAGCGAGATATTACAGGCATAACCTGTAGAAACAAAGCAGGGAAGGTCGAGCTTTTCATGATACAAGCCATATCACAATAACATGAAGCTCAATGGGCAGCCCAGAAAGATCAAATTTTTTTATAAAACTTTTGGTTTCTATGCCTTATTTCTCAACAAGAGTCAATCATGCAGTGCATTTACAAAAAGTTTTTCTGTTTTCTTAACTTCAAGAATTTATTTCATTTCAAAAGTAAATTTTTTCTTTAACAGTTTAATTTGCTCATTCACTTTCTGCTACAAAACCATTTAAAATGTGGATTGTTTTGCAATTTTTTAAAAAATTTGCATGGCATCTACACTAAATAAATTGGCAAAAAATGCATATGGGTAGTTTTCACAACTAAATAAGCAAACACTCATAAAAATGTACTGGCATTAGAACAAAAAACTCAGCACAGCAGTATGGTATAAATATTTGAGTTAAAAATGAAATATATATCTCTAAAAAAATACAAAAACTCAAGCACATTGCATGGTATGCACATTTGAAAAAACAAAAATCAGTTTTATTGCCTAAAGTAAACTTAATTTAGGGGTACACAAAGTGCAGCCTGTGCAAAAAATTTTTACTTCCTGCAACAATCTTAATCTCATAAAACTATCTGCAGCAAAGATCAACTTCAAAATGCTAATTTTGAACAAAAATATGTTTTTATGTTGTCAAATGACCTCATATTTTTTCAAAACAATTGATTTCACAAAAAAAGAAATTCACCATCCTAGTAATGGTCAATAAACATCAAGCTAGACAGAAATAAATCGAAAAACACAGCTTTCTACAGCCCATCAAGACTTCAGATAAGTAAAATGTGGCCCAAATCGTGAAGACCTTGGGCACCTTCCTTTAATTCTAACTTTAATTCCAACCCTAAAAAGCTAATCTGCCATTGTCCATTTTAGTAAAATTCCACATGTTCAGCTATACGGTTTCACTAGTACTGTAGTAAACCCAATAAAATGCAGGTACCTTAGCCGACAGTTTCTGCACTTGATAGAGAGATAGATTCATCATTAAGTTGTTAAGATGAAGTGCCCAACATGCTTAGCCAATGCACTTTTCAGTTGTATCTGATTTGGTCTACTAAAACCAACAAAATACCTCAAGCAATCAAAATAACTAACTACTTCAAAGCTGCCTTGTTTGGCCTAAAAAACAGTCTTAAATCTCTGGTAAGACTGTAGAACTGTTTTTTTCTGAAAAATCGTGAACAACTATGGAGTATGAGAAGCTTTTTTTTTGCAGTTCTTATATTTTCTTGCACTTATATTGCATGTATTTATATATTTTCTTGAAATGTTTCCAATTTCCTCCTCATTTGCTTTTTTTTCATTTTTTCTCCAAAATTTTTTCTTTCATAATCTTTATGGTCAAATTTCCTGCAAGTGGAATCACTGCTATCAATGCAATCAGTTTTTAACTTTTACAATTTCTCCCGCTTAACTGCAACGTTTCCAATTTATTTTACCACTTTTATCAAAAGCAACGCATCAGTTTTATATAGGAAGGTTGCATGTGACGTCACACATTTCGCGCCAAAAAAAGTGGATGACCAAAAGCTCTAATTTATGCTGGAGAGGTACAGGGCGAACACCAACTTTTGGGGTTATTTTGAAAACTAATGAGAAATTAATTAAAATTTGCAATGAATTATTGCTAGTTGGATTCTCGGAAACTAATAAATTTGACCAAAAGCAATTTGATTGAGATTTGGTCTTTCAGTTGGCTAGTATAAGCCTAGCATAGTAGGCTAATTTTTAAAAAATGCCCCTTAGAGAAGTATCATCTAACTACCATTTGCTCCTCCTTAAAAATAAACAATACCAATTAGATACCAGTCGGTACATTAGCAAAAACAACCATTATTTAATCATTACTACCGGTACGGTAAGCTTGCCGGTAAGCTTACTTGCTGTCTCCATGAGCAAGGCATTTAACGGTATGCCTCTATCTTTATGTGGCAAACAGGTGGTGGGGCCAAGCAGTCTACCCGTCGCGGTGATCCAGTGTGACAAAAAACATGCAAACAGAGCATGAGCTCTACGCATGAATCAATAAATCGGTACCGTAATTTTTGTATTACCATTGGTCCAGCAGCCTAGGTAATAGCCCAAACAATTGTTTAAAGAGTGGTTAAGGTCACACAGTTACATCTGACATATCAATATGACTGGCCTGCAATTACTATTGACAACAAATTTCAAAAACTTACTGATTTTATCCAACAATAACTAATCCAGCATATGTCAAACGGTACAGAAGTCTGCCCTGTCATTTAGGCTACAGTATAACTTAAGTTTTCAACTTTTCAGAATGCTTATGCCACTAAATATACTGTATAAGTTACACATTACCATTAACTTAAACTCATCATTACCAAACACGCTGATTAATCGAATATGAAACCCTCACAGAAGCTGGCTACAAATAAGCCTGCATGTTTAGCCCATAAAATTAGCCCAACTATTAGCAAAAACAAGCAAACCTTTGCACCTCTTACCTTACTTTGACCTTGGATTCATTCCTTAACATCAATAAAACAACATATTTAACGTGCATTCAACAATTGTCACGTTTCTTCATTTGCTTTGCAAAAAACGATATCACTCCTATTCAATTCAATGCAAAAACACAGGCTTTGGTCATCCACTTTTTTCGAAAGCGCATTTTGATGACGTTTGATCACGTGCGTGCAACCTTCCTATTAGAACTCATTGATTTGGTTTACTCGTGCCCTTTTTGTTTAATCTTTTTTTAATGATTTTGCGTGCTTGCCCGTATCTAAAATGAGTAATTAATCCGGTTTGCGTAGTTTGCCTAGCGCATCTCGCACTACAATCTATTTGGATCTCCTTTGTTGCAGTAGCAGTAGTAGTTTGTTCTTTGTTAAGGAAGCTGGGCATCTGTTTAGAATTATTTTAGTTTTCGGATAGCATGTAGCTTTAGTTAAAATTTGTTTAATTAACAACATTTTTATTTGATCTAGACTTGTGTAGCTAGTACTTATGTTCATAATCTATCCTGTCTCTGAAATCTATTTCGGCTCGCCATTTTTGTAAGTAATTAGTTTATTAATTCGTTTATGAGCACATTATTTGTTATTTTATGTTTTAGGGTTACGAGAAAATACATCTACGTAAACCAAGCGAGTGTTTGAAACAGAGGCACGCGGTGTTCCCCAAATCAGTAACCAAAAAGCGGCTACAAAGCTTGGTGAGATTGTTCTTGTTTTGTTTGAATAAAAATCCTTTGAATGGAGAGATATGCTCGACTAAAAGCACGGAGAACAAGTTTGAAAAGTCCTGTGACGAGACAATTGAATAGCTTGGGAAACTATGTAAACGTGGATACTCTAAGTAAATCAATTTTTGAACAAAAGAGATCTTCCCTACAGTCAACTCTCAGTAGTTTGCGATCTAATTTAAATGCCATCTCCGAGACCTTATTAAACGTGCCCGGAGATGAGCATGAAAATGCATTACAAGATTTGGAAAAAAAATGAGCTTGAATATGAAACTAGGGAAGACGACTTCGCTAATTTACAACAAGTTTTTGACGCAAGAATGGCAGAAGCAGAATCTAAATTTAAATCTACTGAAATATCTAGTACCAAAACAAAGCCTAAATTTAAACCAAGGGATCTTCGTATTCCCAAATGGGACGGTGATGTTGTTAGTTTCAATTCGAGGAAATTGCGCATAACTGATTATTTCGAGTTAACGGGGCTGGATAGTGATCAAGAGCAATTAGCTATTTTGTTGTATGAAGAAGCTCTCCGTGCCACGTTGCAACTTACCCTGCAAGATTGCGTGTCTGTACATGAAGCTAGACCATCCACCAAATGGATCTAGTATAGATCCCGCAAGTGTGGCGGTCTAAGCTATGCTTTATTAAAAGCCTCTAGCTTCTTGTCGGTCACCAACTGCACTGAAGAGACCTGATAGGTCGAAACACTGTCACTGTCTGCAGTTTTGCTATGTGCATCGCTAGCCTCTTGCATTACGAAACTTCATGAAAACTTTCCCCCGGAAAGCATACCTAGAGCTATTTTGTTTAAACTAAAGGAAACAAAACCAATGGCCTCAAATTCCGCGCCTGAAATGAGAAGAGTGCTAGAAAAAATTAAGGAATATTCTCGTCGCGCTAAAGATGCTAATTGCAATGGCGATTTGAATTGTCATGTTACTCTCGATTTAATCGAACAAAAACTCACAACTACTTTAGTTCGCAATTTTCGTCGTTATTTGCATTTCGAAAATGAACAAGCCTCGGTTGATACGCTTATCAAATTCCTGCAAACTGAAACAGAGTTGGAAGAAAGATTCGCAAATGAATTGTCTTTGAATGTAACTAGTAAACCGAAAAGCTCCACGATCAATCAAGTGCGCTCAAATTCTGATGATCGTTGCACTTTATGTAACAAATCACGCCATAAGTTTGTTGAATGCGAAAAATTTATGAGTTATTCACCCCAACAAAGAACTGACGCAATGAGACGCCTACATCGGTGTTTTACTTGTCTTTCACCAATGCACAAAGATCCTAGAGACTGCTATTATTGGCGCCGATGCACGAGTTGTAGTCGATCTCATCACACTTTACTAGCTTGCGTATCCAAACCTGAGCAAAACAAGATTCGCGTTGAAAATTCTCAGCAAAACTCTTCGCTAAATGCCAATGCTTCAAGCTTTCAACCATCTCAGCCTTCTGTACGATGGACAAATGAATGTGCACCTAACTTTCGTTACTTGCCTACGGCTTTGGTAGAACTATTAGACACTAACGGTACTTGGCATAAAGCCGTAGCTCTTTTTGACTCCGGAAGTGATGTTACTTTAATTAAAAAGGACATTGTAAAGAAACTTCAGTTAGAGCGTCATCCAAAAACTTTTAAGTTTGGTGTAGCTGGTGGCGGCTATCGCTATGAAAATTCTGCTATCGGGTCGGTTTGGATTCGTCGCTTCGACAAAAGGTCTTGTCAATACAACATTAATGCTTTAGAATTAGAAAAGCCAGCTCACCCGTCTCACTGTTTAAAAAACGAGTTGTTTGAAGACCTGTCTTATCTAAAAGCAATCAAAAAGTATTTGCCTAAAGAAAACAGCGCAGTTGACATATTGATTGGATATGATTATGCGAATTTAATGGCCCCTATGTCCTATCTAAAACATCCTACTGGACCAAGCAATTATCCTGCAGCTGCAGAAACGTCTTTAGGGTGGTATGTTTTTGGACCAAATCAATCAGAATCCTTTCCTGAAGGATTTGTACAATCGCAACATGTCCGTTTGGTTGAGAATGATTTACTTTGCGTAAAGTCTTGGTATGAAGCGAATTTATCTGGGGTCAAGCCAACTGAAATATGTACTTGTTCTAATAACGATATAAAAGAATCCCAGTTCCTAAAGCACGTGAAAAAGACTATTCATCTGACTAAAGATGGACGTGTCGAAGTGTCTATGCCCTGGAAAGAAGGCTTTCTTGTTTGTCTCAAATTTAATAGGCATCAGGCTTTGTCTAATCTAAAATTGCTTGAACGCAGACTCGTGAAATCCAATCTATTGCAAAGCTACAACGAGGAGATGAGCCAGATTATCAAAGAATTCGCAGAACCTGTTCCAGAAGAAGAAATTTCTCGGCAAAATGGCTGGTATTTGAATCACTTTCCAGTTCTCAGTCCAGGAAAATCAACATCCTGCAGAATTGTATGGAATTCCGCCGCGAAGTACAATGGATTTTCACTCAATGATGGTCTTCACAAAGGACCAGACTTGCTCAACAACCTATTTCATGTCCTGATTGCTTGGCGCAACAACACTATTGCTATTGCTGGTGACATAAGGAAGATGTTCAATCAAATTGAAATGAAGCCCGCTGATAGAATCTATCACAGATTTTTATGGAGAAACGGAAATATCCGTCAACCACCCAATGACTATCAATGGAAACGACTTTCTTTTGGAGACAAACCCGCACCTGATCTTTCCATTAGTGCCCGCCATTATCTAGCTGATAAACTGTCATCAATGCATCCCATTGCCTCGCAAATTATCAAGCATCACTGTTACATGGATGATATTGTCACTTCGCTCCCTTCCGAAGATGAAGCGATCATAGCCAAAGAAGGTATCAATGTGATATTAGCTAAGGGAAAATTTTCTGTCAAAGGTTGGCACTCGAATTCATTAAAAGTTGATGAGTTTCCTGACCAACCAACATTGTGCGTGTTAGGTCATGATTGGGATAAATCTAATGATATGTTCAAGCCCAAAATTCCCAATTTAAAAATAACCGACTCTCTTACTAAAAGAACCATTCTTGGGGTTACCTCAAAGTTTTGGGATCCTATTGGAATTTTCGCTCCTGTCACCTTACGGTTACGAATATTGCTTCAATCTTTGTGGCTTTTGCGTATATCCTGGGACGACCCTGTAAGCAAAGAAATTGAATCAAGCGTATTGTATATAATCGAAGAAATGCAAGCTAAATATAGCAGGCATTCCTCGTATGTCGAGTGTATGTATGTCTGTATGTATGTATGTATGTATGTATATGTATGTATGTATGTATGTATGTATGTATGTATGTATGTATGTGTATGTATGTGTGTGTGTGTGTATGTATGTATGTATGTATGTATGTATGTATGTATGTATGTATGTGTATGTATGTATGTATCCTCGTATGTATGTCGAGAAAACATTAATCGCAATGATGGTGCGAATTTTCCGACTGTTTATAGTGTGTTCGTCTCCAATAAGTAATGTCTTATGTTTCTCACTACACTTTTCACTTGGCCACTCCTGTATTTGTGATGTAACAATGTTTTTGTTATTACGTGATTGCCTGCCCTGCTGATAAATAATTTTTAGTGTTTAGTAATACAGGTAGTCTTTGTAATTTTATGTTGTACAGTTTGTATGTCACATTATTTACATCTACCGTGTTCTGAAGAAGCTCCCCGGTAACTAAGGGGAGCGAAACGTTAAATTTGAATAGAAAATTTGTCGAAAGAACGAAGTGATCTGATTGAAATGCAAGCTCTCAATCAAGTGGAATTGCCACGATCTGTAAAACCTGACAATGTAACTGGCAATGCAGAACTCCATGGATTTTGTGACGGAGGAGAGCAAGCATATGGTGCCGCAATTTGGCTGCGGTGGCCTACCTCAGATGGATTTGTTCTTCGATTTGTTGCTGCTAAATCCTTTGTAGCGACCATCAAACGGAAATCTACACCGAGACTGGAGCTGCTGGGTGCACTCATCCTCTCTCGTATGCTGACTTCTATTAGAACTATCATTGCTGCTTCTAATGTGTATATGTGGACTGATAACGCTGTTGTTCTTCATTGGTTATCTAAGCCCTCATCGAAATTTAAGGCCTTCGTTTCAACTCGTGTACAAGAAATTCAAGAAAGTTTGTCCGATATCCCTGCATGTTTTAAATACATTGATAGCAAATTAAACCCTGCTGATGCATTAACGAAACCTATTCATGTTTCTAAGCTAGCAAAATGGCATTTAGGGCCTCAGTTTCTTGTATTGCCTCCAAAAGAATGGCCTCTAGGTAAACCCCCTTTGGATAAACTTTCCTCAACGGCACAAGGTGAGGAAAAATGTCCTCCTCCTTTTGTACTGCACTCAGAACAGTTGATCGATTTTACACCACATTTATTAGCACGTATTTCGTCATGGCAAAAATTAGTTCGGGTAGTGGCATGGTTAAAAAGACCTTTAATAAATCGCGAGAATAGAATTTCTATTTTAACGTCACGTGAACTAACCAATGCAAAATTGTGTTTGTTTTGGATCGCACAGGATTATTTGAGAGAGCCTGAACAACAACGACTTCGTAAGAGAATGAATCTGAAGGCTCTAAACACTCAACCTGCCCTCCTTCGCATATGTGGACGTTTATCAAACTTTTCGTATAACGATGAAGTAACCAAACCTATTGCCCTGCCTAGCAACAACAAAATTGTGGTATTATACGCAGATTATATGCATCGAAAGCTCGGACATCAAGGTTATCGTGTAATTATTCTTAATTTGCGTGTAGAAGGTATTTACACTCTACGTGGCAAACAACTATTGAAGCAAATTGCTGCCCGATGTATAACTTGTCGAATCAACAGACGCAACTTGATGAAACAGCAGATGGGACAATTGCCCACATTCAGATTTAAGGTAAACCAACTTCCTTTTACATCAGTTTCTATGGATTTTTTTGGCCCCATTAAACTTCGAAAAACAAGAAATGTTGTAATTGATGGATGTGTATTACTGATAACTTGCAACACCACAAGAGTCGTTCACCTTGAAGTAACTGAAACTCAATCTACAAATGATTTTATCTTAGCTTGGCGACGTTTCGTATCTAAACGAGGTACTCACCCTGTTCATGTTTTTAGTGATCAAGGAAAAGCGTTCATTGGTGCTGAAAACCTCAGACAAATCCATCAGACAATGGATTAGTGGGTGGAATAAAACAATCATAGCTGACTTTATGGCCGCTCATCACACTTCATTTATGTTCGAGTGGAAGTACAATATTTCACAAGCTAGTCATATGAACGGAGTGGCAGAATCGTTGATAAGAAGCTGCCGCAAAGCCTTTAATGCAGCTTCTAACTACCGCACTCGAGCATACACTCGAAATGAGTGGGAAACTATTGTTGCAGAAGCTAATTATCTTTTGAATTCCAGACCTTTGTTTCCTAAATCTGTTGATGATCTAGATGAAGAACCCTTCACTGGAAATACACTGCTTTATCCGCACGGACAACCCTCAATTCCACAACCTCAAATGATCGAGCCATCGGACCCCCGAATATCCTATAAATCCGTTCAATCTTTTGTTAAACAATTTTGGGAAGCGTGGATTCGCCACATGCCACCACATTTACTTTTTCGAAATAAATGGTTCCGGCCACGGAAAAATGTGAAAACAGGAGATTATGTAACAATACTGGAACCCGGGATGAAAGGCCGAGCTGCGCCCCGCGGTTTATGGGAACACGCCATTGTCACTAAGACCTTCCCTGGAATTGACGGACTGGTACTAAAATGCGAATTGCGTCTCTCTGGTCAACGTACGCTAATACGACCTATTCACAAACTTTGCTTAATAGCAACCGCTGAAGAACTGAACTATGATAGTTAGACCTACTGTTTTGTTATCGCGTGTAATGTATATTTATTCCGTGTGACGATGTATAATTTATTTGATGTGCTTATTGTGTTTTGACTCCACTTTGTCCCCTCTGGTTCCGGGTTTTATCGCAAATAAGTTTTGTTATCGCTGCTCAATTTCTTTCCGCGCTTGGCGGGGAGTGATTTGGTTTACTCGTGCCCTTTTTGTTTAATCTTTTTTTTTAATGATTTTGCGTGCTTGCCCGTATCTAAAATGAGTAATTAATCCGGTTTGCGTAGTTTGCCTAGCGCATCTCGCACTACAATCTATTTGGATCTCCTTTGTTGCAGTAGCAGTAGTAGTTTGTTCTTTGTTAAGGAAGCTGGGCATCTGTTTAGAATTATTTTAGTTTTCGGATAGCATGTAGCTTTAGTTAAAATTTGTTTAATTAACAACATTTTTATTTGATCTAGACTTGTGTAGCTAGTACTTATGTTCATAATCTATCCTGTCTCTGAAATCTATTTCGGCTCGCCATTTTTGTAAGTAATTAGTTTATTAATTCGTTTATGAGCACATTATTTGTTATTTTATGTTTTAGGGTTACGAGAAAATACATCTACGTAAACCAAGCGAGTGTTTGAAACAGAGGCACGCGGTGTTCCCCAAATCACTCATCTTAATTCATCTTTTATTATTCTTTTGTTGTCTCGGTCCGAGCGAAAAAATCTATCGTGTTGGGAAGGCTCTGAAGCATGCTTCAGATATACGAACAAATTATGGTCTGGCAGTTATCGAGAAGTTGTGTGTAATAGCAGAAATGCAATAAATGAAGTAAAAAAACACCTCGAAAAACAGAGAACTAGCATCGATTTGCCTAAGAAGATATTTCGTTTTTCACCACATTTTCAAAACCTTAGTTCAATTTTATAAACAAAATTTTGATATTGAATACAAACCTGACCATGGTTTTTCTTTATGGCATTATTGATAAGGCACTGCGTATCGCTTTGTTTTTATATTTAAAATTTGTTGTGTTTTGTGTAGCGTTTAGACGGTTTTACCAAGAACGTCAAAAAATATATTAAACGATGCAAAATAGTCGGTCTCCTCGCCATGTTCTGAAAAATATTTTGGTCTATCTGCAAAGGAAAACCAGAAGCTTAAATATAAAAAAACAAAACAAATAAATTAAAACAACGTGTTTAGTTACCGTAGTACCGTACTAGTAGGACAACTAGCCACTCTGCCGGAGTGGCCTGGCAAGGCCAATAGTTAGTTACTTCGAGTTAGAAACATCGGTTCGGCCTACTTCATACAAATAACATATCTTTGAGTGGTAATCACAAGTTGGTATAATTGGAAGCATCGCCCCTATGCCCTTTAACCAGATTGCCGCACTTAGAATTAAGACTGATATTACTCACAAACTCTTCATCCTTTCCCCTAAGTATGTTGCACAAAGTAAAAGTTAGGGGTGAGCGTTGTTGCAGTTTTTGTTTTTTTCATTACTTGATATGACATTTGCGACACTATGTTCCTTGGCTGCACCTAAGCGCATTGATGCCGGCATAGAGCAAAAAAAGGTATATCTACCCTCAAATGGGTTGTCTCCGTTTATTCAGTTGGCCTAATAACATAACCTATTTGCAAGAAATATTTCCTTTCATAGGTACAATTGTATATTTGGTGACTATGAGTTCAAGTAACTATGTAGATCAAGCCTGCCCGACCTTTTACTCATTGCGGGCCAAAGTTTTTGGGCAAATGTCTTCGCGAGCCGTAATTGCTATGAGAACAAATCATTTTGCTTGAGAACAAATCAATACGGTTTTATCGAGAAAAATGACCTAACATAAGAAATTCAATTCTAAACCCTAAACACTACGAAAACGGTATTCTAGATTACATTATTACAATGCTTTTTAACAGCTGGTTCATTTTAAAAAGCATTTATTACACGCAACCATCATTACAATGCAGAAAAATTGTTAGTGAGCGCATTGCCATTGCTTTTCTATGGTTAGCCTAATATCGAGTTCTAATGGTGTTGTCGCCAAACGTAAGCAATCCTCGAGATGGCCGTCGGTGATAGAATATTGAGTTTTTGATTTGGCACATTTCGTGCGAGAAAATAGAAAGGTTTCACGCACGTGATCAAACGTCATCAAAATGCACTTTAAAAAAAGTGGCTGATTACTTTCAGTGATTTTGCATTGAATTGAATAAGAGTGATATCGTTTCTTGCAAATTTAACGAATAAACCAGACCAGCGGTTCTTAACGGGGTCCCCAGTGAAAAATCTGGGGGTCTCCAAAAGGAATGCCAAAATGTATTCTTTTAACCCTCAAATGCACAAACAACAACGACCACCGCTTTGACTAATACTAACCGTGGCTTTACGGTAACATGCTACCTATAGTCAAACGTACGCAGTATCACATCGTTCTAGTGGTGAACAAATAATTTGTTTTAGTCTGATGCAAAAGGCCGTCATTTTTAGTTTTTTGCTACATATCAGGATGCAATAGACCAAAGTAAGAAAAACAATCCCACTGCTACACCTGTTTCAAGGTTTTGTAATAGAAAGACTGACGTTTGTCGATTCCACATTTAAAAATTCGTTAGGTGAATAAAGCTACGTAGTGGCGACTCTTTTATCAAGAATGCAGTTATGCAAGCTTAGACAATAGCATTGAAGAAGTAATTGAAAACTGACGGCAGTAGCTAAGATAATTCTGGTGAGAATGATGTGTCCCGTACAACGCCAACCAGGCTAAACCCAGCATTCCAACAATAGCAACAACAGTTAAATCCACCAATCTTATTACACTAATCACCAATTTAGGCCTACAAACCTTGTTCAAATAGAATCAATTAGTTAAAAGACAATACAAAACAAGTAACTCATAACATGAAACCATCCTATTTTAACAATCTCCAACACAAAACCAATCTATTTTAACAACACCTTACTACAGCAGACTACTTGACTATCCTAGGCGACACAACAACTAGCACATGTAAAAGGTTAACGGAAGACTCACTCCCACAGGGTGCTAGTCACTCCGCTAACTACACTTCACAGATGTTATACAGGGTGATCAAAAAGTCCCTGTGCACCTAAATTGTGAAAATAATAAATGATTCACAAAGATATAAATAGTCATGAATAGACATAAATGAAGTCCTATGTCGCTGTTATATTATTTTGCTCTTTGATTATGAATAAAATCATTATAAATACTTTTAGCAAGATGAGGCTACTGCCCACACATCAAATGCTTCTCTGACATTTTTACAAACAATTTTGGTAGCCGCATTATCTCCAAAAATCTCTGGCCACCAAGATCTCCTGATCTTACGCCTCCAGACTTTTACTTATGGGGCGCTATGAAAAACAAAATTTATTGCAGCAATCTTCGCACAATAAATGAATTGAAAGAAACCGTCACCAATTATATCCAAAAAGTTGACGACACTGTCTTGAAAGACGTCTTCAGAAAGATGATGACACGTGCCACAAGATGTACTGAGGCGGGTGGTGGTCATTTCCAGCGTCTACTGTAAAGTTCACCAAGTAACACGTATATCTGTTACAATATGCTGTTTTTGATTAATATTGAATGAAATAAAAGTAATTCAATAAACGTTTTTGATTAATATGGAATAAAACGCTATTTAGTAACATTTTTTACAACCTATATTTATTAAAAATCAGGTGCACAGGGACTTTTTGATCACCCTGCATTTATTTGTAGTTTTAAATAGCCTGTTGACCTTTTAAGAGCCCACTCTGGCAGTGTTTTTAGTATGGGGTGGTAGCGAACAAAAGAACCTGATGTTTTTCTATCACCAACTAATGCAAGCGGCAAGTTGTTTATGTATTTTTAACAGCGCTTGTCTGTGTCCTAGATCAACCGGGGAAACAATAAACAGCTTGTATTGTCAGCCAATGCTAGCCTAATTTGTAAAACAGCATGCTATTTCGGCGCTTTTGTTTCTAAAGAACAGAACAAAACCCTGTTGTTAACTAAATCGTGTTCTTCAACGGTAATGTATTTGCAAAGAAATAACGTGCAAGCTGGGCAATTAGTTTTGATATCTAATTGGGGCCGCTTCAGAAGGCTTTACGGGCCGCATGTAGCCCGAGGGCCACAGGTTGAGCAGCCTTGATGTGGATCTACTGACCTATACGTTTCTATTGATTTCTCATTAAGCTTTGGATTTCATAAACTATGCCCATAATACCGTCCTCCTGACTAATAAAATAAGACTGTAAATTACTCAGTGATGGGCACAATACATTTGAAATTCATTTTAGATTGATAACGATACTAGAAAAGTATCGGTGTCAATCTAAATTGTTGTCGACTTAATTCGATACAGATATCGATACAGTATTGTCGATACAAGTATCTAAAAACTTTTTAAGTTTTTCTATACGCGGCAGGAATGGTCTTATAAGCTTGCTAGATGCTTTAGGCTACCAGGATAATAATGAGGCTAATAAGCCTGTCATTGAGCACCGCAGCAGTCAATGTTAACATAATAACAATTATAGGAGCTGGTATTAGCCTGTTAAGATATTAATTTAATTAACAGATGTTAAGGCATATAGGCTAACTGCAATCAGTTGAATAAAATACACTTGAATAAAAAATCATTTGAATAAACATTAATATCTTAACAGGCTAACGCCAGCTCCTACAATTGGTATCAAAACGTAATAAAGGCACTGACTTGGCTAGGAATTAAAGCACATCAAGCTCACTCGAGTGAGTGTGCACCATATACAATCTTAAAATTAACAGCATCAGTATAGGAACGAAACCGGTCGTGGAAGTGGTATTTTATTCAACTGATTGCAGTTAGCCTATATGTCTCAACATCAATTAATTAAATTAATAATAACAAATGCTTGACAACCAACTTTATCAATATTAAATGAATTAAAAGTATTGCCGATACTATTAGTTTTAGCTAGATTGAAAAATAGAATTAATTGACACCGACACTCGATATTTTTGAGCAATGATAAGTCAATACTGATACAAAAGTATCGAGAAATACTATCGCCAAAATATAGACGCTGCCCATCTCTGACTGTACTTACTTACAAACAGCAAATGATTTTACAAACATCAGTTTACTTTACCAAGAGCATAAGGGTAGGCTTACCATACGTCCCGTTTTTTCAGGCCTTGTCCGGGTCAATCGATCGAAAGTCCCGGTTTTTCATTCAGTCAGCCAGCATAGCTAGAACTACGTTATGTAAACGTTTGTCCCGATAAGTAACGGCATTATGACAACGAACTCAAGCTCGATGACAATTTGGGTCGGAAGTAACACAAAAGGAGCAGCAAATCAGGTAATGACCTTTTTTTTCTGGAGGACAACCCCACTGTGGGTGGAATTTATCGATTTGTAGTGGTGTTGCATTTATAACTTAATTTAACTCAAAAAGATTACACAAATTTATCTTTATCAGTTTACTTATTCAAATAGAATAGAAAGCAAAACACAATATTAGTAATTAGCATTATGTAACAGCAAAACTTTATAATAGGCTACCTTGCAACTTATCAGCTTTTTACAAAATCACATTATTAAGCGTTAGCCTGTACAGTTTACATGACAAAAGTGTTGCCAAGTATAAAATCAATCAAAGTCTTTATATTTTAAGCAGGGGCCACAACACCTCCCCCTTTAATTTCTAAATTATTCAATATAGTCAATAGTCATATACAGTTCGTGGTTGGCGTCGTCGATTCGAGCGCCTAGGTGTTTGAACAATGGCATCAGAATCTAAATCTGCTTCGGAATTGTTATTTGGTTTGTTTGTCAGATCGCTTAACAACTCATCAGAATCAGAAGTGTTTTCTTCTTGAGGTGAGTCTGCCGTATAGCGAGGTCGCAGTTGCTCGAGATGTCTTCTCCAAACTTTACCATTTGAAATGATTTTGACATCAAAACTGCGGCTTCCAAAAACTTTCACGATTACTCCTGGCACCCATTTTTCTTCTTCCGTGTTTTGAGAATATTTCCTTGCATAGCATGGTGTACCAATTTTGAACTCCATTGCCTCAGGCTTGTGAGTCTCTATTTGTTTTACACGTTGACGTCTTTGCAAAATGTGTGCAGGCGAAGGCATATACGTGTCAATTTTAGCACGAATTTGACGGCCCATCAATAATTCACTTGGCGAATATCCACAAGGTAACGGTGTTCGCCGATATAGCATCAGAAACTCTTGCAAGGCTTTCAGTGGGGGTAATTCAGACTTTTTTAAAGCTTTCTTAAAAGTTTGCACGAGTCTTTCAACCGCACCATTAGTTGCTGGATGGTATGGTGCTCCGGTCAGGTGAATGATTCCTCTTTCCCTTCACCAGTTCTGAAATTCATCAGACTTAAAGGTTGCTGCATTGTCTGATACCACGGTGTGCGGGTAACCAAAATGAGCAAATTCCATTTCCAGAATATCAATTGTCGCTTTGGTGCTCAGGGACGCTGTTGGGTGAATGCATGGATATTTTGAAAAAGCATCCGTTAACAGCAACCAGTTCCTCCCCATAAAATTAATAGCATGGTCAATGTGAACCCTGCTCCATGGACGTTCCGGTAGCATCCACGGATGATTTAGCTGCTTTGGAGGATCATTTCGATGCTGGGCACAGGAATAACATTTGTGACAGGTGTCGACTATGTCGTAATCAATTCTGGGCCAATACACTGCAGTGCGTGCCAACTGCTTCATGCGCTGAATACCAAAATGTCCCAAGTGTAACAACTTTAATACTTGTTGTTGAAGGCTATGAGGTAAAACTAGCCGTGCTCCATAGAGCAAACATCCGCATGATGTTGACAGGGAAGTTGCAATTTTTTTGAAGTCATCAATTGAGTAATGTTCGTTTGCGGAGGTATCCTTCTCGTCAATCCAGCCGTCTTGAACATATCTCATTACCGTAGAAATAACTGGATCTTTGGTGGATTCTTTCGCCAACAGCTCAGGATCAGTAGCTTTTAACTGTAAGCTAACTGTGTTGATTGCATTTACCACATGTGTATTGTCTTCCTCCTCTTCTTTGTCAAATTCATCATCTGGTCGCACGGGAAGTCGACTTAAGGCATCTGCGTTTCCGTGCGCTGCGGTTTCTCTGTATTCAATTGTATACTCGTATTGACTCAACATGAGAGCCCATCGAGCCAAACGATTTGCAGCTAAAGCCGGCGTGGCTTTATGAGGTCCAAAAAGGGCCAGTAACGGTTTATGGTCCGTAACCAAAATAAATCGACGTCAATACAAATACTGGTGAAATTTCTGCAGAGCAAAAACAATTGAGAGTGCTTCTTTTTGGAAATGACTATATTTTCTTTGAGCATCTGTTAAAGTTTTTGACACATTGGCCACAGGGCGTTCACTACCATCTGGAAAGCGATGAAATAATACTGCGCCAATACCAACATTTGAAGCGTCGCATGAAATGCCCAAAGGAAGAGATGGATCAAAGTGGGCTAAAACAGAATTACTAGAAAGCATCTCTTTTAAAGTATCAAAACTAGCCTTCTGCTCATGATTCCATTCCCAATTAACTCCTTTCCTCGTTAACTTGTGAAGTGGTTCAGTGATTGTTGATAAATTAGGTAGGAATTTACTGTAAAACTGGACAGAACCCAGAAAAGAGCGAAGACTGGGAACGCCTTTAGGTGGTGGCATTTCAAGTACTACATCCACTTTTGTGCTTTTAGAAATGCCGGATTGAAACAATTGATGCCCAAGATACTCAACACTGGGTTGTGCAAAAATACATTTTTCTAGGCGGCAACGTAAGCCTTTGTCTTGTAATCGTTGTAACAGTGCCCGAAGATTTTGTAGATGATCTTCTGCCGTGACTCCACTCACAAGAATACCGTCCAAATACACAGCAACACCTTTTAAATCGTTTGTCAATTGGAACAAGATTTCCTGAAAATACCCAGGGGCTGAACTAATACCAAACGGAAGTCTCATTTGTAAAAGAACACCTTTATGTGTACTCAAAGCCAGTTTCTTTTGACTTTCTTTACTCAAGGGTATTTGATTGTATGCATCTGCAAGGTCGATTTTAGTAAAACCGTAACCTCCACCTAATTTGTGCATCAGTTCTTCAGGTAAAAGAAGTGGTTGTCGGTGAGTCTCCAGCTGTGGGTTAACGGTGACTGAGTAGTCCCCACAGACACGAATACCAGCACTTTCTTGACCTGGTAGTTTATTTTTTCGAACAGGCACTACTGGAGTCCCATAGTCATTAAACTGTGTCATCTTCCACACTCCTTTTTTAATTACAACTTCATAAGCTTGTGCCAGCTCGTTTTGCAATGCAAAAGGTACTGGTCGTGGCTTACAAAAAATGGGCTTGGTGTCATTTTTAAATCGGATATCAAGCTCAAAATCTTTAAGACAACCGAGTTCTGGCTTAAAGACATCTGGAAAGTTCTGACACATTTGTTCATAAGCTGATTGCAATGTCATGTCATGCTTAACATAATTAGATACTTGATGAACCATTTCTTTCATATCGTTACATAAGCTTTTGTTCATCATAGAATCAACAGAAATCCCCAGTGTAGCAATACTGTCTCTGCCTAATAAATTAAGATGGGGAATTGTAGTCACAATAAATTGTAATTGCTCATCTTTGTCAACCGATTTTCTTTGTCCCAGCAGCTTCACTGAATTGGCTGTGTAGATTCCAAGCACTGGAAGATCATGCCCAGATGCAGACAGAAAACTTTCACTAACTGGTTGAAGGTCAGGCCTTCCTAAGGACAACCAGTAACTTTCACTCATAAAATTATCACTTGCCCCAGTGTCAACTTCAAATGTGAAGTGCTTATTTTCAACTTTTACTTTGCATTTCAATCGAGGAATGCTGACAGTACTTTTAATAGTCTGTAAGGTCTTGGGTACAGAAATACTTTTTACTGAAGTGTCTCTTTTCCTTTTGAAACATACAGTTTGGGTATGACCTTTTATATTACAGTAATGGCAAATTGCTTCTTTGAAATAACAATCTTAGCCAGTGTGTCCTTTCTTTCCACATCGTCCACAAGGAGGACCAATGGCAATTGAGCTAAATGTTACGTCGTATCTTGTTCTACTGAGCCTCGAACCCGGGCCACTCAAGCTATTGTTCCACACATGCCAAGACTTACTATCATGTAATCACGCACGTCTTTAAACGCCACATTTAGTGTAATCATCGGAACGTTTCTTTGCCTAATTACCTTTTGTGTGACCAATTTCATGTAAAGATATCAGTTTTCAATTTAATCAATACTTGTACGGCTAGCAGTAACAACAAGGAATCCTGGTTCAAAAGTAAACGAAGCCGCCTTTGTTCATCCGCTTCATGTGATTGTATTCGTGAAAGAGACAATAAAATCGTCGTGCTATTGAGGGTGAACCGGCGCGTTTCGTGACAGTTCTATGTAGGATATTGGGGCTAACCAGGAGCCGCGTAAAGTATTTTACAGTAAAACTTTGAGCATTATTGGGTCTGGAGCTAGTTTTTGATTGACCCATGCTGGCATTTCTGCGTGATTGTTCAAACTTGAGAGGTTTGACAGCATTGACAGTGTTAAACAAGTTTGACTTGGCATTGTAGGCTGTCTCTTTTGCTACTTTAGCAGCATCTTCAGTCTGAATAGCAATTTGAATTGCTTTTGCAAATGTCAGATCCTGACCTTGTTCTTTGAAAACAGCTTTTAGAACTGCTTCATTGTTTACCGAACAGATAAATCGAGTGCATATTGCTTCATCTTGCGGGTCTTTTATGGTCGAAAAATCACAGGTGATAGCATCCTGGCGAATTCTAGCTGCTAGTTCTTGAATTGATTCACCTGGTTTACGTTGCATGTCACTCCAAAACTTATACTTCTCACGTACAACAAATCGTTTGGGGTCGTACTGTTCTGACATAAAGGTAACAATAGTTTCCATTGGAAGTGTATTAATTTCCACAGGTGGCTGTTGTTGTGCTGCTAGATTTTGCAACAACTTGTACACAACAGTCGACTGGTTTGTAAGAAAAACTTGGGCAATCTTGTTTTCTGGAACAGAATGTGCCCCAATAAAAGTTAAGAACCTTGAATGGTAATCTGTCCACAACTCGGAAGTTGGATCAAATGGACTAAAACTTGGCACAGCAAATGCATTTGGAGAGGCTGCTTCTTGATTTGATGCTGGTACCTGACAGTTACCAATATTTCGAAGTGCTTCCAAAAAAACTTGCATTTGTTGCCTACCTTGTTCATTTTGTTGCTCAAGCTGAAACTTTTGCTGTTCCATTTGAGCTTGTTGTTGTTCTATTTGGACCCTTTGTTGTTCCATCTGTGCTTTCAGCAATTCGATTAGTTCTTTGTTGCTCATCCTCGTCGCCAGTTGATTTTTGTTGCATTTATAACTTAATTTAACTCAAAAAGATTACACAAATTTATCTTTATCAGTTTACTTATTCAAATAGAATAGAAAGCAAAACACAATAATAGTAATTAGCATTATGTAACAGCAAAACTTTATAATAGGCTACCTTGCAACTTATCAGCTTTTTACAAAATCACATTATTAAGCGTTAGCCTGTACAGTTTACATGACAAAAGTGTTGCCAAGTATAAAATCAATCAAAGTCTTTATATTTTAAGCAGGGGCCACAACAAGTGGAACTAAAGTAAAATGCACCCGAAATGGAGGTGTGCTACAAAAAACAAAAGTCAACACCTGTATTGCCGCCGCTAAATGTGTTTGGACTTTGCCTCATCACCCATTGTCAGGCGTGTTGTCCTCAAGCGTCCCGTTTTTTAATCACAAAAATATGGTAAGCCTACACAAGGGCAAAAACACAGCAGGAGAGAGCAAAGTCATCCAGGAGTCAAAAACTACAGCTGAGATAATACAATAAGCGGACAAACCACTGACCAAGTTTTGTGCTTGAGAAAAGAATAATTGTTTCTCAGTCTTGCGAGATTTCGCAATAAAACTCAGTATTTTGCCCCATTTTGCTGCAAGTGATAAAAATGCTTAGGGATTAAAATAAGTGCTGAAGAGCAAGCCATCTTTGGGCTACAAAGGTATTTTGAAGTAAAGTCTACCTAGTGCTCAGTTTGTTAAATCTTCCGCGCATGCCACTGAATTTTTAAAAACCAGATTTAAACGGATACGTTGGTGTTGAAACACACCAATGTACTTAAATAAGCAGCAATTTAGTATAGGCTTTACTATTTACGTTTTCTTTCGAAGTGACAGTGAATAGTAAGTACAGCTACTAACGGCAGCTGTTTTTATTTGGTTCCAGACAGCATTATGATGGAACAAAGCTTGTTCAAAGCATTCAGGAAAAAAATAAAAAACACATTTTGAAAAATGCTTAAATGCTCAATCACTCGATGCGTTGTCAATAGAGCTTAATTTAATTGTGTTTACTTTGTGCGTTTTGTGATGTTTAAAGCGGTTTGGTACTCTTTCATAAATTTTTTTCTGTTGTTGTTGTTGAATACCCACCCCTTCCGAGGGATGGGGGCATGGCGGAAGACCATGGAGCCTCAAAAGCCGGGCAACTCCCCAGGGTCTGGACCAGAGGTCGTAGAGTGACAAAGAGTCGCCAAAGAGTGAGCGTCTCAAAGAGTCCCTAGCTGGACAATGCAGAATGAGATGGCAAAAGCCCTGGGGCGAGTGTCCTCAGACGCTGCAGGAAGGATTCTCGATTCTGCCAATCCCAGAGAGATAAGAACCTAAAAGAAGGCTGTGTCCGTTGCAGCGAAGACGAGAGAGGACACAGCGAGCATGACGAGGGAGCACAAGTTCCTCAGTGGAAATTGAGGGAGCCTGTGGGTCAAAAAATTTTGATGAGACAGTACGCCTCCAATCCGAGAAAAGACAAGAGTAGATACGAGAGATAAGAGGAGAGAGACTACAAGGGATTGCGGAGGGCGCAAGTAGCGCTCCCCGTCTGGCCAGTTTATCAGTCGCATCGTTCCCCGGTAGAAACGAGTGTCCGGGGACCCACTGTAGTCTAAAAGAGCAGGGGGAGAAAAAAGACAGTTCCTGTCAGATCTACCACAGAGTTTGAGATAAAAGGAAAGATGGAGGAGAGGACAGAGTGGCGAGGACAGAACGAGAGTCAGATAGTAAGAGAAGAGAAGAGAAGTGGCAGACTTGTTGGTGCTGCCGAGACCAGCAAAGAGCGTGCAGAATGGCTCAGGCTTCAGCGGAAAAACTGGAACATACTGGACCTGCCGAAAAGGAAAGAGTGGCCTCAGTGCCACAGAGAGAGCAGATGGCAAGAACGCCGGAGCCGCCCTTGCCAAAAGGAAAAGGAACAGAGCCGTCAGTCCACAGTACCAGATCATGATGGGGAAAGAAAGTCAAGGTGGGCGAGAGCCGCACCTTGGCGAGAGTGAGGGGGATCAGAGCGAGAGCATGGGGAGGAAAGGGTGGACTCCACGGTGAACGAGGGCAGATTCCAAGGAAGAAAGGGAGAGCAATCAAGAGGAGCCTCCCTAGGGGAAGTAGAAAGAAGTATGAGCGGGTGAGTGGACGAAAAAGCTCTCCAGGACGATCTGCAGAGTCTTGGTTTCACTCCACGTCTGGCAAAACCTGAAATAGGAAACGAGGTTGGGAGACAAAGAGCCCGCTCATAAGAAAAAAGAGTGAAGTGAGTCAGGGTGACTCGTAGGGGAGGTAGAGAAGCCTCGGAGAGAAGAAGAGGGATAGGGGAGAACGAAAGGCAGCCGGTGATGGCGCGACTGGCCGCACGATGATGGCGCGACTGGTCGCTCAGTGAAGGCGTTCCAATTTGGTGGAATTGGTAGCGCTTAGGAAAGGAAACCATCCGGGTGAAGCATAAGTGAGAAGGAGCCGAAGAAAAGATTTGTACAGAACAGAGAGGGACTCCTTAAAGGGGCCCCATGAGGAAGCAGAGATACAGCGTAAGGACTTGAGACGTGGAAAGAATTTTGACTTCAGCGAATATACATGTTTAGAAAAGGAAAGAGTGCGGTCGAAGACCTCAAGAAAAGTTGGAGGGGGATTGAAACGGAGGCGGGAGCCGAGTATGAGGAGGTTGGGCTGGAGGTTAGCTTGGGGGGGATCCACTGAAAAGAAGGAGGCCTCACATTTACTCGGATTGAGAGGAAATCACCAGTACTCAGACCAGCGCTCCAATCGAAACAGAGCTCCTTGTGTGGCCTCAACGCTGTGGGGACCGAGGGGGAGGAGGACCAAATGGCCAGATCGTCAGCGTAAAGAGAGCAGCTGACGGAAGAAGGCAGAGAAGCAGGAAGATCATTAATGAAAAGAGAGAAAAGAACAGGGCCAAGAACGGATTCTTGCGGAACACCTCGACGGACTCGAAAGGAACGACTTTTGTGATTTTGATAGACCACAGAAGCGCGCCTATCAGAAAGGGAAAATTGAGCCCAACGAGGAAAGCAAGGAGGGAGGCCAGCCGAAATAAGTCTGTGGAAAAGGGCGAGATGCCAGACAGAGTCCAAAGCTTTAGAGAAATCAATAGTAGAGAGGATCGTCCGAGATCACGGCCTGGGTTTGTTAAACCCATCCGAAATGGACTGAGAAAGGTACAGAATTTGATCTAGTGTAGACCGACCAGGGCGGAAATCGGCCTGGCAGGGAGAGAGAATGAAATGAGATTCCAGAAAGAAGAGTAGACGGGATAGAATGATGCCATCAAAAAGCTTTGATACGCAGGAGGTGAGAGAGATAGGCCGGAAGGAAGCAGGAGAGTCGAGAGGCTTTCCCATCTTATTTATGGGAATAATAGAAGATGTCTTCCAGATGGAAGGAAAGGAATGCGAAGACCAGGAGAGATTGAAGATGTGGAGAAGAAAATCCAAGCCACAACGAGGAAGGTGCTTTAACATGGGATAGGCAACTTTGTCTGGGCCAATGGCAGTGGACGAGGAAAGATTGGAGGCAGCCGCAAGAAATTCCGCGGGAGACAAAGGAGAGCAAAAGGACGAGTGAGACTCCACAGGGCACGTGGCTCGGCGGAGCTCAGTGAGGTAGCCTCTGGCTCTGCTGCGCAGGGCCTTTCGCTGAGAAACGGAAAAGTGTAATCTCAGGTAAGCGGCATAAACCGAAGCCGATTCCCTGGGAGAAGAATTGTTAGGGAAGTTAAAAGAGCATGAAGACAAGGAAGGAGAGCTAGCGATAGAGCGAATAAGAGAGTGCACAGATTTAGGATTAGATTTAGGTGAAAGAGAAGAGCAAGTCGTCTGCCATGCCTCAGCCTTGGCCTTGGCGATGACTGACGAGGCGCATCGAGAGGCGGAGATGTAAGCCTGGCGATCTTCATCACTTCTGTGAGCGGCAGCGAAAGATGCAAGGCTTTCACTAACCGCACTTTCCACCTCAGCGGACCACCAGGTTTTAGAAGGGCGTTTGATGCGGCCGAAAGGAATGGAAGACTTGGCCGCATTCAGTGCCAGAGAGGTAAAGAGACCAGCTGCAGAGGAAAGAGAAAGAGACGAGTATTCCTCTGCAGATAGACAGTGAAAGTCAAAGTAGGAGGCAAAGTCATCCCAGAGAGCTTTCTGAAAATTGAAGAAAAGGAAGCGCTCGTTGGGGCGATGGGTCGGAGAGAGAGGGACGGATAGAAGAATTGGTAGGTGGTAAGAACCCAGGTCCTGTAGCACCTCCCAGGATTGGGAAAAGGGCAAGAGAGGAGGGAGCAAAGGAGATGTCAGGAGAGGAGCGACTGCCAGAGGAATGATGGAGAAGAGTGGGTGTGTCAAGGTTATTGAGGGGGAGGAGGTCAAAGGAGATGATCCAGTCGAATACTTCCTCCCCTCGGGGGTCGGAAGTGCCTCTTGAGTCCCAGAGGGGGTGATGGCAATTCAAGTCCCCCAGAATGAAGAGATTTCTGGAGGAGGGAAGAATGGAGGGAGAAAAGGAATCGATTCTGCCATCCGTCGGGGAGGAGCGAATAGGGGGGCGTACACATTAAGAAATGACACCGAGGAGGATTTGTTAAGAGAGATGTTGATCCCTACATGATCAGAGTAGGGATCAAGCGAAGAAAGAGACGAGATAGAAAGTTCAGAAAAGGATAGGCCCTGTCTGACGAAAATGATGACGCCGCCGCTAGCGTGCGTGTCATCAGGAGTGAGAATGCCAGACCGGGAGTGGGTACGATCAGAATGCATAGCAGAGAATCCAGGAATTCGGAAAGAGGAAGATGAGTTAAGATTGGATTCCTGGATGCAGATAAGGTCAACAGGATGGGACGAGAGAAAGTGAAGTAGTTCAGTGCTCCTGGCTCGAAGACCTCCAGCATTCCATTGAAGAACCCTGAGAGAGTCAGGGGGAGGAGAGGAGGCAGGAGGTGTAGAAGGACGACCAGGAGCAAGGGACGGTGGTGAAGGGGCAGAGGAAGAAGATATAAAATGAGCAGATGGGAGATAAGAGGTTTGGAGACAGGGGTGGGGCGAGAGTGCTGCATTAGCAGAGGGGGGCAGATTGTACAGTGAAGGCATACATGTCGAAGAAGTCTGAGGAGGGAGTCACAGTGTTACAGCAGGGGGGCAGCTCCAAGAGTGAGAGCTGCCAAGAGCTTCGAATTTGGAGAGGAAAAGTTGTGAGCACCTTAGATGGATCCATTTGGAGCAGGTGCAGCATTGCACTGACTTGCCCCGCCAGGTCACATATTCAGTGCACACACAGAGCAAGGAAAGATGGGACCAGGGTTAGGATGAACGTTACCGCTCATCAAGAGTAGGAGAAGAATGAGCAGACGAAGAAGGGCAAGAGAAGGGCAGAAGAAAAAAAAGAAAAAACAAGCAAAAGATTTTGAAGAAGCTGTAAGCTGTTCTTCTGCGGTCGTTCAAGGGGCAACATAGCGAAAAAATGAAGGGGAGTGCCCGGGGTAACTGGGACCCTCGGGAAGGCCAACAGCCATTTCGACCCAACCCAAACGGGGTCGGGGACCGCACCACCACGTTGAGGCGGCTGTTGATTGGTGCAATAAATTTTATTTGAATTTTTGCTCGTGGCTGAAAATGCAGATGAGTGCGCCCTATGAGCATTTAGATCTCATAAATAGGAGATCACCTAAACTATTACCATGATATCAATTGGTAATCCTTATTATTTCGATTTGATGGAAATAAATCTCCATTTGTTATACAGTTACTATTGTGATTTTATCCCATCTAGTTGTGTCATTAAATAAGACTCTTTTGATGTTGGCATTGCATTATATTTTGCATTTTACTTTGCATTTTTTTCAAATTCATTTACCTATAGAGCCCCTTTGGGACAAAACTGGGTAGTTCATTTATATCGTGTATTTTGTGACGCATGACGTCGTTTGATTCTTTTTCATAAACTTTACTCGTGGTTGGATATGCATATAGGCAGAGATGGGCAGTAACATGCTACCTTTCAAGTAGCGGCAACGATAGCCCCCCCACTTTTAGTTTAAGGCAGTAGCGCCACTATTTTTTTCACCAAGTAGCCGTAACGGTAGCGTCGCTACTTTTGCAGTATTTGAAATGTCCCTAGAAGTACTGTCAACAATATTTTATTAACTCTTGACTCACCACATTTTATTGAGACAAAAACTGGCATTGTATGGCAAAAACGGTGCAACCGATATGTTTACCTAAGAGCTGAGTATTCCTTTAAGAAATAAAAATCAATGATAGCCAGTAAACTAGTGAACATTTTATTTCAAAACGTTTCGCTTTATACTTAAAGCATCATCAGTTATAACTGATAATGCTTTAAGTACAAAACGAAACGTTTTGAAGTAAAATTTTCACTAGTTTACCGGCTATCATATTTCTACTCAGGTTAGTAAAGAAAGCTCATTTTCATGCTTCTAAAAATCAGTGAATTTTGTAATGTATTTCTTCAATATTGATCGAACCATTAATCATATTTCTTGTGCAGCAAATTAGATAAAGAAATCTCGGCTGAAAATTTTGGTTTTTTCAGACTTAAATATAGAACTTGCCATACCCATGTTATAACTTTGTCTTACAATCAGCATTCCTTTCATTATCTCAATGGGTAGTCTGGATTTTTCATTTGACCTCATAGTATTCCTAATAGAAAATGTTCTTTAAACCGAAGCTGTACTTCCACGAAAGCAAAAGATAAATCTAATACAGTATATATAACACGATTCTGTCTGTCTGTCTGTGTGTCTGTTTTAACTCCTTTGAAACTGCTGCAGGTACAAGCATCAAATTTGGCACGATTGATCACCACCCTGTGGTAAATATCCTAAGAGTATTTTTGACGTCATAACGACGTCATAATTAAAAATATTTTTTTTAGAAATTGTATTTCTTTACAGAGTACAACCACTTTTTGCTCAAACGAAAACCAGCTTCCGACTTACCACATTTCAAAAATTTTATTTGTTTGGGATCTAAAATGACGTCACAATCAACGATTTATTGAACGATTTGTTTTTTGCTCTTTCTCAAAAAGTACTGATTGCACAAACGCGATTAAACGTTCTTTTAGGAGATATTGATAAGGTGCTTTCGATAAAAACAACTTTACAATAATTAAAGCCTGTTTGACAATGCTACGAGCAATTCTTTATTTAAGCACTTTAAGCCCTTTATGCATTTTTTCTACTCTTTTTCCCTTGCACGCTTGAACTGGCTCTATAACAGGGGTTCCCAACCAGGGGTGCGAAGCAGCATCCTAGGGGGTGCGAGATGGTCATTCAGATTTTTCAAAAATTTGTCCCAGGTTATTAACACTCTGAAGTCAAAAGAACGACCAACTCAGGTTTGATCTGAAAAAAAAAAAAAAAGCGATAGCTGAAAATGCCACGAAACTTCACGCCAGACAAGTGATGACCTTTTTTTTTTTTTTTTTTTTGGAGAACACCGCTGAATGTGGCCTTAATTTGACTGCGCATCTGACACGCAAGCATTCACAACTTGTCATTGATGCTTTGAAGTCAAAATGAGGCCACATTCAGCGGTGTTCTCCAAAAAAAAAAAAAAAGGTCATTACTTGCTCGGCGTGAAGTCTGGTGGCATTTTCAGCTGTCGCCTTTTTTTTTTTGGAGATCAAACCTGAGTTGATCGTTCTTTTCACTTCAGAGTGTTAGTGTTAGTGCATGGCCTTATTCTTCACATGTTAAAATACTATAGGGGTGCGAGAACATATTAAGATATTTTAGGGGTGCGAGAACATATTATAACAATATAGGGGTGCAGGCCATTAAAAAGGTTGGGAACCACTGCTCTATAAGGTCATAATATATCTCGTACGATTAACACAAATCTTCGCTACCACAGATTATAATATCAAATGGTTTTCCAAAATTGCACCCTTTTTTCAAAATCAGTTTACTAAAAAACTGATTTGTGACCTCATTTCTCAACTGATTTTCAAACTTCATCCGACAAATTAAAAGTTATTTCAATGCGATTCCGATAATATACAATATGTACATATAAAATTAGTTTTTATACTGAAAAAAGTGAGTTTTACGACCTGTGGTGTAACTTTTTACCTCTTCCGAAAGTAGTGAGTTCAGAAAAAACAGCTGATTTTAACACAAAAGCGTTAAAATTGAGTACTAACAATTACTGTCCTTTGAAATCTTAGGAAATTTTCTTTCCAGTAATATGTGACTACAATTACTTACGGCTAAAGACTAGTTTATAATGGCTGATCAAAACTTGGTTGCCATAGATGATGTTTCATTTTTGGTCAAACAATTATCCTACTAGAGCTAACAAACTTGCAATTGTTGGGTAAAGTTAGTTCTTTGGTACATTTTGATTACTTTTCCTCACAAGCGTGGTTCTTTTGCATTATTGGTCAACGTTTTCAAAACGATCCATCAAAAACTGAAGTCTCCAAATGTTTATGAGATGTAGTCTATCGGTAAAAAACACACAAAATTTCAGTGCCTGCACATCACAAAAATGCAATTTCTAGAAAAACTAAGTCCTATGGTACATTTTGGCTATTCTTTGTCGATAGCATGGATCTTTGGCATTATCAATCAAAATATTCAAAAAGATTTATCAAAAATTGAAGTCTACAAATTTTAATATGTAGCCTACTCCAAGCAAAATCCTTGGTGATCACCCAAGAAAAAAACGAGGGAGTAAAGGTGGTTCTTTCTTTTGGTTTGCAACAAAATCTAAGTGTCGAGCTACATGTGATATTAATGTTGAAGCAATTTCCTTTCCAATTAGGCGAGGCTGCCACAGCAGCCAGCTGATATGATGTTCTTAACATTGACATCATTAATGGGGGACCCCGCTACTGCTGTAACTCAACTGTGAGTGCTTCATTGCGAATTAGTTTGCTCTTTGCATGTGAGCGTTTATGCCAGGGCTAAGGAACATGCACGCAGTCAGAGACGTTAGTTCATATCAATTCGTCTACAGCAGTGGTTCCCAACCTTTTTAATGGCCTGCACCCCTATATTGTTATAATATGTTCTCGCACCCCTAAAATATCTTAATATGTTCTCGCACCCCTATAGTATTTTAACATGTGATGCACTAAATTTAACATGTGATGCCATGCACTAAGCATGCTTAGAGTCAAAATAAGGCCACATTCAGCGGTGATCTCCAAAAAAAAAAAAAAAAAAAAAGGTCATCGCTTGTCTGGCGTGAGGTTTTGAAGTCAAGTGATGCTTTGAAGTCAAAATCAGGCCACATTCAGCGGTGTTCTCCAAAAAGAAAAAAATAAAACAGGTCGTCACTTGTCTGGCGTGAAGTTTGGTGGCATTTACAGCTCCCAAAAAAAATACCCTCGCATCGTTTCGGGCTGAAGTGAAGGCCGCGCATTAGCCATGCTGTAATTAGACACTGATTGTGCAGAACTATTAACACATGATGAACTGAGCATGACAGGACAAAAATGCAACAGAAAAATCTGAATGACCATCTCGCACCCCCTAGGATGCTGCTTCGCACCCCCAAGGGGTGCGAGCACCCCTGGTTGGGAACCCCTGGTCTACAGTAACGAAAAAGTGTTAAGTAGCAATCTTAATAATAATGGGCCAAAACGCATTGTGAGGTCGTAATGTTAAATGACATCGCAATGCTTGCTACTACATAGTGAGAACAGCAGTAGGCAACAAAATTATTCATATCATTTTGATAGCAAACATAAATGGTAAAGCCCGTTACAGATATTTGTAATTGCAAGGATATCGGTACAAAACACTAATCTTCATTTAGAAGTAGGGAGGTCTGGATTAAAGGCAAAGCTAGATGTAATAAAATCCCAAATTTAAGAAAAGATCACAATTAAACAATAATAGCATCAATCTGTGACACTGGATTAAGAGGGAATGTTTTTGTTTGAAAGGAATGTAATAGGCACCTATTGCAATAGGTTATATGACTTAAAAGAAAGCCATAGCCCCTTTTCATGCTATGGCCGAATTAAAGCAAACAGCGCAGGCAAAAATCTTAATGTCACAAATGTTTATACGAAAAAGGGAATGTTACTAAATCATTTCGTTGTCGCTCTCATAAATGTTTGTACTGTGAAGCTGGCGCAGCTGCATTAATTGATATCTTTTAAATCGGCACGGGTGATAATGTGCCCTGCCGAAGTAAAATCGCACCATACTTAGGAGAAAAATGTTTTCTATTTTGCTTGATAATAGCTTTATAGAACTAACGGTATCAAACCTGAAAATTTGGGAAAAGCAAGGACGTATTTAACTTCTATGAGCATAACTAAGCAAGGAAAAACGAATATGAATCATAATGCGCAGCTAGCAGGGACTTGAAAAAGTTTGAGGCGAAATTGAAACTAACATCGTCACTGTGTTAAATCGCACCACATGGAACATATTATTCGTATTTTGTTTTATGATAGCTTTATAGAGCTACCGGGATCAAACCAAACATTTGGGGAAAAGCAAGGACTCCCCAGGGCACGACAGGGCAGGGAGAAAAGAACATGCTACATAATGCGCAGCCAGCAACTGTGTGAAATTGCACCACACGAAAGACATTTTTGCTATTTTGATTTAGAAAAGCTTAATATCAGAAATGTGATTCCTACTTCCAAACTACGGAAGACACAAGGCTCCCTTGGGTTGGTGTCAGCAATGACAGAGTACATATACCTAAGGCATAACAACGATCTTGAAATGAGATATTCTGCTAGGAAAAGGAGCACAAAAAGTCGTGAAAATCTAATGTGCAAAAAACCCATAAACTTTTGGTAACTCTTTATACAGGGTGTGTAAAAAGTAGCTTGGGGATTTCTATAGTTTATAATTCTTGCACTTTGCCATGTATGGACTAATAAAAGGTTTAATGTTACTCTTTGATTATTAGAATTTACGTAAATAAGCAAACTAAAAGAGAAAATGAACACATTTTTATAATCATTCACTTTTATTTAAAAAGGTGGTTGAAAAGTTCAATATTTTTCGACCGAACTACCGCCATTTTTTACGCAAGTGTGCTGTCGGCGATGAAAACATTGAATTACGTTTTGACAGATATGGGTGGTGATTTTATGTGCTTCTTCAGTGATGAAGTTCATTAAGTCATCGATTGTCGCAGGTTTCCTTTCGTAAACGGCATTTTTTAAATGACCCCAAGCAAAAAAATCAAGGGGTGTGAGGTCCGGGGACCTTGCTGCCCAGACAAGAGGACCACAGCGTCCTAACCATCTTCCAGTGAACGTTTTATCCAAAAATTCTCGTACTTTTTGATGGTAGTGCGCTGGCACTCCATCTTGTTGAAAAATCACATTACTGAAAACGTTTCTCGTCAACTGAGAAATGAAGCACTTTTCCAACATATCGAGATAAAGTTCGCCGTTAATGTTGCCTGGTAAGAAAAATGGGCCATAAATGAGTGTGGAAGATAAACCCATCCATACGTTCACTTTAGGGCTTGAATGGGTTTTTGGAATTGTTTCCATGGGAGTTTCTCTGGCCCAAATCCTGCAATTATGGCGATTTACCATACCATTCAAGAAAAAAGTGCATTAGTCCGAAAAAATCAAGCGATCAAGAAAGTTTTCATCAGCATCGATTTTCTCTGGGAGAGTTTCACACATTGCCATTCTCCATCCTAAATCTTCGTCATGCAGAAGTTGTGTCATTTCGATTTTATAGGGAAACAAATTAAGTTTTTGTCTCGCAGTGTTGTGAACCGTTTTAAAACTGCAACCAACTTCTTTTGCAACGAATCGCAGAGAAGTCTTAGGCTCATTTTCAAAGAAATTTGAAATTTCCTCAACCTTTTCATCTTCCAACGCGGGCCTTCCTGATTTTGGTCGATTGTGGACGGAACCGTTTTTTTTTAATTTTTTAAATGTATCGCGAATGGTATTCTCACTTGGAACCTTCACTCCTCTCCTCTGCAAGGCTCGACGGACGGCTGCTGTTGACTCTGATTTCGCCATCAAAATCACAATCTCAATACTTTCTTCGGTAGATAGCATGATGAAAGGTTAAAAAATGAAAATGTTTGAAATATCATGAAAACAGCTATTAAAACAAAAAATTTTTTGAATGATTAAAACAAAAATTTGAAGAATTGATCTCTTAAGTAAAAAAAGCTTCTATATAATTAGACACACACTGATGGTTATAATGAATTTTAAAACCCCCAAGTCACTTTTTACACACCCTGTACAAGAGCCAGATATGTAAAGTCGGCTTGGCCGACTGAACCGACACTTTCAATCCAGACGTTACTGACGGGGGTTTTCGGATGACGCCATGGTATCATAGTGCGTAGCTAGCAGGGACGTGTGAGTAAGTTGGAGGCGAAATTGTAATTAACAACATCACTGTGTTAAATCGCACCACATGGAACATATTATTGGTGTTTTGCTTTATAATAGCTTTATAGAGCTACCGGGATCAAACCAAACATTTGAGGAAAAGCAAGCCTACTTTAAACTCCCCTGGGCACGTCAAGCAGGTAGAAAAGAACATGCTACATAATGCGCAGCCAGCGAGAACTTGAGGAAGTTTTAGGGGAAATTAAAAAAACAGCGTCACTGTGTGAAATTGCACCACACGAAAGACATTTTTGCCCTTTTGCTTTGGAATAGCTTAATATCAGAAATGTGATTCCTACTTCCAAACTACGGAAGACGCAAAGCTCCCGTGGGTTCGTGTCAGCAATGACAGAGCACATATACCTAAGGCATAACAACGATCTTGAAATGAGATATTCTACTAGGAAAAGGAACACAAAAAGTCGTGAAAATCTAATGTGCAGAAAACCCATAAACTTTTGGTAACTCTTTATACAAGAGCCAGATATGTAAAGCCGGCTTGGCCGGCTGAACCGACGCTCTCAATCCCTACGTTACTGAGAGGGGTTTTCGGGTGACGCCGCTGTATGTACTATAAAGCAAAGATTTTTTCTTATGCTGATATGCTGCCTGTTGTGGTATTTATGTCTATACTCTACATCATTGCAATAAAATCCCAAGTTTAAGAAAAAATCAGCATAAAACCAAAACCATAACAATTTGTAAAACTGAATGTAGAGAGAACAATAGCCTCTTTTGTCGCTACGCCGCAAACAAAACCAATAGCGCAGTCAAATTAGGAACTTAATACCACAACTATCAATTAGAAAAGAGCAGCAGCAATTGGCAAACTAGGCTTACCATTAAATAGTTTTTTTTTTATTGTAAAAGCAACCACCATTTTGTCGCTACAATCAGTTTTGATTATGTACAATCACTGCTCTCTCACAAGTATTAACAATAATTTGTGGCAAGATTCTTTGTTAGCATTGCCAGTCATGATTAAGAGAATATGATGATCACAATTTCGTGTAGAAGAATTGTGAAAGTGCATAAAATTTATTAACTTTTTGCTATTGCTCACACAAGAGCCGGATGGGTGAAGCCTTCGCAGCCGGTTGAACCGAAATACTAAGCCCGGACATTACTGATGGGGAGCCTCTGCCGGGCGACGCCAGCAAAGCCAGCTAGTTCTGTAATATAACAAAGAGATGTATTTATAGCCAACAAGAGAAAAATTGCAACTTAATAACAAAAATACCGTGCTCTTAATTTTTTGTTATTGTGACATTTTTTTGCTAAAAACTGAAGAACATTAACAAGGGGACGGCCAAAAATACGAAAAAACAGGACTGCCCCGCACAAAATGGTACGTCTGGTTAGCCTAATTAACTAAGAATATTGAAAACAATTTTTTATTTTAGCTTGCTATAGAGGTTAGTTTGCGACAACTTGATTATCAAGTAGTGAAAATACAAAAGCGTCTGGCTGTATGTAGCAGTGAAATTTAACGACTCTAGTACACAATTTTTCTATTCTAAAGGTAATTAAAAATTGCACAATGGTAACTTTAAGAATGCTATAAAAAATTTTGGCACCTTTTCAAATCAAAGCTAAGTACTTCATATCACAAGCCGCTACAAAATGGTTAACGGACTCGCAATCTACCGAGAGTGAAATTTTTGATTTTTCCTTTTTACGTCCTGCTGAGCTGGTACTTTAACGGATGTGTCCTTTCTAGACGAAAGGAGTTGATAGTTTCTAATGAAATTAGAAAAAACATTGTTGCCTGTAAATGTGTAACTGGGTTTATCTCAGTCCAAATTTATTTCAGAATGAGATCAATTTGTCTCTGGACAGCGAGTACTTTTAGAGGAGGAGACGGACATAGACATAGCCAGTAATTTGGATTGGGGGAAGGATGGTGCACTTTACGTCCAGTTTATAAATCATAAACAAACAAAATTTGATTCCCCCTGGAACCGTCATATGATATTTGAACGGCTCCTAGCTCCTTTCGAACACGTGGAAAGTTAAAAACGTAATTTTTTATTATTGCACCTTTGAAAAAGCTTGTCTTTAGGATGTCGGGATTTACTGATTTATGACCGAAATACGGAACAATTTTTCATTGTATCCACCCAAATAAAAAGTATCGATTAATAAATTGAAATATTTCTTGGCTGACCTTATTTCAAGTAATATGACCACTCTTATATTATAGGTTTTAAATATTGCAAAATTTGGACTTGAATTAGCGATTAGCTTTCGCTACTAGCAACCGAAAGTGGCTGAAGCCGTAGCGTGCTACAATTTTAGTTAAGTTTTGTAAAGCCTTGTCTACACTGAGGCCATGCCAGGCTAAGCGCGGCTTATTTTTTATTTGTTTCATTTTGGTTCAGTCGCAAGTCGTGCATCACTTGCGCCTTGCTGAGTTTCGTGTGGAGCGTGAAAAAAATTTGCCTTGCTTTCTATTTCTCAGCTTCGTGCAAGTGATGAGTGTGTCGCGAATAAAAATTTTTTCGTTTCCGGTTTTTAGGCTAAGTGGTATTTGGTTATATGCAAAAATATTTTTGCAAAGATTTTCTGCACAAAATTTGTAAAAGTTAAACATATATTTAACAAATTCCTTCACTTAAGACTCAGCTAATAGTAATTAGGCAATTAGATAAACTAGAGCAGGCATCAGGCCTAGTTAATTATGTCGCTGATATCCCAGCTCATTATGTAGCGGCAGCCTTGACTAGCTAAATACTATCTTGCATTGGCTAAACAGGTTTTAGACGCAATAACTATAAAATAGTGGAATTCTGGTGAAGGCTATACGTTTCATTGGTGCGGTATAATTGTTTTGACAGCAAGACAAATAAGGGTCCAAAAGCATGTTTGCTTCTGCTAAACCATGATGAAGCAGTGGCTGTTACAGAATCGGTTTCATAATAATCAAAAAAAAAATTAATGTGCAGTTGCTGTACCGAACTCGCAACTTTTAGTTCTTGCATGCATTCTGTTTATTTCCTTATTTGGTACTTGGTAGTTTAGGGATTGGAATGCAATTCTCGTGCGTTTTTCTCAAACCGGGCAAGGTTTGCTTTTGATTAGCCAGCCTCTCGCTCCAAATGCTAAATAAATAACTTTCTTCTAGTTCAAATAGTTTTGTAATTGCTTTTGGTGCACGAAGGTTATTTTCTGTTGTTGATAATAAAAGAAGTTTTACTTTGGCTGGTGTGGTGAAGGCAGAGGAGAGACCCTGGAGTTCCTCCCGGGCTTTTGTGGACAGGTTTTTGTTGTTTGAAGACTCTGTAACACTGGCTGCGTCCACAAAGATTAATGAAAAAAGTTTTGGATTGTAAAATAACAGTCGCTGTTTGGGAACTGAGTGGATCGAGTTGTTGAAATACTGCGAACTACAAAGCAGTAGCGTTATTTTCATAACCACATCAAACTGGCCGTGATTTGTTAAAGTAATCACAGAAAGTAGAGTATTCATTCTCGAAGCTTTTCGTCTTACACTTTTCAAGAGAATCCGTCAGAAATAGTGTGAAAAGGTGAAGCGAGTCAGTTATATAGAGACACAGTTGACGAAAAAGAAAAAAAGGGAAAAAAAAGACTCCATCATGATTGGTAAAAAGAAGCGACCAATAGAAGGAGCGGAAACTAATGTGTGATTTTTAGACCATAAACGAATTCCTTTTGTTTGCATAAATTTGGTTTGGATGTTTTAATGTACGTGGCTTTAAGGGTGGAAAGATAAAAAGAAGTACGGCCACGGGCAAGAATAGAAAATTTGTTGTCATTATATTCGTGTGTGCATGTAGGGTTTTGTAAAAGATGTTGTCCTATGGCAGAAAAGGAAGTTTCAGTTTTAAAGCTTCTGATTGGCTTGCAAGAGCGGGCCAATGTGCTGCGGTCCTGAGAAATATGCTTCTGGAGAATGGTTTTCGGCACGTGCTGCTTAATCCTCTGTTGTAGCCTTTGAGACGTACGACCCACGTACCGACTATCGCAGTGGCACAGAAATTGGTAAACAATGTTGCTTTGATGAAAAGCGGGTAGTACATCTTTTTTGGCTACAGGCAGAAGTTGTCTGGTGGTGTAGACAATGCATGGTTCAACTGCAAAGTAACAGCGTTTGACGGCTGTTTTAATTTGCATTTCGTATCTCAGCGAAACATTGCCCAGCAATGGCAAGTGGAGATAAACTGGGCATTTCTTCGGACCGAATTGCGTTGGTCTGCGAAATTGATTCATTTTCTTGGTCATAACAGTGTTGATTATAGCTTCAGGGTAACCGTTGTTGATAAGGATTGATCGAATGTTGGAAAGTTCATTTTCAAGAGTAGATTTCGAACAGATGACTAGAGCTCTGTGGACTAGAGTTGAAATCAAATTAGTCTTCCGCTTCATGGGGCAGAAAGAGTTCCAGCGAATGTATTGGCCAGTGAAAGTCGGCTTCCTGTAGATAGATGTAACAAATTTATGGTCATTACTTTCTACCAGGACGTCAAGAAAGGGCAAAGTCCGATTGCATTCCTTTTCAAAAGTGAAACGAAGCGATGGATGGAGAGAATTTAGATGGGAGAAAAACTCATTGCATTCGTCTTCGTCATTAAAAACTGCAAAAGTATCATCGACGTATCGATAATACATAAGAGGTTTGTTGACTCTTTTGAAAAGCAAAGCTTCGTAATATCCGACAAAAATGTTGGCAAGAGATGGGCCAAGAGGTGAACCCATAGCAACGCCATCAATCTGTCGGTGCATTATATTGTTGAAACTGAATTCAACGGAGGAAGTAGCCGTTTGCATCAGCTCAACAAAAACTGCACGAGGAAAAGGAGGCGGAGTAAGCTCGCCATCATACAGAGCATTAGCGCAGATTTCAATAGTTTCTGCGAGTGGTACATTAGTAAAAAGGCTACAGACATCATAGGAGCAAAGAAAGACAGATGAAGGAAAGTTAAAAGTTTTGACTTTATCAGCAAAAGTAAAGAAATTGGAAATACAGTGGGTAGAATAAAGCGAAAGAGCAGGATCAATAACTGACGTAAGCCATTGCGCTAATTGATGCTGTGCTGAGCCAGTCATTGACAATATAGGACGTAAGGGTACATCTTGTTTGTGAATTTTTGGCAAACCATACATTCGGGGCCGTTGTGAACCAGTTGGTCGAATCCTGCTGTAAATATTGGATGGAAGAAGGCCCTCTTTCTTGAGTTGAAGCAACCGTCTTTGAATATGAGCTTCAATCTTCGCAGTGTTGTCAAATTCAGAAGAAGGGCCAAGATTTTCAAATTTAGAGTTGTCTTGCAAAATAAAATTCATTTTTGAAATGTAATCACTCTTATTCATTATGACAACCCCAGAACCCTTGTCAGTTTAGTGACATGGATATTTTCATTGCATCTGAGAGATCGGGTTGCCTGGATGCACTCTTTTAAAATAAGAAAGTCGCTCATGTCAATTGGATTACCGCAGTAAGCATGGGCGAGGTCGCTCAATCTGGCTTTTAAGGCTGAAAATTGCTCGGAGGAATGAGGGACATGATGAAGCAATTGACCAATGAGCACCTCGAATAAGCATCAATTAGCGCAATGGCTTGCGTCAGTTATTGATCCTGCTCTTTCGCTTTATTCTACCCATTGTATTTCCAATTTCTTTACTTTTGCTGATAAAGTCAAAACTTTTAACTTTCCTTCATCTGTCTTTCTTTGCTCCTATGATGTCTGTAGCCTTTTTACTAATGTTCCACTCGCAGAAACTATTGAAATCTGCGCTAATGCTCTGTATGATGGCGAGCTTACTCCGCCTCCTTTTCCTCGTGCAGTTTTTGTTGAGCTGATGCAAACGGCTACTTCCTCCGTTGAATTCAGTTTCAACAATATAATGCACCGACAGATTGATGGCGTTGCTATGGGTTCACCTCTTGGCCCATCTCTTGCCAACATTTTTGTCGGATATTACGAAGCTTTGCTTTTCAAAAGAGTCAACAAACCTCTTATGTATTATCGATACGTCGATGATACTTTTGCAGTTTTTAATGACGAAGACGAATGCAATGAGTTTTTCTCCCATCTAAATTCTCTCCATCCATCGCTTCGTTTCACTTTTGAAAAGGAATGCAATCGGACTTTGCCCTTTCTTGACGTCCTGGTAGAAAGTAATGACCATAAATTTGTTACATCTATCTACAGGAAGCCGACTTTCACTGGCCAATACATTCGCTGGAACTCTTTCTGCCCCATGAAGCGGAAGACTAATTTGATTTCAACTCTAGTCCACAGAGCTCTAGTCATCTGTTCGAAATCTACTCTTGAAAATGAACTTTCCAACATTCGATCAATCCTTATCAACAACGGTTACCCTGAAGCTATAATCAACACTGTTATGACCAAGAAAATGAATCAATTTCGCAGACCAACGCAATTCGGTCCGAAGAAATGCCCAGTTTATCTCCACTTGCCATTGCTGGGCAATGTTTCGCTGAGATACGAAATGCAAATTAAAACAGCCGTCAAACGCTGTTACTTTGCAGTTGAACCATGCATTGTCTACACCACCAGACAACTTCTGCCTGTAGCCAAAAAAGATGTACTACCCGCTTTTCATCAAAGCAACATTGTTTACCAATTTCTGTGCCACTGCGATAGTCGGTACGTGGGTCGTACGTCTCAAAGGCTACAACAGAGGATTAAGCAGCACGTGCCGAAAACCATTCTCCAGAAGCATATTTCTCAGGACCGCAGCACATTGGCCCGCTCTTGCAAGCCAATCAGAAGCTTTAAAACTGAAACTTCCTTTTCTGCCATAGGACAACATCTTTTACAAAACCCTACATGCGCACGTGAATATAATGACAACAAATTTTCTATTCTTGCCCGTGGCCGTACTTCTTTTTATCTTTCCACCCTTAAAGCCACGTACATTAAAACATCCAAACCAAATTTATGCAAACAAAAGGAATTCGTTTATGGTCTAAAAATCACACATTAGTTTCCGCTCCTTCTATTGGTCGCTTCTTTTTACCAATCATGATGGAGTCTTTTTTTTCCCTTTTTTTCTTTTTCGTCAACTGTGTCTCTATATAACTGACTCGCTTCACCTTTTCACACTATTTCTGACGGATTCTCTTGAAAAGTGTAAGATGAAAAGCTTCGAGAATGAATACTCTACTTTCTGCAATTTTCAAATTCTGTACCACAAATCAACTCTTTAAAGTAATCACCAAATGGAGTTTCATTTTAAACAAAATGTATGGTTGTCCTGTGTTGCTATGCCTACTGTCTGTTATCGTGTTATTCACATTTGTGTGGGTTTCGATATTACGCTGTAATTATGTAGTTTTCGTTTATGTAGCGATGATAACCTCAATTCACTGAAATTTGCTTCTTCCTCATTGAATACGTAAAAATAACGTTAGGTTAATAAATGCTGCACAGAAGCATCACTGCCTATAACTGCATGTTGGCTGAATATCATGAAAACCAAGAGCGAAATTTTGCGTGAATGTCCTTGGCCAAAAAATGTCAGTAGGAAGATAAAGGTTTGAAATGCTTCTTTTGTTGAGCTTGATTTGTGGCAACAGATTTTTCATAGTTCTATGATTGCTTTTAATTTAAAATTTGTGTAATGCCATGTTTTCTGGTATCAGATTTTATTCTTTGCTGGTTGTAATTGCATTATGTAGTCAGTACAATGGTAGGCGCACACTTCCTTATTCAATAACACAACTGTCCTGCGACTGTGATAGAAAGGTGGCTTTTGACAACATAAAAAATGCGAAGTGGGTAGTGGCATTACTGCATTTAGCATTGTCAAATACCAAAAATGTTTGCAAAAAATTTGTCGTTAATTTTAATTGTTAAAATAAAATTATGGATGCCTAATTGCATTTTCATTTTTAACAGTAAGACTATTTTTTGATTGTTTGTCAAAATACAATAGTAGGTGGTATGGACACTTTAGACCGGACCTGTACGGCTCAAAACAGTAAAAAGGCTTCAACAACCACATATTTTCCTGCGGGTTGCATGCTGACATTTTTGCTTGTACTCAATGTTGGACACTAGCGGTGCTAGAAATAGGGCCGCTATCAGCACAGCTGGTGTTTAGCTAGCATTTGCTTTAACGCCGTTATTGTCATCGTGAACTAGCGGCAATAGCAGCCGTTACTTTTTTGTACCAAAAATGTAGTTGCTGCTAGAGCTAAATAAAAATATTGTCTTTAAAGTGCAAAACGTTTTAAAAATAACGAGCTGCCAGATTGGATCTTCCGAAGACGAAGTGTTTGAAAGAGCGTTAACGGAGAAGTCAAGAAAAGACAGCCGCAGTAAGAAGCTATCCGACAACTTTCGAAAAAGGGACACGAGTCCCAAAGTAAAGCGATTGCTTTGTTGCTTTCTAATGTAGCGATCTCCAGTTTAGCTGGCAATCCTTCATAAAAAATGATGATAATCGTTGATGCTGGCTCGCTTGTTGACCAAAACAATTGAACTAAAGGAAAGATCCATCTATTGATAAACTAAACTGAACAAAAACAAATTTGAACTGAACGAAACTGATCGCAGTTCACGAAAGTTTTAACTGAATTGAACTGAACTGTTCGCAATTATTGCAAAGTCAACTAATCTTATTAATGCTTTAAAGCAAAATAAGAAACCTAGAATGTGTGCTTATTATTTGCACAGAGCGCAAACTTGAGAAATCAAACCAGTTACACAAATAACGTGCGCTGTTGCATCAAGTGATTAAAATGATGTCAAAAAACGCTGGAACATAAAAAGCGAGTTCGAAACCGCTACACTCATTCGACGTTGAGGGAGTTACTTGTGAAATACAACACCGCCACAACCTTCAGTGCAGCAATAAAACCCATGTTTTCATTGGGAAAAATGTGCAGTAGCTGAAACGATCTTGGGTCAGCGATCAGCAGTGGATTTAGGGTGAAGTACTTGTCTCAGGTGTCCCTCTTTGTGGTTTTACAAATTGTCATAGAACTTTATGAGTCTTTAAAAAAGAACATATCCCAACATCCTAGTTGTCTTTTATATCATTCTGAAACTTCTAGGCTTGAAATTATGCGCACTAAACATCAAACATAATTTTGATATCAGCACAGTCAGCAAAAAATCAGTGACACTAAAGATGTTGAAAACAAAGCTGTGTATTGGAATTTCCCTGACGTCACAAGAGGGCATCTCCAGAATCACCTAATATTGGCCAGTGGATTTTAGACACTGAGGGTGCTCATAAAATTATGCCTTATGCCCACAAATTTTTAAATCCACTGCTGTTAGCAATGAAGATTTTGGGATCGTGATGTTTTGGTAAATAGCTATGTTTTTACAAATGGCCTAGTTGTTTTTTGTGCTGTTTTAAATAGCTACTACATTTGTTAGAGCCATCTACTGGTACGATATATTTTTTCATCTGGAGTAAGAACCAATTACTGCTTTCTTTTCACATAGCCATATTTTGAGTGAGATTCGAGCTTATAACCTCTGTTTTTAGTGCATTAGCAGTTAGTGGCTGCTAGCTTTTGGAAAGTACTTGCGTTTGTGTTTATCGAGCTCAAGTTGAGAGTGTTTAGCGGATAGCAATTGCGCCGATAAAATTTTTGCTAATTAGCGATAGCGCCGTTATTTTGTCCTTAGCGGGGGCCAGCCCTACATACCAAGCACCCCTCCTTGATGTAACTTTGGGGACCCCTCGTAAAATAATATACAATATTGTATGATTCATATCAGGAAAAACTCACATCCAGCTTTGGACAAGTCTACAATTGACTCCTTACCGATCTCTAGTGACACAATTTACAAACATTTTTAACTCTTTACCGACCTCTAGTAGAGCTCCGCCGTCTCAAGGGATCCACAGGTTATAGACTACGTTTCAATGACAACTTGTTTTCTTCAGTTGCTGAAGTTCACTACGGATATGTACGATGAGCAACTTGATGCTCTTGTGAAGCTACATTTTTAGTCTCTAGTTAGCTTTGTACAACCTGTTTGTACATATGTCGCCCTTACTTGGTAAATCTGTGTTACACTGTTTCTTACATCTGTATTGCTTTCTATAGTGGTCAGGAAATATTGACGAAGAGTTTACTGAAGGGAACCCCTTTTCCGTATCGATGCAATGAAAGCATAAGCTTTATTACTGTAGGCTTACTTGCTGATAGTGGGCGCCCGCTCTAATGGGAACACCCAAAATTATTCTGGCCCCCTGGCCGACAAAAGTTTTAACACAACTCTGTCTATACATCAAAGACGTGAAACTAGTAAGCCTACCCTACAAAATACTTTTTTGAAGCTTTCATCGCAGGTTTGAGCAAAAGTTTTTCTCAAATCAGTATACTTATGTTTGTTCCGCCAAATCCCTGACTTGTCTTTTTCACCAAAATATTTTGCGTCATAAACGTATTAGGGAAAGGTGTTGACGTTGAACCACTTTTGCACTTAATGAAGTGTGACTTCTTTATGAGTATATAAAAAAATCTTGTTTTGATATTTGCCCACTATACGACGCGTTAACAGGCGAAGCTATATTTGACACTTTGTAACTATGCTTGTTTGCATTTCCGAGATACAGTACAAAATATGCAGCCTACTCAGAGAAGCTCAAGGGTCAGCATAAACGTGGTCCCTTGAGCCACCCCTAACTGACCCTTGGCCTTGAACCACTAACATTATTTCTCAGATTTCAAGCATTCAATCAAAATGTAATCAAAGTAAAGCATGAAAATTCAAACTGTCACAGCGCATTTTAAATAACTTAAACAAAATCAAAAGTTCGACTAATTAATCGAAAACTTCTGAATCTCTTATGATCTTTTGGTTGAACCGACTATAGGGGAAGTACAAAAACAATAGCAGAATCCCTAATAAAACGAACATCTTCAGCATTTGATTCTACATACCCGCTACTTTTTGCATGAGTCGCGAAAAAGATTCTTTTGTAATGATCTTCATTATCTTCTTCTTTTCACTTTCCTTCTTTATATACAGCTTCTTCAGCTTTCTTTATGCCAATTACTGGGAATAGCCATATCAGGCTCAAACTTCTTGCTTGCAAGAATTAATCTAATTTACTAGCGTATGAATACTTTCTTGTTCACTAAATAATGACAAAAAACATTACTTATAACTATTTGATATGTACTTGGCTGCTTGAACCACGGTTCAAGGTTCCGCTGTCCAAGTAGCTCTAGGGTCCAAAGTATCAGCAGTTTGAAAAAATTTGAGTTTTTCCTACCGACCAATATGCTGCTGCTACAACAAACACATTTTTTCCAAAGTACAGCTACCCATCAAAAATTTTTGAAATTTTTGAAATTGTTTGTTGCTTGACTAAAAGAACAGAAAGCAAAATTTACCAACAATGCAGTCTCAGTATTTAAGCCGAAAATTAAAAAATCGTCCCCATATTCTTTTGCTAGGTCGAATGGCTATCACATTTCAAGAGTAGGGATTCCTAATTAATTGCATTCACAACTAAATTGATAAAAATCTTGAAATTTTTTTTTGAAATTAAGGAGGGGGTTTTAGGGATCACTATGTTCAAGGGCCTACACTTTCCCCAACATTGATGGCAAGTCGGCTGAGGATTACGTTAATGCAAACCATTTTATCCAATTGTTAACAAAGTAAAATCAAGTTTTACAAAACTTTCCAAAAAAACTGAGAGAAAGGGATGTATAAAAACAAATAATAGGTCTATGCAGCAACTTGTGAGTAATTTAGAGCTCAAGTGTAGATTGACCAATACACAGAAAAACTGACCTTTACTGATTTTATAACTTTGCTTTAATAGATGCCATGACCGACAAATTTGATTTCCTAGATTTCACTTCCAAATAATTGGCTTCATTGACTTTCAATCATCCTATTGATGGCTTCTTCTTACCCAAGCGCAGCTTTAATAGTCTTAAAAGTCACTTTAAAAATATTCCCAATGCTCATAGGTATTCATACCACAGGGGAAAGTGCCCAACAGTCAGTGGTAGATTTTGGGTAAAGCGCGTACGGCAGCTGCCTCGGGCTTCTCCTTTTTAGAGGCCCCTTTCCAAACATGTCCAATAAACTGTTTCAACTCTTCGAAATAGTGGTAATCTCCAAAAAAAGAATCTCCATCGAGAACTTGGGCAGTTAGGGGAAGGTGGGGTATAACGGGACCGAGTTCCTTTTTTAAAAAAGTAGAAAATTTATCGCCATTTTTTTACACGGTTGAGTGACTAACGAACAAAGAAAAGTGCGGGAGAAAAACTATGAGGTTTGAAGTCTTAGCAGTAGTGGGAGAGTTACAGTAGAAGAAGATATCTGTAAATTTTTCTGTAAAGAAGTGATTCAAAATTGTTTCTAAATAACCACGAGGGTGAGCGAAATCCCAAAACTTGTTCCGTTAAGGTTAATGTACTGGAAAAAGGCTTACAAAATTTATTGCGGTTTTAAAGATACCATTTCTTTTCAATGTGAATAAAATAAAATTTGAAAATGTACTGCTTCGGGGCAAAACGGACTGGGAAAGAACTTTTTGTCATAGTGTCACGATATGGTAGGGAAAAGCACTTGCATCAAGATGAAGAGTTTCCGAATTAAATAACCAGTGTTTATTGTTCATTTGTTGAGGATTAGATAGACAAAGTGTCAATGTTGATCACTGTTATCGTTGGATTTGATGGCATCGTTGTAAGCAAGTCTGAACTAGAATTATGTCATCATTGCAAAGAATGGTGAATCAGTGTTAAAATAAACCCGATGGCGGCAAAACAACCACTTCCTACTGTTTACTTTTCATTAAGCTTGTGCTATTGCATTGCTGTTTTTCATAGGTTTTGATATTGCTATCGTTAAGTAATAATGGCTCGAAATTACATAAGGAAAACTGATAGTACTCGGTGGTCTCAAGATGCTTCAAAAAGAGCTTTAGATGACATCGAGGCAAATAGAGGTCTTTGAGAGCTGCATCATCATCATACTGTATTCCAAGG